>JAESUZ010001232.1:600000-930000 GCA_017311185.1 Proteles cristata cristata
AGACAAATCATGCTGGGTGTTCCTCAGAGACGCTCATGTACAAATGAAATAATGTTTCAAAGAACATCAAGGCCTTCCTCCAGAGGAACAAGTAATGACAAAAGGACAATGTACAGATCGAGGGTCTTGGCAGAAAATCAAAGGGGCTCTCCCTACCGCTTTGATTCGGTGACAGTACGGTAAGATCATTGGAGTTGCAGGATTTGTTTTTAACAACTGAGTGATTCCCCGGGCACCAAAGCTCTGGGCCGGTGTAATTGTCCTAATTCACTCGATCCTGAAAATGACTCTGAGTTAGAGGTTTCTAGAAATGGAATATTGGCCTTAGTTAGTCATTGTTATTTGCTCACTGCCAGTTATCCAACTAAACAACTCAAATTAACTGGGTGTTTGGATATATTATAAATGCTTATGTATCACCAAAGACAAGCATTTCTTTTCCTTTTTTTCCCTTAATATAAGTTGCCATCATATGATCATTTTCAACTTATTCAACCAGTCAGAATCATCTGTGTTTTCTACTCAAATCAATGCACTTTTAATGGAGTCACATTCCTATGCTGCTATTAATGTTAAAGTAACCAGGGGGATTTCTTTTCCCTTTTTTCACTCAAGGTTTAAAGAAATTTGGCCAGATGAAATAGTGTAAGTATTTTATAGAAAATAACATATTCTCCTGGAATTCATTTAAACCTGATTGAAACTGAGAGATAAAAGCTGTATCTGGGGCTGGCTTCCTGAGCATGTGACTTGCACAGTAACACAGGATCCCATGCTTAGAAAAGAGCCAGGCTCATTTTAATGCTCTACTGTTGCCGTCTTGAAATTCTTAATAATATATGAATAGAGACCATGGGTTTTTTCTTTCTAATTGGGCCCTGAAGATTACATAACCAAAAATATTTGCTACATATTGCTTATCTAATATTGATTATCTAATATTTAAGAAGAATCATAGTTTGCACAGGGCACCTGGGTGGCTTAGTCGGTTAAGCATCCTACTTTCACTTGGGTCATGATCTCGCGGTTCGTGGGTTCGAGCCCCGCGTCGGGCTCTGTGCTGACTGCCAGCTTAGAGCCTGGAGCCTGTTTAAGAGTCTGTGACTCCCTCTCTCTCTGACCCTCCCCTGCTCATGCTGTCTCTCTCTCTCCTAGAAATAAATTTAAAAAATTAAAAAAAAAAGAATCATAATTTGTACAACTAAATTGAAGATTTAGGGATTTTTTGCCTGATTTGACAGTGGGACCGTTAAACATTTGCCTTTAAAGAAACACAACACAATTTCAGAAAGTTAAAAAAAATTCTTGTACCTTGGCTTCTCTGACACCACTATCTACCTTCTGGTTAGTTTTCTGTATTCATGGTCCCTCTTTTAAGGTCAGTCCTCTTCCTGCAAGTCGTTATAAGTCGACTCTCTTCTCATTCTGCCTTTACTCCTTGGGTGTCATTTGCTCCTATGCTTTAATCCTTTTCCTTGAGCCGATGATTTCCAGATTAATAGCCCTGGCCTACTCCTATCTTCTAAGACATAATGTCATACATTCAGTCCATCTACCAGACATTTCTAATCTCAAGTTTCAGAGACAACTCAAACGTATCATCATCTTCTCTCCTGCAACTCCTTGTCTACTGATGAGGATATAGCAATAGATAAAGGCTCTATACACCTGGAAATTATTATCTAAAGGAGGGGGAAGATAATAATACTCTATATGTGATAGGTGCTCTGAACAAAAGTAAGGTAAGAGAAAAAAGAATAATTGAGGGCATATATTTAATAGCATTGATTGACATTATTTTATATCAGTGAATATAATGAACATCTTCTCATTAGCCCATGTAATAATAAATCTGAGGGTTACTGTTGCCTCTGTTCTGTTTGTAATCACTCCCTTCATCTCCCCCCAAATCAGTGGTCAAATCTACTTGTAAATATTTATTGAATTCATTCATTTTTCCCTCCCTGTTCTTAATATGCTCATCTAAACAACTGTCATCACTCACTGGGATTATTTTCATAAGTCTAAAGTTCCCTTTGACTCAAGTTTTGCACCAAAGTGCAAGTCATTCTCCACACTCACAAGAGTAGTCCTTTCTGAAAATAGACCTGATCATGTCTCTTTCCTGAAAGCACTTTAACAGCTTCCCCTGCACCTACAGAGAAAACTGCACTTGTGGGCATGGCTGACAAAATCCTCAAATTTCTGATTTTTTTAAAAATTTATTATTTCTAGGAGAGCAAGAGAGAGCATGAGCAGGGAAGGGTCAGAGAGAGAGGAAGTCACAGACTGAAACAGGATCCAGGCTCTGAGCTGGCAGTCAGCACAGAGCCCGACGCAGGGCTCGAACCCACGAACCACGAGATCATGACCTAAGCGAAAGTCAGATGCTTAACCAACTAAGCCACCCAGGCGCCCCCTCAAATTTCTGATTTTTGCCAGTAACTCCATCTCTTCATTATCACTACAAAACCCCACCTGCAAGATGCTTCATCCACAGGGAACTTTCTTCAGGTTCCTTAAAACTGTCTTGCTCTTTCTCATTCCTGAGCTATCCTACATCCTTTTCCCTCTTCACCTGACTGAATCTATGCTTCCTTAGTTGTCAACATCACTTTCTTCTGAAAGCCTTCTTTGAGTTGCCCAATTCAAATCAGGGTTCCTAGTATGTGGCTGCTATGGCACCCTGTTCCCCCATTTCAATTTAAGCGTGTAACACATTTTATTTTTACTGTGTTTTCAATTACATTTTACTGCGTATAAAGTCTATAAAGAGAGGCACTAATGTGGTTTTGGAGTATGGTGGGGGTCCAGAGCCGACAGCCAAGAAAGAATTCTTGAGGTATCTTTGGTGCAAAAAGGTGTTTTTATTAAAGCACAGGGACATGACCCATAGGCAGAAAGAGCTCCACTGAGATTGTGAGGAGAGACTAATTATATACCTGGGAGTTGTGGGTTGGGGGTGGTGGGGTAAAGGCAAGGGAAAGTTCCCAAAAGAACTTTCATATGCTAAACAAAACTGAAACTACTGAAGGCTTAGCTACTCTCAAGCTAAAGTTGTTTTTCCATCTATCAAAGCATTACCATTAAAACAGTAGAGAGTTTCGGATTCCTGGGTATTCTGGGTTCCTGGGTGTCCAGTTAGTTAAACAGGTTCAGCATCAGACTCTTCATTTTGGCTCAGGTGTGATCTTAAGGTTCATGAGTTCAAGCTCCACATTGGGTTCTGCACTAACAGTGCTGAGCCTGCTTGGGATTCTCTCTCTCTCCCTCTTTCCATTTGTTTTAACCATTAACCATTGTTTTTCCCTTTCCTTTGTTCTTTGGCGAGTGCCTGTGGAACTTCACACATACTCCACCTGGGGGAGGGGGTTTCTGGGTATTAGCTTCTGCTTTGCTCTCAGCTTTCCTTTGGCTCCCTTATCAGGCACTATGTCTATTCTGCTTATATTTTTGTCTCCAGTATTAGCACAGTGCCTAGCCTGGGGGAGCTCATTATATATTGTATGTATGCTATTTCTTGGTGTCTTTTCCTGACTTCCTTCTGAATCTAAATGATATTATTTATATGTTAATGTACTATTATCCAAATACAAATGCTGACAGCATTTGGACACATCATATTGAGTTTTTAATAGTTGGTATTTTTTCAAGGAAGAATAGTGAAATGATCCATTTACATTTCAGTTTTAGAGAGTACATTTACTGGTTGTTTTTTTTTTTTTTTTTTTTTTTATTTGCAAAAGCTACCTGGGTTAGTCTTGAAGTTAATTGGCCAGACACAGGCAGAGATTTGATATGCTACCTAGAGAGGAAACAAGAAAACAAAGGCAAGATATTTTGTCCTTCAGGAAATGTTTTCTTATGAAATCAGTTCCTCTCTCTCCATGAAGCAGTGTTATGCCCAGATCACGATCTCCCCAAAATCCCAAGACCACTAAGGAGTCCGAGTCACGTATGCAAAACCAAAGGGCTTTATTACAGGCTTAAGCTCGGGCTCCCAGACCTCACCAACGCAATGGATCCATGCTGAGAGCCCGGAACAAGGGCAGAGTAGGGTTTTTATGGGGTTTGTGACGGGGGAGTTACAGAAGTTGTGACATGGGAACAATGATCCAATCATAATTATACAACATCATTGATAGCGGGTTTGACCATACACATTGTCTAGAGTATTCGTTACTTTTGGCGGGATCCAATTCCAACGTTTAGAGTACCTTTAAATTTAACCAATCACAGAGCGAGCCTAGGGTCTTACTTGGCGACTAACGGGCTAACTTTAACATTAGGTAACAGAGTCCTATCTATAGTTTCTATCTCCAGGCCTCTCTCTTAACAATGTGGAGGGTGGTCTCTGGCCTTTCCTGATTGGGTGTTGAAAGGGTGGTTTCTCCTGCTTTGGGCAATGTGTAACTACTCAGGCCTTCTAGTTTAGAGGGGAAACTTAAAGCCTGTCATGGAGTCAGTTTGGTTTAGACCTTTAGACTTGTGGCCTTACAGCAGAAATTAAACTTGTAACCCATTCTTGAAAATCTTTACAAATGGCAGACCGATTGTCTTTAAATGAAGCCAATTTGGGTACATATAATTAAATGACCCTTTATTTGGAAATTAGGAACATGGCAAATTTGAATTTTCCTATGCATCTAAAGTGATTTGGAGCATTGGAGTTCATAGCCGACCACCAAGAAAGAATTTTTGAGATGTCTTCAATGCAAAAAGGTGGTTTTATTAAAGCACAGGGACAGGACCCTGCAGAAAGAGCTGCACTGGGATTGTGAGGTATAACTGGTTATACACTTCGAAGTTGGGAGAAGTGAAGGTAAGGGCAAGTTTACGAAGGGAATTTCCTTTGTTAAAGACTCACAGGGTCCTGGAGGCCTAGCTATTGTGAAGCTAATGTTGTTTTTCCATCTAGCAAGGCATTAACACTAAGACAGTTGGGTGCTCCTGGAGGAATGTTATACTCTGTCTGCTCAAAGTATTTGTAAGTGGGCTGCAGATTATAAGGAAATTATCTACATTTCCTTCTGCCTTTGTTCCATGCATCACATCTCAAAAACGTGCTGTGAGTTACTTTTATAAAATTCTTTTTTTTTGGCATTCCAAATAAATAAAGGCTAAATTTCAAAATGTTGTATATAAATTCAATCCTATTAAAATTTAAATTAAACATTTCTTGATTGAAACAATATTTTAAGCTCCCTTTGTTTTGCTAGGTACATTGATTAAAATAAGGAGCCAAGTATATCTTTAAAATATTTTTAATATGAAGAGATTATTTATTTAAGAAAGTGATATGGGAGGACCAGCATCATTAAAACAATATTTGCCTGATATACTTAATGTACTTATTCCATTTTTGCTTATAATAACTGCTCACAATTTGGAGACTTGCTTTTAGATTGAGGAAATCAATCTTAATATTTAAAATACGTTTTTAAAAAAGCAAAACGGCCATATCATTAACTACATATTTCTAATAATTACTCATGAATTTCTTTTTCTAATCTTGTGGCTAAAGATTTGATATCATTGAAGCTATTGAAATGATACCCTAAACAGTTACTGAAATAGTTTAAAACTCCCCCAGAATCATGTTTGACATGAATGAACATGTTTTGGATTTCTATAGCATGCAGTTGGGAGAATAAGATCTGCTATGTCTATTCTTTTTTTTTTTTTTTCATAATAAAGTTGAGTGTAAATAAATAAACAACTATGTTTAAAAACATCTAGTCATGACATGTAATTGTCAACTGTGTTTTAGGTAAATACAGCATGCCTTTATAACCGAATGACTTCTGGGAGTGTCATCCTCTAGAACTGATCTGCCTGCTAACGACTGTGCTCAAGACAGAAAGCAAGCATATTAGTGACTTTCCAAATGAGCCCCATTCTTAGTGAGCACTGCTGTAATTTTATTTAATAGCTCAGGGCTTCATTTGCAGGAAGCAGACACCATGTTAATTAGCAGAAGAATGCTTGTAGAAAAGCTTTAAGATACTGCTTGATTAATCACTTATTCCTTTTGATGTTTCTATTTAGAAAATAATTCTCTATGTCTCCTGATGCAGGAGATGGTCTGGCTGGTTGTAGTCATCCCAAAGGGGCTATCTTCAGACTAATATGGCATCTTGACAGCCCTTTTACCTCACCTGATAATCTTGGGGCCCCTCTGACTTCTGCTGGGTTTACAAGTTGGAAAACTTGTAGTTTAACCTCAGGGAAATTAGAAGTGACTCAGGTAAACAGTGAATATTACCTAGAATTCAGAAGAAACAACTGCTACTTTTAATCAGAAATTCAAATTTGCTTTTGGTCCATTAATTCTGCTGCATACAAGCACTACACATAATTCTTAAATATCAAGCATGAGTAACTTTGTGCTTTTTAAATCTTTACATTATGCTAAATAATAATAACTACAGCCTTTTGTCTACCTAAAAGAGCATTCTCATACAATACAAAAATATAAAGAAGAAAAATAAACTTTCCTATAATCCTATTATTTCTCTCTCTCTATGTATTTATGGGGTTAGACAGCTTTAGATATATTTAAATTAATTCTAGGGGCATAAGCTACATTCTGATATATACTGAAACGATGTACATCTTAAATAACTTCATAATTGGAATGTATTGTTAAAAGTGAGGTGAATCTATTAATACTAACTTGGCAGGTCATATTCTTGTTTTTTCTTTTTCTAAGCAAATTGTAGTATATCACACTTTGATAAAAACAATAAAAATAGGAGCACCTGGGTGGTTCAGTTGATTCTGTTCCTGACTTGATTTTGGCTTAAGTCATGATCTTGCTGGTTCATGAGATAGAGCTCCTGGTACAGAGCTTACTTGGGATTCTCTTTCTCTCTGTCTCTCTCTCTCTGCCCCTCCTCAGCTCTCTCTCTCTCTTAAAATAAAAAATAAACATGAAAAAAAACAATAAAAATAAATACAATGTCTATGTGTATGTATCTTTATAGATCTATGCTGTTGAGAATAATTACCTCTCAGGAAGTTTAGAGCACAGAAGGTGGACTCTAAAATATTTTACTGGATGTAATAGTGTACTACTATAATAGGAATATATTATTTTGTAATGTGAATATATAAATTTTAATATCCATCTTTACATGTCAATAAATATACCTCTGAACAATAATTTTAATAGCGTTACATTATATTCAGTTACATAAATTTAACATGAATTACTTAACTTTATAAGGAGCCTTTAGATTGCTGTTATTTTTTTAAAGCTGTAAACCACATTATAATGCACATATTTGTATATACATGTATGTGCACTTGTCTTTTTATTGCCATGAAGTAAATGCTCCAAGTGAAATTACAGTGTCCCAGTTTGTGCTTGCCATATATGTCTTGACTGTTCTTCAGAAGAGTTGTACCAATTTTTCTAGTACAACTATGGGTGTTAGCATGTCCTTATTCACTTGAGTCTGGTGAGGAAATTGTGATTTACTTAGAAATTTTACTTAGAAATTCTCTCACCTCTGGAGCAGGAAAGTGAATGTGTGTCATCAAGAAATGAAAGCTATCTTTTCAATGATCTTTGTTTCCTAGAATAGGCTGCATTATGTTAACATGAGTGGAGCTAATTTCGAAAATAGATGCCTAATTTATATTTTTAAGCATGTTATATATAGTAGCAATTTATGTTATCACTAATTATCCCGGTTAGGAGGAAAAATAGATTTTTTGAAATTTGAATGGCTTGATTTCAGATCTCAGATATGTCCTTTACTGCATGAATTTGAGCCTTAGCTCCTTGGGATCTGTTATTTAAATCATTAGATTGCTAAAGAAAATTCAATGATATCTCCAAAGTTTCTACCATCATGCCATAGGTAGGTGTTATAGAAAGCAATTTTTTCACCAAATATTTTTTTGTGAAATATTTATTTTTTTCTGATTAAAAAACAGGGGGTTGGGCAATATTATTCATAAGTCAAAAACAGATCTAATAAGTTAAAGTTATAGCTGATATGCTTGTTACTCTGGTTTTCCCTATGTGTTTTAAAACTTTACTCTTAACTTTTGGTCAAGGATAGTGCTTGTGATTCAGCTAATTACAAAGAATAATGAATTAAAGTAAACTTTACACTTCTTTACATGGTGGGTATGTATAAAACCTTTGTGCTGGTTTCCTTGGGATTAAAAGTAGGTGCAAATGCTAAGTATAAAATGGGTTGAATTTTGTTTAGCATTTGAAATAAAATGATACTTCTCTGTGCAAGAATTTTTCTCTGAAGTGCAAGCTCATCTGAATATTCTGTAGAGCCCATATTTAAGAGGAGAGAAAAGAAAGAGAAGACATTGAGAGATATACAGTTGTGTAAGAGAGAAATAGAGGTGTTTAGTATCAAGAATACAAAGTAGCAGAAATATTATCTGATGCCCTGAACTCTGGAAACATGAGGGTCTACTCATTGGAGAACAGCCTTGTACTGAGGTTCCTTGGATGTACTCAGATATCATTAGTGAGATGGAGTCAATGCATGCTTTATAAGCCTCTTATCCATGAGATGCCCATGGAAACTTTATCTAGGGTAAAGTTAAACAAATTCTGAGTGTCTTTTAATTTAAATTTCTTTTTCTTTCATTTTTTAATAAAAGTTTTTATCAAATGTGTGTGTTTTAATGAAGAAAGAATATTGCCTCATCATTTGTTCAACTTCTTTTGTTTCTTCTGGTTATTTATTTATTTATTTATTTATTTTTACCTTTTAAAATATTTCTAAGAGAGGTAGGATGCCTGGGTGGCTCAGTTGGTTAAGCCTCTGACTCCTGCTTTCAACTCAAGTCATGATATCACAGTTCATGAGATTGAGCCCTGTATCGGAGTCTGCACTGACAGCATGGAGCCTGCTTGGAATTCTCTCTCTCCCTCTCCCTCTCTGTCCCCCCCACTGCTTGTGTTTTCTTTCTCTCAAAATAAATAAATAAACTTAAAGAAAACATTTCTAACATCCTCTTGCTACTAATTTCTCTGTACAATTGCTATTCCTTCTAGCTTTTTTCAGAATCCCTGGCATATATCACCCTTGTTCTTATTTTGGCTGTAGTTGGTCAACCATCAAATCTAGCAGGTGAAGATTATCAAACTGTTTTTCCTTCTGGGTTAAGTTGCATCATCCTTACTTCCTGCTCTTTGCCTACTTTGAATTAATTTCCTGAATGGCATAGAATTCAGTTTAAAAAATGTTGTTATAATGAAAGTTTTTTTTATGACCTGGTTTGTGATTTATAATTTGTTTGATCAAGTATAAAACTTGAAAGTGTAAATGTCAAGAGTTAACTGATACTGCTTAATCGGTCATTTCCAATTTTGATGTCAGTCTATTAACCTGCTGATTGAAAGGGCATCGTAGAGTATTAGTTTGCATTGGTTTTAGATCCTCTATGATTTCTTTCTTAATAATGTTCACAGCGGTGTACCATTACAGTTTTTTGCTTCAGTTCACATTCTGATTGTCCCTCAACCTGTGTAATTCACAGTAGGAAGGGTATTGTTGATTCAGACAAAATTTTGATCCATGTATTGTGGTAGGCATAGTATATACTTCTGTGCCGTCTCACAGTTGTCCCATTTCCTATTTTTATAGGTGGAATCAATGAACAATACTATACAGATATCTTAGTATTTATCTAAAAATTTCCTACTATAGTGAATGCTTTTCTACAAAGAATTAAGGGTCTTAATAATTAGAAAGCAATAATTATGTAATTAGTGATTTTATTTAATAAAACATATTGTTTTAGTATTTTCATATGTATATTTATATATGATATGCTTTTATATACATCTTCTTATATATTTTTTAATGTATATCCCAACTCCACAAGGAGGTAAAAGTAATAATTTTATTTTGTCCTGAGGCAAACCAAAATTTAAGGCTGAATGATTCGAAATTCTTTCGGTTCTGGTTGTCTGAAGTTCCTTTAGTTAATAGCAAAAAGAAAGAGCATTGTTTTTCTCGCTTGTAAGGTACAAGAAAAGAACAGGACAATCTGTTGTCAGAAATCTTTGGATTCAGGTGCACATAGGAAGTTGTAAATAAGTGCCTCTGTATCTCTCACCTCCTCTTTTGTTTATATTGGCTTCATTCTCACGCAGCAGCACAGAGGTGGCATCCAGGTTTACATCCACTAATACAGAACTCCAGGAGAAAGAATGCACCTTTTTTTCAATGGCTCCCTTAAAAGGCTTTGTGTCACTTGGCCATGCCTGGAGCAGTGGTTGTTACCCAGACTGGGATACCTGGAGATAAGAGATTGGGTCAGGAAATGGACTCAAGGGAAAGAGGTTCTACTTCAAAAGAAGAGATGCTGAGGAGGTAGAACAATAGATTCCATTAAAGATGTTGCATGACTTAATCGGAATCATATTTTTTTTGTCTTCTCAGTGTCATGTTAGTATCATAGTCTTCCACTTAGATCAAAATTCTTAAACAAAATGATATATAAAGACCTAGCTTTAGGGAAATCCTTTAATATTTATCCTGTCAAAGAGCAAGCATATTCTAATGTCGGAAAGGAGATATTTGGAATCTCAGAATATGAACAAAGTATAATCTTAAAAAAAAAAAACTTGTGAGATTTCTGATTTGACCTTTACCCTTGACTCCAGAATTCATTCCAACTTTTTTTCTTAGCTTTTTTCCCCATTCATTTGTTTTTTGAAGCTATGGATATTCATAGAAAGACCCTTCAAACAATGACTACTTTTAATATACCAGGTACTACTGCAGACAAAATTAGATATCCCTATATTGCCCTACATTTGGCATTATTAAGAATTTTGGTTTACTTCTTTGTTACATTCACCTACTAAGAATACCCTCAATGTCTAAATCATCTTTGATTTCTCAGTTTTATTCCTCAAACTTATAATTATAATTGATGTCAGTAACACAATAATAACATTAATAAATACTTTTGAAGAGTGAATCAAAGTGTAAAGTACTTAGAAACAGCTAAAAAAACTGGGAGAATATATATTCATATGAGAAAAGAGATTTAAGAGACCTAAGAATGAGTCAACAAAGGCATTTCTTCATGGTAATTAGTTAAATCAATATACTTTTAATGTAGAAAATAATCGTGTTAACTAAAGTAGTGAAGAGATGGGAAGTCTTCAAATTAGGGACCGATACACTGTAAAATATGAGTATGCAAATCAATCCCTATTGTTCCTCAAAGATTTTTGCCTCTTCTAAATTGATACTATGATTTGCTACCATACTTGAGGTTCTCAGTTATTCTGCTCTATAAATTATGACACAAAGAGCTCTATAGTTCACACTTTTGTAAATATATTCAATTTGGTCCTTACAACTTTGTAAGGTAGATTACTATTCGATTTATTTTAAAAATGAGGAAATAACACTGAAAAAGATAGTATAACTTCCCATAATGACTAAAAATTTACAAAACTAAAGCATTAAGTCCTATTACCTTTCTATGAAAATTTTACTTTTTTACATTTCTGTGAAGAGTTACTACTACAATATTTTATCAAGTAATAGCACAGTCCAAAAATAAAACACACAAAAGTCAGAAAGGATACATACAAATATGATTTATTTGCATATCTATTGTTTTATTTTTCCAGAAATGTCTTTATTAATTTCTTCACTATCCTTCAAGTCATGCTTAAAATAGATCTTTATTAGAGTTTTGTGGGTCGCTTACTTGGTTGAGCATCTGACCCTTGATTTTGGCTCCTGACTCTGGATTTTGGCTCAGGTCATGATCCCAGGGTCGTGGGATCAAGCCCCTGTGTCAGGCTTTGCACTGAGTATGGAACCTGCTCAGATTCTCTTTCTCCCTCTAGCCCTGTCCTCAACTTGTGCTCTCTCTCTTTTTCTAAAATACAAATAAATAAATAAATAAGTAAACAAACAAATAAAATAAATACTAAAAAATAGGTCTTTACTATAATTTGATTTGTGGTTTGGGTAATTGCTAAAGTCTTAGGTTCTCAATTTTTATGTTTTTGAAATTAGTATTTACATGAACATTTAAACTCACGAACCCAAATTTATAGTGTATTTTGGTTTTTATATTTCTAGATCTCAAATTAGAAATAATCAGTCTATTACCACCATAATCAATTATAATTTATTATATTGAAAAAAGAAAATGTAAATAATATTGATGAATATAAATATTTAAGTGCAAGAAGCTAATTTGAGCTCCAAATATCAAAATAATTGGATATACTGGAGACCAGCTGGAAATACAAAGAATACTTCTCCTTGATATTGACTCTTCTCTAGATCAATAGTAGTTCCAAATGCAGTAAAAAGCAGACAAGATTTAACAGGGCCTAAATTATTAAGGGTAGTGCATTGTTTCTAGAGAGTTCATTAACAATCCCATCAATACAGCAGTCTTCATGGACGTTGGTAAGAGCTTCATGGAACACTTTAAAAGAGAATGAGATATCTCAAAGGACTGATCTTAGTTGAAAAAATTTAATTAGGTAAGAATAATTACATTAGTTAAATGAAACTTTTAATTGAAAACCTGTTGGCATTTTCTAACCTGCTTCTCAGCTTTCCCTAATCATTTATATTTAAAGAGTGAAGAGTTTCTCTACATGGTGTTTGAGAAACATCTAAACATCTTGGAATTTGTGTATAAAAGTTTAAATGAAACTAGAAATTGTGGGAGTAAAAAGAGGATTTTCTGCTTGGGAAATGCTGCATTTTAAAGATATATGTAGAAGAGAAAAAAAATTATATAGAAATATTCATGGTAAATATATATAGTTCTTGGCAGTAATGGAAAATAGTCCTCTCCTAAAGATTTCACAATTGTAATGTTAAAACTCTGTGTACTGAATTTCATACCTTATAAAACTCTAAAAGCTTATAGGGATACATTGCTGTTTGTAAAATTATTTTGTTGAGTGTTGTTAAGGAAAATGTTATCCATCAAGAGTTCTTGGAAAATTGAAAGCCCAAACTTGAATAATATAAACATAAAGAGTCAATGAAAACTCTTTACTGTCAAAATTAGCATAGATCACATTTTAGATTTTACTAAAGTGGTTCAAAATAGGTTAAATATTGACAGTTGTCAATAAATATTATGAAATATTTATTAAGTATTAAATAGTGACAGTTGTCACTAGTTTTTGGTTGCTTTTAGTTTAAGCCAGAGGTCATTGGTTTGAAGAGACATAGACATTTATTCAAATTCACAAATTCACAGAGACATGAAGCAAATGAATCTTTTAATTACTCTTGTCATTAATTCTGGCCCAGATCATTCTTTGCTGAAACCCAGCAACACTCTCACCTGGTACTATCTTCTTCACTTGATTTTCAGAGCATTTAGTGAACCTGAGTTTTCTTTCTAACTCATCAATCTGTGAGGCTGAAACCCATTCTATTCTTTTTTCTTCTCTCTCTCTCTCTCTCTCTCTCTTCTGTGTGTGTGTGTGTGTGTGTGTGTGTGTGTGTCTTCCCCTTAAACTCTTATCCCTTCTAGCCTTCATGGGGGCTGAATACCAAACAGGCAACTACAAAAATTCATATTCCTCTTAAGGATCTTTCATCATGCATTTTCTGGTGTTTGCTTTCACTCAACTAATCTGCAATAGAGGAATGAATATCTCTGGTCAGTTAAAAAAAAAAACGTGAAATACAGGCATATCCATGCTCTTACTGTGTAAAAGGGACAAAAGAAGATAAAATCCTGGGATCTTAGTGAATGAATTTGGATAGGACAAAAAGGGTTTTAGTTCTCCTCTGTAGAGGATCGGGAGGCCAGGGTGGATTTTGACATGGATGAATAGTTTAGCAATGAGGTTAAACAACAAAGAAAATATAATGCAAGTATTAGAAGATTTTAGGGGCGCCTGTGTGGCTCAGTCGGTTAAGCGTCCGACTTCAGCTCAGGTCATGATCTCACAGTTCGTAGGTTCGAGCCCTGCATCAGGCTCTGTGCTGACAGCCAGCTCAGAGCCTGGAGCCTGTTTCAAATTCTGTATCTCCCTCTCTCTCTCTGAGCCTCCCCTGCTCACGCTCTCTCTCTCTCTCAGAAATTAAAAAAAAATTTTTTTAAAAGAAGATTTTATTGGGTACCACAAGACAATTGATAAAGGAAAGTGACTTTTTATTTCCCTTATTTATTAATTTATATAAAATGTTGATAGAAAAGTTTATCGACCAAGCACATAAAGCATAAGGAATTATGGGGTAGAAGATAGATAAGATTATGATTATATTGCATTGGGCAAAATAAAATCAGAAAGAAATGTAAGTTTCCTAGGAATATGAATGTAAACCATAAAACACCTTAAAATGCAACTGGTTCCAGCCCTTCTTCCTACAGATAAAGAACCTGAAGACTAGAAACAATACAAAGCAGATTTGTCTGATGTGCAAGTATATGTCCAACAGTGGCCCTTTTAGTAACAAATGCAAGATACTACAATACTTTACCACTTATATTTATTCTTAAATTCTAAACCTCTCAGGTAATGTGGGTGTATGCAGGATTGTGGCTTTTTATTTTTTGGATTTTTGTTTTTGAGCTCTGAGTGTGGCATTGGGTACACATAATATTTTATAGGGATCACGTTGTTGTAATATGGTAATTTCCTTCTCTCTCCTCTCTCTTTCAGAGCTTGGTCTGCTTTCTTGAACAGCATGAGTTCTGTTCCCTCATTTAGGGTAACAGTGGGTGCAGAAGGGTAGAAACATTATGCTTTCTAAGCCAGTTCCTTGTTTTGGATCGTATCCATCTTGAAGAGATTACCGCTCTTCTGGTGATCATCATCATCATCGCCTAACACCTGCCTATGCACCATGTGCCAGACACTGTGCACACTGCTTTAATGTATTATCTCATGCAGTCTGTGTGGGCCACGCAGCTGCTGGTAAAGAACTCTGTTTCCGAGTAGTACAATGAGCCTGCAACAGAGAAAGCATGATGGCAGCTGCAGTGTAACTGGGAGAATTGTCTCTGACAATTGGATCCCGAATGGGTCTGAGGGCATTTCTTCTTCAGTCCCCTCAGTTCAGTTAGCAGCCTCTGCGCACCTGCTCTGGGCCGGGCAGAGTGCTGGGTGCAGTGTGCCAGCTGAATAAGTGAACACCAGCCTGCCTTCCCATGTGTAACCCTCAACCTTGCTCAGAAGGTTGGATGATTCTCTGTCCCCTTTAGACTCATGCTGAGTGCACAAGGGAGCTCCAGACATCAGAATCCACCCTTTTCCCACTGCCCCTAATGTTCACATCTTCTCCTGAAGATAATATTGTAGTTGTTTTTCTCCTGGAACTCTCTGGTTTTTAAAAGTGATTTTCCAACAAGTACAAGATAGGGCAGATCATCATTTTTTTAAGCCCAATTATAAAATGTGGAAACAAGACAAAGGGGATTTAATTTTTTATTATTTGTTTTAGTAAAGGATCAAGTCAATGAAAGAGCCAGAATTCATAAACTTAAATTCCATTTGTTAGACCATGCTGGTCTTTATGCTGTGCGCTGAACTTCAGGTGGGAATTCAGGAATGAGCAAAATCGGAGACATAGGAGTTCCAGAATGGCTCTGCCACCTGCCAGCTAGCATTCAGATCTCAGAGGGGACCTGCCTGCACTTATTTAATGGAAAGATAAATGTGTTCACGGAACTGTTACTATAAATTCATTTAGAAACGGGACAGAGGCTGTGCTCACATTCCTCCCAGGTCTGAGTTGCTGGCAGATCTGGTTCACTGTACCTCTGGGAGGTAATACATTCTAGCTACGTGGCAGAGTGTGATTGTTATTCAAAGTTTCCTAACACCAATTTCTTTTACAATTTAAAGAACTTTTCAGTTGAATTTGTCAAATTATTGAAAAATGCTTTTATACACTTACTATGGACATGGCAACACTATGCAGAATATTACAAAAATAGGCATGGTTATTACCTAAAAGATGCTTCTGGTCTAGAAAGAAAGAAAAAAATGAAGAAACATAAGCAGTTTTATTAAAATTAGAGCATGCAGTGAAGAAAGAAGATATAGATCAGTGATGTTTAGTTTGGGAGGATTCTAGATACTTCTAGAATAAAATGAAGTCTATGAACCATCTTTCCAGAAAAACCCATGATCCCTCTTTAATTCTATATAGAATTAGGTGTTCTGGACCAAAATTGGCATACTATAAACTTCCCATATTTGAACTGTACAATTTTATAAGATTTGACATATGTTTGCACCCTGAAACCATCTCGAAATCAAAAATAGAAACATGTTTCATGTCACTCTTAAGAGTGATTGCATTTAAATGTAAGTTATTACATAGAACACTGGGTGTGTTTGGAATCTAAGCCAAGAGACACAAAATACAAAAAGTGCGTAAGCAGAATGACATTGTCACAAATGTAAGTAGAGAAAATAATTTAGGAAAGGTTATGCTCCAAGTTTCCACAGTAACAATTCAGTGTGGGTACCCAGAAGCCACACTTCATGGGGAACAGAGAAATGCTCTTCTAATTGAAAAGAAAAATAAATATTTTTGAAAGCTGCTTTTGTGAAGTCTTTAGAATATCTAGGAGATTTTAATGTACTAATATTCCCTGGTATGTTTATATGGAGCTCAGAATTATTCACTTCTATTTGCTTCATGAAAATAAAAGCTGTGTTTAAATTTTTTGTAACTCCTATCTGTCCCAGAACTTTATAAAGGAGATGTTTAATGATGATGATTACATTACATTACATTACAGTGACCAAAAACAGAAAATAACATATGCAGTCAATGTGGACATGCTTGCTAATAACTACTTATTATTAAATTCTTCTGTAAATGAAATCTAAATACATAGAAATGCTTTAACCATTCATAGCATTTATGATTATTCTTGCCTTTATATATTGGAACATGTTTCAATTATACATTTTTATTTTATACAAAATAAAAATATTAAACAATGGTAATTTTTATCATTTGAATTTTTAAGAGTGTCTAATTTCCCTGATTCTTCAATTGTTTAAAATGTATAGTGGACTTTTCCAGAGCATAAGAGAAATATAAACTGTTCTTTCAATACTTGAAAGTCTCATCAGACTTGAGGTTACTTGAGATAGATGAAATCATACTGGGTGACTAAACCAGTTTCCGTGGTAATAGCTCAGCCATAGAAATTAGCATTTGTCAGTCTTCCACCTGCATTCCCTGCACACGCTCCATGCCTAAAAGTAATTAGACTAGGTATAAGATAAATCCAGCAATAAGTTAGTGAGATGGTTATTGCATATTTAAACTGTATGCAAAGGCACTTCTCATGATCTTTTCAAGACATCCATTTGGTGAGATCACTACAGTTTTATTGAAATGTGTAGGACTAAATTGCACAATTTTAAAGGTTTGCAATGCAAGTTTTTGGCTGACAGATATTCTTTGTAGGTTAACTAACTTATTTTGGAAAGAAAAATCAAGTTTCAATTCCAGTCTAGTCTGAGGTAGGTTCTCAAGGAGGCTCCTGTTAATATCAGTAGACACTTGACCTAGCAGTGAAGCTTGGAGGCTGGCACTTATATCTGTCTGTACCTACCTACTCTGCTCTTCCTTCTGGGCTGTATTCCCAGGCCAAAGAGATATTCTAGCTTTCCAATAAGTGTGATCTATTTATATATAAGTAATTACTTTTAAAGTAGAGAAAATAGGACAGATTTTATCTTCATTGCCATTTTTTTTTCTTTGCCTAGTTTTTGTCTTTGTAGTTTAGGATGTGAATGACTCCAGCTCTATCTAACCTCCTTAAATGGATTTTAATAACCAAATTATTCCATTTTAATTTAATTGGTTAAATTATAGTTATGTTTAACCCTGAGGCTTTCTTTAGAGGTAGCTGTTCTACAAAAGAAAAAAAAAATCTGACTTGGGAGCCAAATGAACTTTTATTTGAATATCAGCTCAGAGACATACAGTTTTTGGGACCTGAGAACATAATTGTCTGGTGTTCAGCAGAACCTCTAAAGATATAAAACCTGTTGCCCCCAGTTTATCCCTCTTTGCCTTTCATAGTTTTAGTATGTCTTAGGAGAGGTAGTTGATTGTGATAGTTCAGGCAGTGGTTCCAAGAATTATGTCTTGCCTGGTCTTGTTTCTAAGTCCTATTTCTGCCAGAGTCTTGTTATGATAGCTTGGACAGTAGTTCAAAGAACCAGCTTTGCCTGAAACTTATTTCCTGAGTCTTATTTCTCAAGGTGATGAGACCTTGAGAAAATTACTTTAACCTTGCTAAGCTTTAGTTTCCTTCTCTCTAAAATCAAAATAGTGGTATCACCGAAAACATAGGCTTGGTAGAATTAGAGGAAACAATGCACATAAAGACATTGACCCAGTTGTATGGTATAGAGTAAGCATGCAATACAATTTGATAGCAATAATAATATTATAAAACTGATTACAAAGTAATTAACCCATATATGTCCTCCACTTTTCTCCTATTCTGTCTCACTCCTCCCTTTTTTTTCTTCTTATTTTCCATCAAGAAGAAAGTCAAGGCAAGGGACTGTAAAGTCAATATGAGAAGGTGAAACACTTAGGAAGAGCAGCTTAATCAATTTCTACCCTTTAGAGTTGTGAGAAATAGATTAGATGTCCCTTAAGCCTGATCTTTAATGCCACTCTAGGACCTTTTCCTTTTGAAAACCTCCTGAGCAGCAGCTGCATAGAAGAAATCTACTTCTTTCACACAATCATTCCTGGTTAATATTACTAACTTCCTAACTAACCTATTATTGACTCAATCCAATACATTGATGTAAGTCCTTTTTGTGAGTTTGTAATATCAATTCTCCAGAATTCTACATTTCCTTACTTTGCAGTCCATTTTTGTTATGTATTTACTGTTTATAGAAAAATGATGTGGATTACAGATTCAAGGACTTACTGATATTTCTTGTATTTTGTAACTTCAAAAGCATTTAAACTATTTTTGCTTTATTAAATATAGAGCTCTGAGCAAAAAAACAAGAGATAGATGTGAACTCTGCATAGATTGTCTGGATTCAAATCCATCTCCACTTCACATGCTAGGAGCTTAGGCCAGTTACTTAACTGTTCTTTGCCTCAATTTTCTACTTGATACAAACTCAATGTATTTTCAAATGGATGATGGTTATAAGAATTAAAGGGAAGGACTTAAAGAGAATCCCTCATACATAGTAAATACTAAATGAGTGTTAACGATTTCTGTTAGTATAAGATAAATTTTCAAGCATATGAAATCTTGTGACAATAAGAAAAACATTTTTGAAACACTAGAGTTTTCTCACAAATTTCCAAAGGTTAAAGAATTTGCATATATGTTGTTTTGCAAAGAAGGCACTAAAATTGAGTCTGACAGGATATCAGGTGCATATGGAAAATAACTCCACCTTATTACATAAAACAACCAACTTAACAGTAGGACAAAAATAAATAGAGAGTAGTGTCAGAAGTTTTATGTATTACTTTATCATAAATGAACATATTTTAAACTGGAAATTCAAGAAATAATTTGATCAGCAAATTAAGTAATTACAATTTTTTCATTAATACTTTTCTTATATTTAATAAATATTATATTTCTTTTTAAAATTTTATTTATTTTATATTTTAAATTTATTATATATTTATTATCTTTCTGTTATAATTACATTTAAAATCAAGGTACTTAATTAGTTTTATTATCAATTAATGTCTCCTCTGATCTTGACATTGGAATTATATCAATTCAATTGACATAACAAGTTTTCTTAACTCTTAAATTGGTAAAATACTTTCATAGCATTGCCATTTTAGGTAAGATTACTATTCTAGGACTTTCATATAAGTCATATAAGATGATGTAAGTCAGTAAATCATGACAGGATGGTAGTAATATCATATTTATATCCTTTTAGCTATTTTTGTGGAAGTAGATAAAAATTTTCATCTTGAGGAGTATTGAATGGTATTCAGCAACCTTCTATCTTAAAAAAACTGTAGAAAAATCCATAAAAAGAAAAAAAATTAAATTTTAGTAATTACTAACTTTCAAGAGTAAATATTGGTTTCATTTTAGTGTATTTTCTTCTTTGTAATCTGCTGTTATTGATACAACATGTAATATGATGGCTAAGTAATACTTGCTATGACGGGTTCCTGGGTGGTTCAGACAGTGGAGCATCTGACTTCAGCTCAGGTCGTGATCTCACCATTAGTGAGTCTGGGCCCTGTGTTCGGCTCTCTGCTGACAGCTTAAAGCCTGGATCCTGATTCAAATTCTGAGTCTCCCTCTCTCTGCCCCTCCCCTGCTCATGCTCTGTCTCATTCTCTCTCAAAAATAACTAAACATTTAAAAAAAATTAAAGAATACTAGCTATGAGCAGAAAATCTGTTTGAATCTGGACCTGAGTCTTAATAACTATGTGACTTTGCCTATAGTTACTTAATCTCCCTCAAAGTTGTTTTTGTTATTTGATGAATGGGAACAATAGTAGTGCTTTTATTAAGCCATTATTGTGAGAATTAAATTAATTAAACAGTACATAATGAAGTACATGAAGATATATAATAGTTGATGCTGGACATACAGCTTTTTATTATCTGTATTTATACTTAACATCAGATTACATGCAATTTCTCATCTAACTGATTATTCTTCAAGACACGGTTTTTAGTTGTATAAAATATCATTGTGATTTTATTGTGTTTCCTCAATTTGAACATTCATTAGGTTTCCACTTTATAAATAAAAATAAATCCTGTATGTATATGTTGTTCTTATCTCTGATATCCTTAGGGAAAATTCCAGAAAGAAATTACTGCCTTAAAAAGAACACAGTTATTTTTAAGGCTTCTTTTGCAAATTGCAAAATTGCCCTTTATCTTAGTAGTGAGTGAAAGTGTTCATTCCCCTCCACCTTTTTAACAGTGATATGTTTTAAAAAATTCATTTTATTTTATAATCAAATGTGTCTTTCATAACTGTTTTTATGACCACCTGTGTGGTATATATGTCCCCTGAATATTACTTCAGGCCAATGACAAATATCAGTCTAATCCTCAGGCTCATGATATATGCGGGTTTCAACTCCATGATTCTCATTTCACTATGCAGCCATCAGAGTATGCAAAGGAGTCAGCTGGTATTTACAAAGTGAAGGTTATGAATCTGAGCTATATTCCCCAAAGATTTATGAACTATAAAATGGCATTATTATTATGTTCTGTCATTGCATTGTGCTCTTTAGCCGTCTTCCATTTTATGTGGTAAAGCTCCTTAGGATCCATTTGCATGAAAGCTACTGTGTGTACTCATTTTGTATTGTATTGTGGCAAACGCTATAATCTACAGGGTTCCTATTCATTTTGGAATTCATTTCACAGCTCACTAATTGTGTGAATGAGAAGAGGAAATATATGCTTTTATCCCAAAGCATGCCAAGCAGATGGCCCAAAGTTCATTGCTAGCAGTACTGTCAGTGTGGTCCTCTTCTGTAGGTAGTGAGCCTGGCATCGATCCGTCAAACACAATGTGTGGGTCCATTTAACACAGCCGCTGACAGTCACGGAGCCTCTGGTTTGTTATGACTTGTAAACATTTTATTTTTTATCATCAGCTTCTAAAGTGGTCATCATTTGAGCAGGTGCAAACACAGAATTCATATTCGTTTTACTTGAGAAGACAAAATGAACTTTTATTCATATGGAAATTTGGGGGGAAAGAAAACAGGACAGGGGATTAAGCTTAGTTTCTTAAAAAGGGATTAATACATGTATTGAGATTCAAAACGGTAGCATCATTTCTGAGATTGAATCTTTTGAAAAATTAAACTGAAGAAAAGATCAGGGGTTATATCTAAGCTTTTAGGTAAATCTTTCAAATCTCTTGTTCTTTCTATACAAGAAAATTGTTTATTTAGTTTTATATACAATATGTAATTTATGTAATCACTCAAAATGTTCCCAATTGTGTTCAGTGTGTGTGTGTGTGTGTGTGTGTGTGTGTGTGTGTGTCTGTGTCTGTGTGTGTGTGTATGTGTAGTAAGACAGAGTAATACAGAGACAGAGGGGGTGACAAAAAATAAAGTAACAACTGCCTTTACATATTTCTTACCTCATCAGAGATAGTAGGACAATATGAAATTGGGTAATTACTTCAGGAAAGGGAGGGTAGATCAACTGTTCTAATGGAGCTGATGAAGTAATTGATAACAATACCTTATTTAAGAGAACAAGAGCATTGGAAATATTGTTTTCTTGCCTACATGAAGATGAACTGAGTATATATTTCTCTTAACACTTCTCTCCCCTTCCAAACTTTCTATCATGGGTTTCACGTATTGTATTAACTCCGTATTTTTTTTCTTGGCTTTTAGACCGATGCTGCCCTCATGTATGATGCCGTGCATGTGGTGTCCGTGGGCGTCCAACAGTTTCCCCAGATGACAGTCAGCTCCTTACAGTGTAATAGACATAAACCCTGGCGCTTCGGGACCCGTTTTATGAGCCTAATTAAAGAGGTATGTCAGGAGACGCACATCTGCCTATTCTCTTTCATCCTCAAGGTGAATGATTTGAGATTATTTCAGGTTTCTTAACAGGTGAACTTTTACTTTTATCTTTTAATTAAGCTTTCTTCCTCTGTACAAGCAAAATTAACATTTTTACTGAATGAAATGGAACAAAAGGAGGAAAATTACATGACAAATAAATGGCTATCTTTCAAAATATCTATGATTGTGTAAACAGATGAAAATCTGTGACCTATGATTTATGACACTGCTAGTTTTCACCTTCCTGGATCTTTATGTGTATTACTTTTCATTTATGTGGAGATACAGTTCAAAGAATGTTTGTTTATATTTTAGGCAATAATTTTTAACATGAATGCCATTTGCACTCCACTAAATTACACGTCTTAAGAATTATTATTTAGAAGTGCCTGAGTGGCTCAGTCAAGTTAAGTTTCCGGCATCAGCTCAGGTCATGATCTCATGGCTAGGGAGTTCGAGACCTGTGTCGGGCTCTGTGCAGACAGCTCAGAGCCTGGAGCCTGCTTCGGATTCTGTGTCTCCCTTTTTCTCTGCCTCTCACCTGGTCACGCTCTGTCTCTCCATCTTTGTCTGTCTCTCTCTCTCTCTCTCAAAAATAAATATTAAAAAAAAATTTTAAAGGATTATTATTTGGATCTATTGTTCCTAAATAATCATGTCTAGTTATTTTAATTATATGAGCAGTTCACACAAAACAGCATACCTTGATTCAGAAAATTATAAAGTTTACTTCGTACTGAATAATTCAATCATTACTATGACCATGTTGTATGGCCATTTCTGGTTGTATTATATTGTATTGTATTAATTTCTTATTACAACTGTTATGGATGTAGATCAAAAATGCCCATAGTGAGGAAAAAAAGTGAAAATTCTAAAGATCACACACACATACACACAATTCTTCTTAGTTATCCTTTCATAAAGAAAATCCCTTTGTCAGTTTAAGATACATTTTATTTGATTATAATAGGAATTTTTGTATGAAACTGTAACTATGAAAGTTGAATCTTTGCTAGGAAAATCACAGGTATTGTTATCATATAAGATTTTTCTTAATGGTTTAAAAGAAATCCTCAGTTCATCATATAATATATTATTCATCTTAAAAATAAATGTGAAATGGGATCATAATAAGAATCTCCATGTCCTAGGGATGCCTGGGTGGCTCAGTCAGTTAAACTAAAGACTTGGGTTCAAGTCACGATCTTGTGGCTCCTGAGTTCAAGCCCTGCATTGGGCTCTGTGCTGACAGCTTGGAACCTGGAGTCTGCTTCTGATTCCGTGTCTCCCTCTCTCTGTCTGCCTCTCCCCCACTCATTCTCTCTCTCTCTCTCAAAAATAAATAAAAAACATTTTAAAAATTAAAAAAAAAAAGAATCTCCAGGTCCTTGGCAAAGAATACTCATGAATTTTCCTTTTGTAATTTTTAACATATTCTCAGATAGGTGAAATGACACTCCCTGAATAATATGTAGTTCATTTATTTGTTTCACATTCTACGTTTATGTCTGGTTTGAATAAGAGAGTTACAAACATAGTGCACAGGTTTGGCTAGTTGAAGAATTGTTTTCTGAATGCAGCATCTGAGTACTGAAATGTGTGTCCAACAGTCATATAAGAAATAGTAGTAAGGAACTCACTATTGCATTTATCATAAGGTGTTGCTGAGGACCTTGTCCACTAAATCACACAGTGTGCCCCTTTATGATGACTAACAGGAGACATTCCTCTCAGGTTTCAGGACCAAGAAAAGCTGCTTATCCTGAACAGCTTTTTGTTTTAAATTATAGACCCTATATATTGTATTTAGATCATATTTTCTTCATTGCTTTGGTTTCTTGGAATTTCAGAGTTAAATTTGTGATTCAGTTTTATTAATTGTGAATTTTCACCTGATGAGCGTGTCCTTATGCTGCCTCTATAGCAGATTTGGTTTACTATTCTATGCTTCTACTTATGTACTTCTTTAATGTTTATTTATTTTTGAGAGGGAGAGAGAGTGTGACCAGAGGAGGGGCAGAGAAAGAGGGAGACACAGAATGTGAAGCAGGTTCCAAGTTCTGAGCTGTCAGCACAGAGCCTTACTCAGTGTTCGAACCCACCAACCATGAGATCAGGAGCTGAGCAAAAGCCAGACCTTTAACTGTCTGAGCCATCCAGGTGCCCAGTACTTCTTGTTCACATTTTCTATTTTGTACTAATATGCATTTTTGTTAATCACCTGAGATTATTATTTTTGGAAAAGTTTGGTTTAACAATATATTTTTTCTTCCTTATTTGAGACCAGTTAAGACATGTTTAAACTTAGTGATGACATGTTATAATATGTATCCAGGTATGTATTATAATTTTTCTGATTTTTTGTAATTTATTAGCCTAAAACAATTTTAGAATCCCTATACATAAGTATAGAAATACATGGAACCTAAGAAGTGTAGTCATAATCATATCCACTTGTAGTGCTTATTGAAATGTTACCTATAATCTGTTATTTTTTCCTTTGGATCTTGGTATATATTCTTTCAAACATTATAGCTATAAGCATATATTACTAAAATTTTCATGTATGACTATTTTTCTAAACTATTTCTAACTTAAAAATATGGAAAGCATTAACTTTGTCTATGTCACCAACGTAAGAAGAAAACTTTTTATTTAAAAAAAAAGCTCAAAATTTGTTTATCTGTGATGGGTAAACCCATTGTGTAATTAGATTATTGTATTTCCACTTCCTACTCCATAGAAAGCTCTTTTTACAGGAAGTATAGTTAGATATGAAGTAATTTTGATATATTTCTCCCAGTCTCACTTAAGGGAAAAGAACAAATTCTAAGAGGAAAGTGCATAATTGAAGTTGTATAACATAGGTTTTCCTAAATTCAGTTTTTTTCCTTATAATAAAATAAGTTTATGTTCATATTAGTCTAAATTTAGGAGTGATATTTTATAACAGTAATTCTGTTTATAACCTCCAGTGAGACATTCACTATCTCATTTATTATAACAAGTAACTAAATTATTCTCAGTTTGCTAAAGGAAGTTTGTTATTTAAAACATAATCTTCATTTTTCATAAAAATTATATCTAGAAAATGGATTATTTAAAATAAAAAATTTATAGTAAATTGTGTATTGTGACTAAGATAATTTCTGTAGAAAAAAATCCTCTAAAGTTCAGAAGAGAAAAAAATGTTTTAAAAATTAGTGGTGATGGGGATGAGGTGCCTGGGTGTCTCAGTGGGTTAAACGTCTGACTTCGGCTCAGGTCATGATCTCATGGTTCGTGGGTTTGAGCCCTACGTTGGGCTCTGTGCTGATGGCTAGCTCAGAGCCTGGAGCCTGTCTTCGGATTCTGTATCTCCCTCTCTCTCTGACCCTTCCCTGCTCACACTGTCTCTCTCTCTCTCTCTCTCTCAGAAATAAATAAAACATTAAAAAAATTTTTTGAAAATTAGTAGTGATGTCAATTTAGGAGAAGAAAATAATGTTTCTTATGTTTTGTGTGAAAAAATGTTTTGTCTTCTTTATTTATTTACCTCCCTATTTCTTTCCCTATAGGCACATTGGGAAGGTCTCACAGGCAGAATAACTTTCAACAAAACCAATGGCTTGCGAACAGATTTTGACTTGGATGTGATAAGCCTGAAGGAAGAAGGTTTGGAAAAGGTACCTGAGTCATTCAGTTTATTTCCTTTAATTATTAAGTGAAACATATCTTATTGAATAAATAGGGAAATATTCCCTCTATTATCCAGATTTCATTGACATTTAACTTTATTGAATAACTCTTAAGAACACATCTTCAATTTGTTATATAGAATATAATAATTGAGAGTTAGTATTCAAGGATAATAAGTGTCTTAAGACAATTAAATATTTTATTTTCTCACCCAAGTTTTTCTTATACCTTGAAATGCATATAATCTTTATTGACATTAAGATTTAAAACAGTAATTTAAAATATTTATACTTGTGTTTGCATAGGCTTTCCTATTTGGAGCAGGTTATAAGAAAAGGATTACATACAGAAGTATGTTTCCATAGCTGGGTCATGTTCACGTGAAATGTCTGAATTCATGTACACAAAGCAAATTAGGTATGAACATAAATACATTATACTAGTCTATCTTACTTGATTTTGTTTCTGGGGATTGAGGTAAAGTATAGACAAGGAGTACAGAATTTGGGTATGTGCTTACTATAAAATATATCATTGTAAGTATATTTGTGATTATATTTGTAATGCCTTTCTTGTTAGTATAAACTGTGTAAAGGAAATATTACAGAATCCTTCCCTAGGCTCTAATGTGAATTATAGACAGACTCTGAATGTCAAGGTTATCAAGTACATGTGATGGTCAGCCATATTGATAAGCTACACATGTTGCCTTGTGATTTCAAAAATATTTTGTAAACTCTGAAATTTGAAATTTTGCTTTCATTAATTACACACAATCTTCATCTTCAGGGGGCTTTTTTTTTTTATATATATAGAGTGATCAGATAACACATTTGTGAATAAATACAATAGAAAAGAGTTTCAAGCTTTAAAAGAGCGATGAAAGACTTTCTGACAAAGGATATAATTAAGTATAGAGTCATAGTATACAAAGTACTTTGAACTGGCCTTTGAATAATGGAGAATTATTGATTGGTAGAGATTGAATCATTGCAGAAAGAGGTAACAATATGGTGAAAGACATAGCATAGTGTTTAATTTGACATGGATATATGTGTACACACACACACGCACACACACACTCAGTGGGAGATAGAGCTAAAATGCTAGATTTTAGTCATAAAGTGAGCACCATGTTGAGGTGTTTGCAATGTACACAATACAAATTCAGAGAAAGAATAACCTGGAGGCCTATGGGATGCATGGAAAGATATTATAGTTTGACATTATTTTAATATGGAGCCATGAAGTTAAAACAATTCTGATAGTTGGAAGTGAGAGGTAAAGAAACAATGACAGAAGACAGAAACTGAATTTTCCGCAGTGTTGTTAGTTCAAGGAAGAACAGAGCATTGGAATTATCCTTTTAATGAGTAATGGAGGAACCAGGTGGTAAAAGTAGGAGGAGCCACTGATAAAGGCATAAATCAAAGATTGATGAAGAAATTAGTGGGGGAAAATATCATTAGAGAGAAATTGGAAAAAGAAATCTGAGAAGGCAAGTAAGGTACTGCTGTTGATGAAGGCACGTTAAAGAGAAGGGGGATTAAAAGTTCAAATCAAAGGCTTTCAGTATCTTCAAAAATTAGTATATAAACCATCAGCTAAAAGCAGTTGGTGGGATTTAGATTGGTCAAATCTTAAGAATAACGGGAATTTTTTGGAAATGCCATTGCTATGGTCTTGACTTTGAGTAGTAGGAGTAAAGTGCTGCTAAGTAGCAAAATGTAGTCATTGGTTTTTTTTTTTTAACTTAGTAGAATGGTTAAGAGATCAAGGTATGGATTCAAACAGAATTGGGCTCAAATCCTTGTTCTGCCATTTACTATTTATCTTCAACTGCATCAGGGGTGATGGCAGTAGCTGATGAAAACTAATGAGTCTTGCTGACTTTACTTTTACTTTTTCTGAAAAATATAGTTACCAACCCATAGATGTAAAGACAGAGTTCCTACCTTGAGAGAGTTCACAATTTGGAAATTTCAACAGATGTGATCCAAGAAGTTTAAATTACAATTACAATTCTGTCACAAGTGTGTGAATGTCACCCTTCCACCCAAGTTCTCTGTGCCAAATTCTTCATCTCAAAAATTGTACAGTGCAAAGGGCTTCCCTCTGGGACAGGCTGAAGTGAGAAAATCATGGCCTCTGAAAGAACCTAGAAATACAATCTTTATAGGTGTCAAGGCTAGGAATTTAATTATCCTCAATTCTATTTTACCGTGACTACATGAGGAAAATGAACAAAAAATGTGAAAAATGTTGTTTTTATCCATTACTTCTCCTCATGCCTACTACCTTTTCCTAGCTTTATCTTGGTCACCTTTGTCCAACAAACTTCATTTATTCATTTGATCTTCTAACAAATATAGAGTGAACCTCTATTTTGTTCCCTCATGAAAGTTATATTCTAGTGAAGGAAACCTGCCAAATATAAATAGACTTGTGAAAGTATAATATAAGATTATGCAGTAATTCTTAAAAGTAAAGATGACTTCTTTATATGTTATTAAAATCATCAATTTTGGATCGCTTTCTGGAAAGTGAACCTTAGGACTTAAACAGTTAATAGAAAGAAGCCCCTGCTTCACATACTAACAACCATGGAGCAGATAAACCAGGAAGGAACAGGTTTTTTCCAACAAACAGAGAGAGGTGAGGCATGCTCAGGGAACTGAGTTTGGGGTTGAAATGCAGCTAGGAAAACATCTTTTTCACTTAGTGCCCAGAGATCAAATTGAATTTTTTCCGTGGGACCTTGATTAGAGCCCATCCCATTTAGCCATTGTCTAAGAAGGGTCACTAATACTGCACACACAGCCCATTGCATCTTTCCATACAAGCTCTTCAGTACATGGGAGTGCCTGGAGAATAAGAATAAGATTTGGCTACCTCAGGCAATGGGACAGTTTGTTTTCTTTAAGAGCCTTGTATTCAGTACTCAAGAATAGGAAAAGGAATATAAGTAGTTTTCCCAGTTTGAATTCTTCCGGTCAGTTCAAAGACCATATTGTGTATTCTACTACCAAAATATGCTTAGAATCCATCTATAACTTTCCAAGTCTATTGTTGCAATCATAGCCAGGGTACCTTTCACCTGGACGTCTCCATCAGAGCCCCAATAAGCCTCCCTGTTCTACTCCCCCTTACAATTCATTCTTCACACAATAGCAGCCAGAGCAATGCCTTTAAACATAAATCGATCCCTGTCATTGCTCTGTTTCAATCCTTTCACTTATTTCTACTGCATTTTGATTAAAATCCCAATATAATTTACAAAGTACTGCCTAAGCCCCTGCCGGAGTCCAGCTCCAGCCAGTCCAGGGTTCCCTGAAGGATGGATGGTGTTGGCAAGAATGATGAGAGAGCCCAGAGATTCTTCTTAATCACCAGGCAGGCATCTCTGTCCTGTGGGTTTGGTGTCTTTATTTATAGGTCAAACGATAACATGACATCAGAAAATGGAATTTTTACAATGGATAATTCTCTATGTAAGATGCTTTGGAAAGTGTACAGAAACAGGTTTTACAGAAGCATTCTTATAGAACTACTTCAGTCATAGTGAGGTTGAGTAAATCTTACAACTAAGAAAATAACAGGGTATTCTTAGTGAAAACCAGGATAACATACACATTTGATTAAGTCAATAATGCTAAGATTAAGTCATAGGTTAAGTTGTATATAGATAGGCTAGGAGTCATTCTGTCTGTGTTACAAGAGGAAAAATGTCTTCGAGCTGGTTAATAAGTTGCTTGTGCAAACTTTTTTATTTGATGTTGAATGCATAAACACCACAGGGGCCCTAAATGTGTCAGCCTTTGTATTTGGGTTTACGTTTTAATTACTCTTGTCCATTCTTATAATAGATGCCAATGTAAGAGAAGGTATTTGTAGAATGTAGGCCTTGGGGAAGGGACTGCTATACATCACCAATTAGCAAAGGTATATGTAGTAACTTATGTTCTGCCCTTCTCTGTTTTTTATCTCTAAGTTAAACTCTTTATCTCTGGGCCAGAATTAATTGTAACTCTTGTGTTCTTAACCCCCCTTATTATCTATGTCTTAGATCTACAAGACCCATAGGAAGAGCCTTTTGACAACATCTACAGTGCTTTTATCTAAAATCTCCTTTGTAGGGGCAGGAATATGCTTTTCCTTATGATGTATCTGTGTGGGGAATATCAGTCTTATTTGGAATATTGTGAGGCCTGGTCAATACCAGCAGGCTCATTTCCAACATAAGCCAGTAGTAGCAGAAGAAGATACCAGTTTTTGCTTCTCATGGCAGGAGCTGTGCAAATGCTGCCATTTCCTCACTGTGACTGTGTCATCCAGCAAGGCTAGTGCAGGTCCCAGCACACACCGCCCCCCGCCCCCCCAACTCTCATAACCATCTCAGATGTTTTTTTATGTTTTAAGTACATGGGCTTTTGTTCTTTTTTTCACAGACACAAAGCTTTCTCTATGACTTTGACAGTAGAGTTTTCTCAGCCTGAAAAACCCACCCCTAGCCCTTTGCCTGGCTAACTCTTACTTATCTTGCAGGATGGGGGGGGCGGGGGGCTGGGGGTCACAGATTAAATCTTTCTTTCTTAGATAGACATACCATAAGCCTAAACAAATTTAAGTTTCGAATAGAGCCCTGTGCTTTTCCTTCCTGGCACATATTACAATGTGTTCCTATGTATTTATGTGTACTTTTAAGAAAAAAAATGGCTGTGTTCCTAGCCAGTCCTATTAGAAAAAAAATTGCCTCCAGTCCCACTATTTATATATTCAAGGCCTAGCAAAGTCTTTGGCACAAAGTATTTCCTCAAAAAATATTGACTATTGAATGAATGAAGGGTCACCATGAGAGTCATAAGAAATACTTCACATAGGATGCTTATTCAAGTGTCTGGTGCAAAGTGACTTTCTTATGTTATAGCATTTAAAATAAGTTTTTTTCCAGGTTTTCCCCACACTTACACAGTTAGAACAGAGAAATCTAGTAGTTAGTCAATGGGCTGGGTTTGTGAGTCAAGTGTTCAAAGGGTACAGTACTTTAGAGTTCAGGAGAAGGCAACACTGAAGTCTGAGCTTATAAGGATGCATAATGCACCCTATCTACTGAAGTTTAATCTTGACATTCTAATTCTATATCAAAGAGTAAAGATAATTATTCTATTTACATTAGTTTCCTTTTTTCATCATATAAGTTTATGGTATGGAAATAAACAAAGACCACTTAAATGAGAACAAACAGAAGTTATTATTCAGAGTTTGCTGTAGCCATCATCACCTGCATTTGGCAGAGATGCAAAGGTTGGCAGGTCAATGGAAAAGCTTTATAGTAGACAAAAAGACCTCAGATGTGCTCTTATTGGAGATTGTTGACATAAGGGAATGAAGTGGGCTAATGAGAAGCAGGGCGTTTTGGGTGAATGTTGTGGAGGGTTTTTTGAGCTTCTCTGGTTGATCCTAAGTTGGAGTGGTGGCAAAACATAGGGAAGGTTTATTGAATAAATCTTGACCATTTTGGGCAGGTGTTGTAGAGGCTGTAGTTTGGCTTCCCATGTTGTTTGCTCCAGAGGCTCAGGGTCAAGTTCTATTTTCATACATGGTCAAACTGTTGTCTATTTGTATATGTAGTCTGTCAATGAAATTACTGAAGTCACTTGAAAGAAAAGGAAGAAACAGCAAAAATAATAAGGTTAAGAAAAATCAACTTTAGGAAAATAAAAATTTCTTCATAACTGACTAAAAAGAGGTTTTTTAGTTTATATATTTTTCTTTGAATATGCAACTAGGATATGATTTACCACTGGAAATGGCTTACCTTACTTATCTAGTCCCTTGAAGCTTATCTTTGAAGCTTATCTATGTCCTTAGGAAAGACCATGTTTATTTGGAACAATATACTTTATTAAATGGCATAAAATGCTAAAAAATATTAAGATATTTAGAATATAAGGTCACAAGAGTTCTGTTTAGAGCAAAAACAATAGGAAGCTTTTACATAAGATAGGTTTGAGTTGAGCTGATGACACTCCATGATAATAGTGCATTTCCATTGCAAGGTGACTTATCCAGAGGCCATTTTTTGGAAAATAACCCAATTTTCAAAAAAATTTTAAGAAACTACAATGCAATAATAAAATCACTTATATGCCTGAAACTAGTATAACACTGTGCATTAATTATACCTGAATTAAAAATAAATAAAATAATAATAGAATCAGTTAATCCTACCACGTTATTGAGTTTTCTTACCAAATGTGCTTTGTGACTACTATTTATGTTATGTGCTCTCTAAAACAGAAAACCAAAAAATAAACAAAAGAGATCTCTGTTCAAATGGATTTTTATTGTACTAGAGAATATTAGTTTCCCAGTAGAGGTGTTAAACTAAAATCATTCTTGTGTAACCCTCATGGTTTTTTTCTAGCATCAAACTTTGCTGTTTGTTTTAGTTATTTTGCTGATGCCCTCTTGAATGTAATATTTATGTTAAATATTAAAATATAACTTAGAGAACAGAATTTTCTGTGTCCTCAGTGGAAAGAGTCTAATCTTTACAAAAATTGGCTTTGTGTTTTAATTTTATATTAATTTTGAGGAAAACCACAAGGCTAAAATCAATACATTTCTCTGGGCAGAGATGGTACTAAGAAGCCTGGAAGTGTTTAGGACTATGAAGAATAATATGGCTTTTGCCTCAGCATGTTTTTATAATAAAATCAGCTTCTAACTTGAATATCCTTAGGGGATATTTTGAAAAAACAAAACCAAAAAAAAAACAAGGGGCCTGGGTGGCTCAGTTGGTTAAGTGTCCGACTTCGGCTCAGGTCATGATCTCCCAATTTGTGGGTTCAAGCCCCGGGTCGGACTCTGTGCTGACAGCTAGCTCAGAGCCTGGAGCCTGCTTCAGATTCTGTGTCTCCCTCTCTCTCTGACCCTCCCCTTCTCACGCTGTCTCTATCTCTCTCAAAAATAAATAAAACATTTAAAAAAATTTTTAAAAAAGAAAAAAACCCAAATGACTACAAAAGGCCATTGTATGGAATCTATGCTTGCCTATTTCTACAAAGTTAAGAATGTATATGTATATATATAATATAAAGCATGATAATCCATACTTGCAAACTTTTATAGTATAAATTTATCATATTTTCTTTCAAGTGAAGCTTCATTTCAACTTTTGACATTATTTTTTTCAGAACATTTACTGCTTGCATTTGGGCCCACTTGTAGAAACTGGTTTCAGTAATCCATAGGCTTCTTACTGAAAACTCAAATATTTTTACAACATATGGAGAGGGTGAGAATTAGTAGTGAATCCCTGCCTGCCTGAATTTACAGGCATAGATGTTCTATGATCAGAACACGTTTCAAATTGCTTTTAGAAAAATTTTTTGTAGAACATATATATTTTTAGAACAAGTGGTAATTTCTATAGAAGTCTTTACTATTGACCTTTCTCTTGCCTGTAGAATCCTGTACTCATTAACTCCCTATGAAAAGGTGTCTGAATGGAATTTACAGTCTTCAAAATTTAGCTAAGTGTGAAAATCCACACTAGATAGGTGAGAACTATTTCTTTGATAGATTTCTAGATATCTGATGCATAGCAGTTTTTATCTATCTCTCTTTGATGGCATTTGATACATATATCCTGGTCGCTATGACAACAATGACCCCCAACTTTCCCAAGAACTGAGATTTCTTTTGCTTGTCTGTAAGAAAGCAATGCTAATGATGATATTGACAAGTAAGAAATGTGTTGTTTGTTCTTAAAGAGCAAAAATACATCCTAGGCAGGATCCAAGCCTCATGTTTTTCTTTGGAGATGTTAACCATTTAATTTGTCTAACTCTTATTTAGAATTCATTATATGCCCTATCTCACAACTTTACTGTACTGATATTTTTGGGCTGTGTGTCAGCAGGTTTATAGTCACTATTTTGCTTGATAACTTTTAACCTTCAGTGTGGTAAAATATTGAAAATATTTACAGATGATACTTATGTTTGGAAATCAATAGGATTATTTTATTTGAGAGCATCCAATTTCTTGTTTTGGCCTATCAGAGAATACCAGATATTGACTTTTTTTCTTTCAACTTCTGAATTTGAATTAAGCATGTATAGTAAACATAATTTTTAAAGCATTTATTTGATTTTAGTATGATCTCTGAACTACATTTTTATTCTTGGAAAAATAGCCCTTAATTAATTGAACGTTACCACATTGTTATATTTGAGAACAGTGAATTCATTGATTCAAATTTTGTTAAAAAAATAAAAATACTACCTGTCTCTCTTTCTTAATATTTATGATTGTCTCTGCCTGAGACAAAAATAAAAATCTTGAAGGTGAAAAACTATGTTTATATTAGTCATCCTTTCTGTGAGATGATTATATACTTATTGAGTTATTGTACTCATATGAACATTGTAGTTCTCAAATGGTGAAATTCCAGCCTCTATGGAAACTGGTGGATAGATAGTATTAGGAAAGTAATTGGGAGGTAACTGAGGGGTTCTCTGCATGGTCCTCATAAGTCAAATCCCTTATGCATGAAGGTAATCAGTTCCCAAGTAATTGTTCTTTACTATGAATTCTTCCTGTCAGGAAGCAGATAGGCATTGCTGTGAGATGGTTCATGTTTATATTAAAGATATCAGGTGCCAATTCCTTTTTAAGTGATCTGTTACTATGTAGCCCAATAAAAATACACAATTGTCAATTATTAGTGGTACTTTTATTGAACAGTAATGCAAATAACTAGCTCTACTTTTAATTTAAAAATTCAACATTGGAAGGGGTGAGGTATGTAAGAGAAAAAGTTCTCTAATTTGCCTGCAACACTTAGCAAAACAACTACTGTGTCAAAAACACTGTTTTCACTATTCTGTATCCTACATATAGGCTTGTGAACCTGACTTTGTAAATTATCTAGAAAGTATGGGTATACTAGTTAATAGAGATATGTACAGTCTGCCACTGTACATTTGATCAGTTGGAGAGAATATTCATCTCCCAAATATGAAATTAGCAATTAAGGTCAATACCTTATGCTTTCCATTTCTTAATACCTTCAAATAGTACTATCAGGGGTGTCCCTTCTTCTAAAAGGAATGGCAAATATCATTTAGACAAGCTATACTTAATGTGTCATATGATTGGAGGCAACTAATTATTGTGAATACTTTTAAAACAAAAATTTTATGGTAGAGACTCTGCATTGTGCTAGGACTGTTTTAAACATAGTATTTAGAACATTTGTCTTATTCCTGATGATTAAAGATGTTGAGAACATTTTCATGTACTTGTTGGTATTTCTATATCTTCTTTGGAAAAAAAGACTATTCAGATTTTCTGCCCATTTTTATTTGGATTGTTTGTAGGGTTTTTTTGCTGTTGAGTTTATGACTTCTTTATATATTTTGGATATGAACTTTTTTATGACATGTATAATTTCAAAATATTTTCTCTCATTCAGTTGGTTGCCTTTTCATTTTATTGATGGTTTCCTTTGCTGTGCAGCAGTTTTTTACTCTGATGTAGTCCCATTTATTTTGACTTTTCTTATTTATGCTTTTGGCATCAGGTTTTAAAAATATTGCCAAGACATATATGTCAAGGACCTTACTGCCTATGTTTTCTTCTTGGAGTTTTAAGGTTTCAGATCTTATATTCAAGCCAATCCATTTTGAGTTACTTTCTATGTATGGCATAAAATAGTGGCTTAGTTTCATTCTTTTGCATGTGGCTGTCCATTTTTTTATTGCAGAGACTGTGCTTTCCCTATTGTATATTCTTGACTCCTTTGTCATAAATTAATTGACCGTATATATGTGGATTTATTTCTGGACTCTCTGTTTTATTCCACTGATCCATCTGTCTGGTTTTTTTTTTTTTTTTTACACCAATACCATACTGTTTTAATTACTATAGCTTTGTAGTATAGTTTGAATTCAGGGAGTGTGATGCCTCCAGTTTTGTTTTTTTCCTCAAGATTACTTTGGCTATTTGGTGTGTGTGTGTGTTTCCATATAAATTTTAGGGTTATTTGCTCTATTTATTTCAAAATGTCACTGGAATTGTGATAGGGATTGCATTGAATCTGTAGATAGCATTGGGTAGTAGAGCCATTTTAACAATATCAATTCTTCCAAACCATGATCATGGAATATCCTTCCATTTATTTGTGTTTTCTACAATTTCTTTCATTAATGCCTCATAGGGATTTTTTTTTTGGGGGGGGGCAGGGGCTTGTGTATAGTTAATGCACAATGTTACATTAGTTTCAAGTATACAACATAATGTTCAACTTCTCTATACATTATGCTATTTATGCTCACCACAAGTGTAACTACCATCTGTCACCATACAACACTATTATATTATCATTGACTATATTCTGTATGCTGAACCATTTATACCTTTGACTTATTTATTTCATTACTGGAAGCCTATATCTGCCAGTCCTCTTCATGCATTTTGCCACCCCGTCCCCACCCCTTATTCCCTCTGGCAACCATTACTTTGTTCTCTATGTTTATAGTTCTGGTTCTGCTTTTTGTTTCTGTATTCATTTGTTTTGTTTTTAAGATTCTACATGTGAGTGAAATCACATGGTATTTGTCTTTCTCAGTCTGACTTATTTCACTCAGCATAATACTATTATGATATAATACATAATAGTTGTACGAATGTATGTATGCGTGTGTGTGTGTGTGTGTGTGTGTGTGTGTGTGTGTGTATAGGACAGCTACACGCAAAAGCTGTATACACACACACACACACACACACACACACACACACTTTATCCTTTCATCTATTGTTGAACACTTAGACTGTTTCCATATCTTGGCTATTGTAAATAATGCTGTAATAAACATAGGGGTGCATATCTTTTTGAATTAGTGTTTTCATTTTCTTAGGGTTAATACCAAGTAGTGGAATTCTTGAGGAAACTGCATACTGTTTTCCACAGTGACTGACCAGTTTACATTCCCCCCAACAATACACAAGAGTTCCTTTTTCCTCTACATCCTTTTCAACACCTCTTATTTCCTATCTTTTCGATTTTAGTCATTCTGACAGGAGTAAGGTGATATCTCATTGTGGCTTTGATTTGCATTTCCCTGATAATTAGTGATGTTAAGCATCTTTTCATGTGTCTGTTGGCTATCTGTATGTCTTCTTTGGAGAAATGTCTATTCAAGTCATCTGCCAATTTTTAATTGGATGGTTGTGGGGTTTTTGTTTGTTTTGATTTTGATGTTGAGTTGTATAAATTTCTTTACTCATTTTGTATATTAACCCCTTATTGGAAATAATGCTTGCAAATATCTTCTCCCATTTAATAGGTTTAGTCTGTGTTTTGCTGATGATTTTCTTCACTATGCAAAACCTTTTTATTTTGATGTAGCCTCAATAGTTTATTTATTATTATTATTTTATTTTTAGTTTGTGTCCCTTGCCTTAGAAGACATATCTAGAAAAATGTTACTTCAGCTGATGTCTAGAGAAATTGTTGCCTGTGTTCTCTTCTAAGATTTTTTTATGATCTCAGGTCTTACATTTAGGTCTTTAATCAATTTTAGTTTATTTTTGTGTATAGTGATAGAAAGTGGTTCAGTTTCATGCTTTTGCATGTAGCTGTCCAATTTTCCCAGCACCATTTATTAAAGAGACTGTCTTTTCTCCATTGTGTGTTCTTGCCTCCTTTGTCATAGATTAATTGACCATATAAGCATGGGTTTATTTCTGGGCTCTCCTATTGTATTCCATTGATCTATGTGTTTGTTTTTGTGCTATGTCTTATAGTTTTCAATGTACAGATATTTCACCTCCTTGGTTAAATTTATTCCTAGCTATTTTATTCTTTTTGATGCAAGTATAACTGATATTTTTAAAAATATTTCTTCCTGATAGTTTATCAGTGTATAGCAACATAACAGATTTTTGTATATTGATTTTTGTATCCTGAAATTTTACTAAAATTGTTTATTAGTTTAATAGCTCTTTGGTGGAGTCTTTAGAGTTTTCTGTATATAATATCATGCCATTTGGAAATAGTGAGAGTTTTACTTCTTCCTTCTCTAATTCAGATAATTTTTTTCCTTGTCTAATTGCCATAATGAGGACTTCCAGTACTGTGTTGAATAAAAATGGCAAGAGTGGGCATCCTTGTTTTGTTCCTGATCTTAGAGGAAAGGCTTTTAGCTTTTTAGCATGTAGTACAATGTTAGCTGTAGGCTTGTCAAATATAGACTTGATTGTATTGAGACACATTCCCTTTTATACTACTTTGTTGAGACTTTTTATCACTCTACTGAAAACAATTCTGTGAGGTAAAGAGTGCTTAGATATTTTTATTTGATATTGGAACTGAAAAAAGTACTGTAAAGACTTGATTAAATCATATAATGAAAAAAATTGTGTTCTGAAAATAGATTAAAAGAGAAAAAGATTGTCTTGACTTAGCCATGTTTCTTGTGATTAAAACAAAATAAACCAAAAGACTCACTGGTAACAATAGAAAGTTTTGAATTCTATATTTCCTGTAGACTTAAAATCTAGGGATAGTGCAAAATATTTTGATTTAAATTTTATGTCACTGAAATTTTTGGAACCTTATAATACTCTGCTGAGAAACTTTGATTTATAAAAGGGAATACCTAATACTTATGACTGTAGGAAATTATGGATTCATTACCATGAAGCAGAACCCCTCCCTTCAAATAGTACTAGAAAAGCAACTGACAGAGAATGAAACAAGATAAATATATTTAGGTGAGTGGACATTTAGCTAAATTATTTTTTATAGAAATAATCATAGAGGATGGTGATAAGTGAAATTGGGAATGTTTTGTAGTAGTGATCTGAATAGAAAGTTGAAAAACTGATCAGTTTTGAGGATGTCATTAGGCAGATGACAGTGGGAAAATGTTTGCCAGTGCTTTGGCTGGTAGAATTACCCATCTGAAAAATCTAGCTATGTAGCCAATGGTGAAAAAAAAAAAAAAAAAAAGGAAAGAAAATCTAAGAGGACAAATGTGTAATAGGTATTAATTATAGACCAGGGGCAGAAAAGTAGCAGTTACTGCAAAATCTGATCTGCAGATGTGTCTTATTTAGCCAAAGGAGGTTTTTTTGTTTTGTTTTGTTTTGTTTTTGTTTTGTTTTTTGATGATATTGAATTTGAAGCACTGTAAACGGGTAAGCAGGCATTCTAGGTTTTACATTATCCTCTCACTCTTTCCCCACTCAGGTCCCTAGTAAGGTCTCTATTAGCTATAGTGATGCCTTATAGGGACTTGAAAAAGTCACCTGCTCTGGGAGCATGCAGCCTCACAACACAGCTGTCAGATTAGAAGAATAGAGTCCAGATTGTGGCTGTTATGTGCTATTCTGTCTTGAAGTTTTGTGAAATTTAGAAACTGCACACCTTTGCCTGGAAATTCTTACTATTGGTTTATGTCCTTTTTTCCCCGCATATGGATGTTACTGTCCAGCCCCTAAATGCTTTACATTATTGACTCTAAATTACAATTTGACTGTCTTTATGGCATCATGGTTGTCACAGTCTAAAGTAATTTAATTGGCCAGTAGATAATATACTTTGGAGAGAATGCTGAAATCAGCATTTTTTTCTTACTGTATTATTTGACTTTTTCCTATATTGACACAGATATCAGGAATATGTGGCTTTTATGGTAAGAGGAATATTAACTCAATATAAGAAAATATGGCAAGAATTTTTAAAGATATCATTTAAAAAGTTATATTGAATCTCTTGTATAGTTAATGTATTTTTGAAAAAATATACTTGGGGAATGCCTAGGTGACTCAGTTGGTTAAGTGTCCAACTCTTGATTTTGGCTCAGGACATGATCTCACATATCATAGGCTTGAGCCCCACAGTGGGGTTTGTGTTGCCAGTGCAGAGCCTGTTTGGGATCCTCTGTCTCCCTCTCTTTGTATGCCCCCACAAATAAATAAATAAAGTAAAATTCTTTTAAAAAAGAGAAAGTGTAATTAGGTTTGCACTTAGATACAACTTTTAAAATGACTTATCTGTTCTTCTTATGAAGGACAGAAATTAGTCATATTTCTATTTTTGTACTTCTCCAATTAAAGGGAGATAGACATCTTAATAGGTTACTAAGAAAGCTATGCAAACAAAAAAAGAGATAAAAAAGAGTACATGTGATGAAATATAAAAATAAAAAGGATTATAATAATCAAATTGAATAAAGCTCTGCTAATTAGATCTTTTTTTAGCATATTTAAGTAGACCAGGGTAAATATTACCTGCTAAATCAATGTCACTTTAAAAATAATTTAATTTATATACAAAGTTTTATTTTATTTTATTTATTTAATTTTATTTATTTTTTAAAGTTTATTTATTTTTGAGAGAGAGAGAGCACACACACATGCAAGCTGGTTAAAAGCACAGAAACAGGGAGAGAGGGGATCCCAAGCAGGCTCCATACTAAAAGCAGAGCAACGATCTGTCTCCGGATGCTGTGCAATCATGACTTGAGCCAAAATCAAGAGTCAGATGCTGAACTGACTGAGCCACCCAGGTGCCCCCACAGCTTTGCTTTAAAGATAAATTGATAATTGATAGTTTTCCTTTCCTTTCCTTTAAATAAACACATTGGGTAATTGGTGAGAGGAATATGGAAAGCAGATTTTACTATTGACGACTTCTATGTTTGAGAGGGTAGAGAAAAGAACCACTGGATCAAATCTTCTTTTGCCTCTGTTCTTCAGTTCTGACCATTGTTATGTGACAGGGCAATGGTGCAGGTGTACATAAACCACCCAATCTATACATTCAGCGGCATTCTGCACTTATACGTGTCTCCCAGAGGTGTGCTGTATCATCCCATAGGCTGTGTTCAGGGGGTATAAAATGTCTGAATACTGAGAGTGTATGGCCTAATTATCGGAGAGTATTAGTTAAAGTACATATTAAATAGCATACAGATACTATTAAATAGCATAGCAGATTGAAGTGCTGGAATGGGTTGTTCAGTGAGGTCGTGCTGTAATCATTCTTTGGAGAATTTTGAATGCTGCAAAGGTGTATTTTTAAAATCTCCAAAGGCAATTATGGGTAAGATTTTGCTCTATTGGGGGTAATGCAGAATACCAATCAATGCCTCTCCTAAGCTTGCCTTTTCCTGTTAATTTATCCTGGATTCCCAGGTTTTGCTCTTTTAGCTTTGTCTATATAACGTGGCATGTTATCTTTGTAATGAGAGGATGAGATAGATCCATTACAGTAAAAGATATGCACTATTAATGAGTTTCTAGCCAGCTATCAAGGCATCATCAAATGTGGTTTATCTTGGTGAATGAAAGTTTGAATGGAAAATTAAGCTCCCTTACTGACTGTAGAAGTGCAGTGGATCATTTTGTTCTTTAATGTCACACTTCACTGGACACACTTCACAGAGCAGTGAATCATGCTTAAAACAAGCAGCCTTTACTTTAGCGACAGCAGATAATGCAGCAGAGGTGAATAATAAGTGTTAGCAGTCTTAACTTTCTCTTACAGTGCTTTCTCCCAGGTGCCTGATGGACAATTTACAAAGTACATATGCTATTTTATAGATTGGAACTTGGGATCCAGCCAGTGGCCTGAATATGACAGAAAGTCAAAAGGGAAAGCCAGCCAACATCACAGATTCCTTATCCAATCGTTCTTTGATTGTTACCACCATTTTGGTAAGTATTTGTTTTCCCATTTCTTTTTAGATAAATGTAGAATAACATGGAATTGGATTAAAAAGGGCATTATAGTTTGAACAGTAAGGAACAGAATGTAATGTATTTTACAGTTATTTAGCAATTACTGTATAACAGATGAGTCAAGGATAATTTAGGCACAGTTTTATTATGTTAGTCTTCAATGATGTAATTTGTATTAATGTTCGGGCTGTTTATACTGATTAATATTAGAACTTTATATATGACTAGAATTTGTTACATTTCTACAAAATGAGGTACGATTGAAGAATTTTCAGTGTTAAGATTTAAAATATATATGGACGTGCAGGTGTATAAACATAGTTACACGAGGGGCTGCATGTGAACTTTGCTTCTTCTTTCACCTCCTGCTAATGCATTTTACAGGGCCTGTCATTAATTTTTTAGGACTTTTTTCTGTTATATTCCAACATTGCTTTCAATTGTCTTCATCATGGAAAATCAATCTACCTAATAACATTAAGTGACAAGTGTTTTCTTAAACCAGAAAAAAAATTTTCACCAGCAACAGAATTAATACAGATGCACTGGATATGTTTACCCTTCTTATATTGATATAGTTTAATTAGATCCCACAGTAACATTTACCTACGCCTACTATGTCATTTGAAGTGGGAATTTTAATTTCAGAATAAGCAAGGACCTCTTCTATTATTAAGTCATTACTTTCTACCTACAGAATAAGCCTATCCATTCTAGTTCTTGTGTCTTCCCAGGTAGTCAATAAGAATGTGAGATTAATGTTCAGGAAAAAACAAACCACCACACACTTTTAGCATTTATATAGTTTCTATATTAGATTTATAGTAGCAAGCAAGCCAGGAGGAATTCATAATCTTGTTCCTTTATTAGCAACAAGGGATGTCACATCTCTAGGCATGTCAAAATAAAATAGCTTGGGTTAAAGACTCTTGATAATGAAGCAAAGCTGGTAATCATGAAATGACAGTGATGGAAGTCATGAGTTTTTTAAATCACTCCCTTGCTAAGAACCTCAGTGAATACTTGCTCCCTATCCATCATATCTAAACTGCCTAAGTTCTCTTTATCTATCCCTCTCTTTTCAAAGATAACTCTCATGCCCACCTCACCGGCCTTGTTCTTCAGTTGAAATGCTTTCACAAGAGGCTAAGACATCTTTTTTCTGCCTGTATGTCCTGGATCTCACTACCTCCTGCTAGGACTATGGCAGTAATCATGTAACCATCCATTTGCTGACAGCCTTTTCCCCTTTGCAGTATAACCGTACTCTCTCGTAATGATCTGTCATTTTCCTGTTTCCTTGCTTAGAAATCTTTAGTGAATCCATATTGACTGTAAAAAGTGCCTAAAATTTTGACCCTCACGTTCAAGACCTTCTACAGTCTTGTCTTCTCCTATCTTTCTGTCCTCATTTCCTATTATTCCCTTTCAGAAACCCTGTGTTTTAACGTACCTGGGGTAACCAGTTAACCTATTCTCACAATTATGTCAGCCCTATTCCTTTTGTCTGTAATATGTTGCTTGCCATTTCTGAGATATGATAGTACTTGTAAGTAATTTATATTATTTAGGATTAATGTTATACTATATTTTCCTTATTTCATATGTGCAGTATTTCTCTAAACATCACTGAACATTTCTTTGAAGAAAAGGATCTATGTCTCCTATTTTTACGTCAAACTCCCAGATATGTCACTTATCTTACAGCTCCAAAACTTTGCTCATTTCTTCACATCTCCCTGTGAGAATCCTATTCATCCTCCAGACTCATCTCAGATGACAACCACTCCATGAAACTGTCTGATCTCTCCATTAAGTTGTGTATATATTGTGGGGCGTGGAGGGATGTATACTTTATGTATCACAAGACACTATCATGGCAATCACTATGCACTGTTTTTATTTTTTTAGAAAATTTGTATATCTGTGTTTCCATTTGAGGTGAGTGTAAAGTCCATGATCAAATTTTACAGTTTTTGAAATCTCAATGACAGAAAAAAGTGCCCTAGGCATAACAAGCACTCAAATATCTGTCAAATTAAATTAAATAAACAGAATTTAATTAAATGGAAATTTTAAGTGAGCAACTTTTTAATGATTATACTTAAATATTTTTTCAACTGTGAAGGTTACTGCAAACTTCTTGTCCAAACAAAGCAGGTAATTCAGACGATCCACGTAATTTCTCAGTCTTAATTACTCAGGTTGTTTTATAAAAGATATTCAGATATTTCTCTCAATCAAACAATTTTATGTCTATTAAAACAAGTGGTACTTATTCTTAGCTTCATATTAAAACCAGACATAAAACTTTTTAAGAAGTACTTTTACCCAAAACACATATCATACCTTTTGAAATAGTATTTCTGAGTTTGGGCTTGGGAAATCTTCATTTTTTAAAAAAAATTCCATAGGTAATTCTGATCTATAACAACGACTGAGAACAAACTGATCAGATCATTATTCTGGATAACTAATATGTAAGATCAACTATGAAACATACACTAAGCACACATTTTAAAAAGTAGGTTATTGGGTCACCGGGTGGCTCAGTTGCTTAAGCATCTGACTTCAGCCCAGACCATGATCTCACAGCTCGTGGATTCAATTCTAAGTTGTGCTGTGTGTTGACAGTTCAGAGCCTGGAGCCTGCTTTAGATTCTGTGTCTCCTTCTCTCTCTGTTCCTTCCCATTCTCTCTCTCTCTCTCTCTCTCAATAAATAAACATTAAAAATGGTTTCTTTCTATTTTAGAGTACATCCCTCTATTGGTCTCTGAGCTATTCTGGTATTTATTAAAAGGAAAATAAGTCACTTTGTCTTTATATCACTTATGAAAAAGGTACTTGTTCTAAATAATACTCTGATCATAAAATAGCAACAATTGAGAAAAAGAACATATTTGAAGAGATTAGTTACCTTATTCAGTAAGCCTTATGCTTGATAGAATTTACTAATAGTTTTTTTTTTTATTTTTTTTTATTTTTTTTTTGATGTTTTTATTTCTAGGAGAGAGAGAGACAGCGTGAGCAGGGGAGGGTCAGAGAGAGAGGGAGTCACAGACTGAAACAGGCCCAGGCTCTGAGCTGGCAGTCAGCACAGAGCCCGATGCAGGGCTCGAACCCACGAACCGCGAGATCATGACCTAAGCGAAAGTCGGACGCTTAACCGACTAAGCCACCCAGGCGCCCCAATAGTTTTTATTTTATAAAGAGGTTATGATCATTTGATTTATGTTTTGGTAATTTTGTCCTTTTCTCTCTTGGAAAAATCTCAGAGGAGATTTGGCTGAGTTGTGAATAATGGCATCTTCGCAAAGAGAAGCTGTAGAGATATCAAAGAGAAGTTCACTTATGCTTCTTGTTCAATATTTTTGTTATGTGCCTTAAGAAAAAGCAGTGAGGTATTCTAGGATTTGACATTATCAGGGTGCCAATCATAATGAGCTCCATTTCTCTTGAATTTATTTTTATTTCTTCTTTTATTTAATATGCACTGAATGATGGTTGTGCAAAAGCTTTGTTTGCTGAGCAAAATAGGCATGATAACTGTCCTCAGAGAGCTTAGAAAATGGTGAAGATTCATATGGAAGATTACACACATGTTTACTCATACATACACATTACCTTCTGATTAAGATATAAGAAAAAGATAAGAGGAATAATGTCTTTTACAGGATACTTCTGAGATATCCTGGGAGTCAGTAGTGACAGGACAAGTCAGATAGGCCCCCCTGCACTGCAAAGACCTGAAGCCTGAGAAGGAATTAGTAAGGTAGAGAAAGAGGAGTATTATTGGCAGAGAGAAAAGCATATGCAAAGGCCTTAAAGTAGGAAAGACCTTGGAAAATTTGCAAAATGGAAAGAAAACCATGATGGCTGATGCTGATGCCTCAGTCTGCTTCTCAGCTTTATAAAATATGACATAGCCCATTACCAAAAAAAAAAAAAAAAAATACAAACAAAATAAATAAAAATCCAGCAGACATTTATTTCATGCCTGCTATGTGCTAGTCCCTGTTCAAATCACTACTCATGTATTTCTTCAGTTATTAGTCATAATAACCTTTTGAGGTAGATACCATATTGATACTACTTCTACAGTTAAGAAAGCTAATGTCTGAATTGCCTAAATAGCCTACTCATGGACACACACCTAAAGAGTAGAGCAGTGGGGTTTTAATCAATCTGTTCAGCCAGTGTGAGCAACTGATACTCCATCGTACCACTTGAATGAAAACTCCATTGGCCAACTATGGAAAAGTCTAGCAACTATAGTTTATGACCCAAATAACATCTTGATTGAGAGTTGTTACCCTAAGGCAACACTTCTTATCCAGAAATCCTACATATGCTACAACACTGTTTTTCTGTTATGAGTGTGCCTTGAAACAGCTACACATTCCCCGCCATGGAAGCCAAGGTTAGATTACAGTTGGCGGGATGTCTTGGACCTCCCATTTATCTCCTCTTTTAATGTAGCCTTCAGTTTTCTTTAAGCCTCTTTAAACCATAATCTTTAAACCAAATTTCTCTTTAGAATTGAGATGGAGCATCTTGTTTATAAATATCTTTTACTCCCCTTGAACAACACAACCTATGCCCAATACATTGTATGGGTACAGCGTATAGTTACATCATGGAATGACTCATTTTAGAAAGACTTAAACATTGTTTTTTTTTTTTTTTAATTTGAATGAAGACTTAGGGTATTGTATAATTTGGAAATTTATGTAACTTCACCTAAAGCTTCGGTCTACTCATACCCTCTTCTTAATATACCTTATTACCTCTCTGGTCTTCAAATTTCAAGTTCAGTTGCTATTAAAATTCCCTTGCTTCTTTTGTTTGTTGTTATTAATGGAACTAAAAATTCAACCCTAGAATCATGTTTTTGTTCATGAGGATTTTATTTATTTCATAGCAACTATTAAAATATAAATTCTTAATTTCCAAAAAGAGTAACAAAAATACTCATTTAGAACAAGACATAGAGTGCTCCTTACGAATAGTGTTTCCTATTTATTTCTATTTATAATCTGATCCTTTTGTCTTTACTGCTTTGGATCCACTAGCTAGGGAAAGCATCAGGGGACTGAATATTTATTTAAGTTCATACAGAAAATGCCTATTTTCCCTCTGAGTTCTTGGTCATCAGTAGATTTTTTCAGGCCTGTCTAAATATGTTGAGTGCTTCCCACTGTGCTGCTCTTGTATAATAATTGATTTTTGTCCATCAAAAGATTACTAACACTTAAATGCCACTGTACATGTTTTTTGCCTTCATAGCTGGTAGCACTTCAGCATGCAAATGACTATGAATTTGGTTATTTGTTTAGAAAAATCACTCTTAAGTAGGTTCTTTCTTCTTGGTTGCTCGATGAATTTAAAAAGTATGTTTGCATCTGCAACTTAGTCTTATTTTATTTTTTATTTTTTTTCCTCTAGCACTTCCTGGAAGGTTATATAGTTCAGTATCCTTTACTTGCTGAGGCTTGTAAAGCTTTATTGTTACAACCCACAGATACAGGAGGCTTATCTGGGAGCAAGCTTCCAAGGACAATGGGAAGGTTTCACAGTACAAAAGATGAAGTGACCGAATCATCCCCTAAATGGTTCTGCAGCTTCTTCCATAATGTCAACAAAAGCAGATTTCTAGGGCTTCAAGTCTGCCACCGCAATGCATTTTCCCTCTGATTCTTCTCTTCCCATTGTCACAGACGGACTGTCAAGCACGTAGTTCTTTAAGTCGCTAGCATCGGGGCTTGGAAACCCAGACGCTGCAGCTTCACAAAGAAAAAGATTTTCATTCTTAGCAACCCCTACACCATTTCCAAGCAGTTTTAAACGTGTATTGTGGAGATAATAAGATCAAACTAATTTAAGAAAGATATGGTAAATATACACACACAAGTACTACTTAAATGTTAGCGTCTGAAATGAGAGTCTCATTCAAACTCAGACTCCTCTGACCCCACTCTTGCTACCTACTTGTTCAAAGGCAACCAAACCTTTTTCACTATATTTTTTCTTCTATTTCAGGGTTTCTGCTGGTACTACATTTCTCTTTCTCATTCTTGCTTTAATAGCTCATTGTATTTTATTTCAAATAACTATTAATATTCTCTTAGGCCTACGGATTAGCTAGATAAACATAAGACTATTGGTGGTGGTACCATACAGAAAGAAAGCTGTTTAATGTGAAATTAGGCATAATTTTTAAAACTCTAGGGTCTTAATCTTTAAAGGTTCTGTAAGTGACCAAAACCTCCCTTTTTTAACCATATAATATCTCTCATACACACGTGCGTTCTTCATCCTTCTTTATTAAATCTGCTTTTAAAATGCTACCATAATGAAGATTATTAAGTATTTTTATTCTGTTGTTATATTCTTCTTCATTGCCAACATTATTTTTAGTACTGTAATTTCTTTGAAGCTTATTTTATCATGAACAATGTATTAAGTTTGGTACAGAAGAATGAATAGAGAAATCTGACTCTCTGGTTTAGCTTACCCACAGCAAAATACATGGAAGTGCAGTATTTTTGCTCCAGCTTTCTCATTGTCAAAAATATTATCACTATAGAACCATGTCAAATTATAAAATGTAAATTTCAGCTGCAGCCTTGACCTGAGTGGATGTTCAGTATCAAACTTAACATGCATCAAACCTCCTTCTTTGATTCAGGCCTTACCATACCTCTTCCACACACTGTTTATGTTTCCAGTACTTTTCTATTCACTCAAAGCAGAGGTTCGTTTCTTAGATAACTCAGTCTCCTTAAATCCCATATTCACAATTCAGATAACAAAAAGAAAAAAGAAGATGGATTATTTTAAGAGCGTTTAGCAAAAAAGTGAGTCAAGGAACATTCTGAACAAGTGAAGCGGTTTTGTTTGTGGGTACTGTGGAATGGGAGATTTATAGAGTCTGATTTGAGAGGCATTGTATCACATGGGAAAGGAAAAAATCAAGCATGAGATTTATTGGGGGTGGATTACATTTGGGGCAAAAATAACTGAAGAATATGGATGAGGACTTCAGGTTAAAAGTCTAAGAGATGCGGCATTAGCCTTGCCGCAGAGCATGATAAGGATGTTGGGAAGGGAGATAATGAGCTCTCTTTAGTCCTCTATGAACGGAGATGCTGGCAATAACTTTCTTATAGTCAGATCTTGATTATTCATGTAAGGGGATAATAAATTAGATTCAGAAATGAGATGCAATTTGGAGATTAGCTAATAGGTGCAGTCTCCTTTCCCATCAAACCTTTTACTGGAAGAACAGTGAAATGGCACATTTGATTGATTTGAGCTTGAGGTTTAATTTTTTTCTCTTTCTCTTTCACTAAGGAATTAAGCTAATGATATATTTAATGACCAAAATACAAATACCCATAGAAAAAGAGTAAACACCAAAATCTCCAATCTAAACTGATAATTCATTCAAGAGGAAGAATTAAATAGCAAATCAGTATTTACTAAAATATGAATAATAGTCATTAAGCCAAATCCTCTGAAATCAGTTTCTTTCCTGAAATATTTTGAGCAGCACAACCAGCAAAAGTCTAACTGTTTTTCTTAAGTTAATGTCAACGTATTACCTATATTTCTATAGATATTTCTGTAGATATAGAGTTAAAGAAAACTTTTCTTAAAATGACAATTATGGCCAATAAAGACTTGGATTATTTTGTACATTTTGTAAATTTTTTGTAGTTATTCTTCTGAAAATAGGTAAACACAGTTTGCTGCAACTAAGAATATAGTGATTGTGTCTATAGTTGTGTACTAAAGAATTTGTGTGTGCGTGTTGTGAGGATCAGTTATTAAAAAGAATGTCTTGGGGCACCTAGGTGGCTCAGTTGGTTAAGTATCTGACTCTTGGGTTTGGCTCAGGTTGTGATCTCATGATCTGTGAGATGGAGCCCTTCACTGGGCTCTGTTGTGACCCCGTGAGCCTGTTTGGGCTCCAGTCTCTCTCTCTCTCTCTCTCTCTCTCTCTCTCTCTCTCTCTCTCTCTCTCTCCATGTCTCTCTGCCCCTACCTCAATGATGCTTACTCTCTCTGTGTCAAAATAAACATTAAAAAGATAAAAAATAGGAATAAAATAAGAAAAATGGCTTTGCTTAATAACCTTGCAAAATAAAATCCTAGAACGGAAAGGAAACCGTGTAGATGCCTTAGAATGCACTTAAATTCTGAAAAAAGTAAAAGATAAAGAATAAACATGTTTATTAAAAAGTTATTGAATTTTTGCTCTACAGGCCTGCTTCACTATTTTGTGGGTATTTTAAAACATAAGTTCCAGGTTATAGTATTCATTTTCTCTCCTCTGTGAAAGTATTTTTTTAAATTATTTTTTAAATATTTATTTATTTTTGAGAAGGAGAGAAATAGAGAATAGGCAGGAGAGGGACAGAGAGAGAGAGGGAGACACAGAAACTGAAGCAAGCTCCAGACTCTGTTCTGTCAACACAGAGCCCCATGTGGGGCTCAAACTCACGAGCCATGGGATCATGACCTGAGCCAAAGTTGGACACTACCTACTGAGCAACGCAGGCACCCTGAAAGTCCCTTTTAAGTAACATCTTGAGATATTGAAATGGGGCTTGTTTTTCAGTCAAGAGAACAATATATAAGCACATGTGGAGATTCTTTCATCAGTAGCTTTTATCCTAGCAAACGAGTCATCCTTAGCATTGTCTTTTCTTGAAAATATTAAGTTGTTCTGATTGTAGCTGTTAGGACTTGTTCACTGCTTTCTCCTGATATTCTCACTTCCAAGTGATAACCTGTAGTGCACCATAGGCTCTGACAAGACTGCTAATTAGGGATGGTAGAATTATGGTGAACAGAAGGAATTTGTTCCTTCAGAAGTCCTGAAAGAGCAGGACTCAGACAATTGCAGGAACTTTCTTAGCTCTATGACACTAAAAGCACAACAGTTGGAATGGCAGAGGCTAAAGAAAGAAAGCACACAGTCCTGTCAATGGAGTAATAATAATCAACTCTGCTGTTATTTATGCTTATCTTCTGCTTATGTTTTTTGGTCGTTTCTTGTGATTGTGAATTGGAAAATATTTTTAGCCTGTCCAATTAAGTTTCTACATATTTTTCCAACATTTAGAGTCATATAAATCATTAAAGTATAGTGAAAGTTTGAGTTTAATTCCCTTAAATATATGATCCATTTCCATTTTTAAGATCAATGTTTACTATAGACATTGATTAAACTTTCTTAATTTAGCTAAGAAAACAATAAGCCTATTTTAGATTGAATAAAATGTAGTTTGAACAATGGTGGTGAAGAAGTGAAATTACAAGCTTGAAATTGCCTGTGGGCTTTGGATAAGTACAGGAAGTTATCAAACCAAATAGTCATTGATCTTTACAAATGTTAATGATACGAGATTCTTGTTAAATGTCATCATGTTTAAAAATACCATTTTAAATGAGTGCAAACGAATACCTTATAAATGAATCATTTATATATAATAATCCCCACTTCTGAATTTCTTTTTAAATACTTTATAAAATATGATCAACTAAATAAGCACTTAAATATATTTTATTTCATAATATTGATAGAGAATTCTTTTATTTTTTAATCATCTTAATTATGAGAGTCACAGTTTCTTTCATCCTCATTAACTGAAAGTTTGCTAATTAAAAATAATAAGGCTCTAAAACTCTCTATGATTTCTCAGTATCATAATAAAAATTTCCATGAAATCTTAAACAATAAAAAAATATATATTAGAAGAAATTTAGGGTAAATACAATAACCAACTATTTTTAGAGACAAAAATGCAAGCTGTTTTAAGTTAGAACATGAAAACATTGCTTCTTTATTCTGGTTGGAGGTGTTTGGCCATGGTTTGGCTCCCCACCTACTAGATGGCTTGGAACCCCTATGCCAGCTCTCCTATGGGGCATTAAGGGCTAGACATTAAGGTCTGGAAGGTTACTGTAGAAGAGCTACTTCTGATGTTCCCAAGTCAGAACTGAAGAGAAACAGAAGATGAAGGAATAAAGCCTAACATTTCCCTTCATTAAAAGCCTGGTTTTCTGTTTAAGCTTACCCTCTATTTTTCATCTTCGATTTTCTCTGTCAGTACTGAAGTTCCTTTTCTAAATTCTGGTGTTGTTTATATAGTGTAAAGTATTAGAAATGTCTGTAAGTTTGTAATCAAAGTACTCACTAGATGTCTATAATGTTGCTGTCTTCATCAACATTGTAAAAGACGTACTTTCTCTTAACTTTCCAATAAAATGTTCAAGAAGATTCAGGGAAAAAATCAATATAAAAACAACAAAACCATAGTGATATTATAAGCTCCAATTAAAAGGAAACGCATGCCTAATTTTAGTAGAATATCCATCAAATACAGTTAATGGGGACACATTGCTGATTATTTTCTAAAATAGCATGTGGTGGACCCTAGTTATGAGTTTGTAGAAATATTTCGGTATTTAAGAGATCTATGATTAATTGTCTTTAGTTTAGATATTTAATCAAACATCTTATGGATAGCTATAATTTCATCTCTTCCTTCACTAATTTTTAAACTCTCTTATTTGTTTTATTATTTTTTTTCATTCAGTGAGAACTCTATTGTCTGAGCCGGTTCTCTTTATTTTAATGGTCTTTCCTTTTCTTGTTATTATATGATAATAGATTTATTCCCAAGAAGACTTTTTATACCTAGTTTTCAAATTAATTGTTTTTCAGGAAAGGCCATTAAATATTTTTGAATACATTGGTTATTTATACAGGTTTATCATTAATCTTTCTAGTCACAGTTATTATTCTGATAAATGTATTAATACATTTCTGAATGGTAATCATAGTTGTATTCTAGAGATAAGCTATTATTGGTTGTAACTAAATAATATTTCACTGGATAGCTATGTATTGTTTGTTCTATTGTTTTTAGATATATCCAGTGATGACTACTTCATAGTTACAGCATATAACTATTTTGTTAGCTTTTTATGTCAGTATTATGCTAACTTCATTTAAGAAGAAGGTAACTGGTTTCTCAGCATTTGCTGTGCTCTTAAGTAGACTATGTATCATAAAATAATTTGCTTCATATTAGATTAAGAATAAAATTTCACACTATTTAGATATTTTCTGGAAAGATTTCTGAAATATTATAATTTCATAATATTTCATATAATGTTCATATAATAACATGATCTATTTATGTTATTACTTCTTTTTGAGTGAACATTATATCGTACATTGATGTCATATAATACCATAATTTATAAGCTACCTACTCATGTAAAATTCTGTTTTAAAAATTTTTCTTTTTTTCTTAGATTTGGTTAATTAAGATACCTTATTTTATTATTCTTGCTTTTATATCCTATTCATTGCTGTACTTATTTTTTCCTATTTCCTTATTTTATTCCTGCTTTTTTTTTAGTTCTCAACTTTTTAACTTTTTATTATATAAATGTTCCATTTATTTTGTTTTTAATTATTTAATGAAAAATTCATATACAGGCTGACTTTTTCTCTGAACAGTGCTTTAAGACTTTTCTTCTTCTTCTACTTCTTCTTCTTCTTCTTCTTCTTCTTCTTCTTCTTCTTCTTCTTCTTCTTCTTCTTCTTCTTCTTCTTCTTCTTCTTCTTCTTCTTCTTCTTCTTCCTCCTCCTCCTCCTCCTCCTCCTCCTCCTCTTCCTTTTCCCTCTCATTCTCCTTCTCCTTCTTGCTAAATGAAAATAGTAAAGCTTTATGGATAGCAGAGCACTATGGAGTCAAACAGAGCCTTCATCTCTGAAACTACACAGGGCTTTGAAATTCAGGTAGTAGTCATTATATAATGCATTTAAATAACATGCTTTCAAACTTCTTTTTAGTTAATTAACTGATTTATTTATTTATTTATTTATTTATGAGAGAGGTAGAGAGGGAGAGGAAGAGAGAGAATCTTAAGCAGGTTCCATGTCCAGTGCAGAACCAAACACAGGGCCCAATACGGGGCCCTAGCTTACCAACATCAGATCATGACCTGAGCCAAAATCAAGAGTCGGATGCTTAATGTATTGAATCCCTAAGATACCCAGGAAAATTCTTTTTAAATTCCACACACTTCTTGAACAGTATTGAGAGAAATTTAGACTTAGTTTTCCTGAATGTAGTGTTTATGGGTTTTTAAATGTCAACTTTGCCATTCCTTGGGGTATTATTTGATTGATGTCAGAAAATACTTTTTTCAGGGGTGCCTGGGTGGCTTAGTCAGTTGAGCGTCTGACTTCAACTCAGGTCATGATCTCACAGTTCATGGGTTCAAGCTTTGCATTGGGCTCTGTGCTGAAGCTCACAGCCTGGAGCCTGCTTGGGATTCTATGTCTCAGTCTCTGCCTCTTCCCTGTTCATGCTCTGTCTCTCTCTGTCTCAAAAATAAACATTAATAAAAATTTTAAAGAAAATACTTTTTCCTTTTTCTTTAAGTGAAGAATGTATGTATGGTAATTTTCAGTCCTTTCATAAATTACATGGCAAAATGTCTAGAATATAAAATTCTTAAATTTTTCAAGGTTTTTTCCTTGAAAACTCTTCTAATATTTTTTCATTGTATAATTCTCCTTTTCTGTTTAGCCAGTTTTATTTTCCAAAATTTAATGCTTATAAAACTATTTTTCCTTTATGTTTGTGATTGAATTTTATGTATTTATTTTGGCCAGAGTGGACCTAGGTAAAAAATTTTTTTAAATCAATTTGCAGCTTTTTATGAAAATACCACTAATTCATCCTCAAACAGTCTTGCTAGGCTTCAAAAACCTTCTCTTCATATTGGCAGAGGCACCAGATTACATACAGGTTTCTTATATGTCTTTGGAGGCATACTTTGAAGCCATGCTTGAAGCCGTGCTCTGCGGCAAACTGGGTTAGGCTCTTACTCAGCTGTCATTCTATTTGCCTTTCTCCTTTACTGGAGACCCATTTCCTGGATCCTAGGACTTTTGTAAATTATTTTTTTTAATTTGTTAGAGTGTAAGTGGAAATACCATCCTGAAGAAGGTCACATGAGAGGCTAACACTTATTTTATTTATTTAATTTTTTTAACATTTATTCATTTTTGAGAGACAGAGAAAGACATGGCATGAGTGGGGGAGGAACAGAGAGAGAGGGATACACAGAATCCAAAGCAGGCTCCAGGCTCTGGCTGTCAGCACAGAGCCTACCACGGGGCTCAAACGCATGAACCAGAGATCATGACCTGAGCCCAAGTCAGAAACCTAACCGACTGAGCCACTCAGGAACCCAGAGGCAAATATTTTAGATCTTGTATATTGAAAAACATTACCTCCTGTGTATAGAATTACAGGTTGAATTCTTTGGATGGCATGGCTCTGTTTGTCTTCGCCTGTTCCACTTGTTCAGATGTGCATGGTTGTTCTGATTCCTGATCCTTTCTATGATTTTGAACTGTATTTTTCTCTCTTATGGACAATTTTAGGATCATCTTGTTATTTCTGAAGCTTGAAAATTTCACTAAGATGTGATAATGGGCATGAAATTTTTAAAAATTAACTTTATTGAATATTATCTAGAGTTTAGATCCGTGTTTTCCAATTATAGTAGCTAATAGCCACATATGGCTATTGAAATTTAGCTAGACTGAATATAGGTGTGCTGTTGGTATAGTCAACACTGGCTTTCAAAGATTTGATATTTTAAAAAGGAATGAAAACATCTCAATTTTACATTGATTATATGTTGAAATATAATATTTTGGATATATTAGGTTAGATAAAATATATTAAAATTAACTTTATCTGTTACTTTTACTCTTTTTTTTTTTAAGTTTATTATTTACTTTGAGAGAGAGCAAGAACAAGTGGTGGAGGAGCAGAGAGAAGGAGAGACAGAATGCCAGGCAGGCTCTGTACCATCAGTGCACAGCCCGATATGAGGCTTGAACTTACAAACTGTGAGATCATGACCTGAGCCAAGATCAAGAGTCAGATTCTTAACTGACTGAGCCACCTCAGTGTCTCACATTTGTTTTTTAATGTGGTTACTAGAAAATTTTAAATATACAAATGTATAATGACATATATCCACCATTAAGGGTATCATATAGAGTATTTTCACAGCCCTGAAAATTCTCTGTTTGTCTCTTAACCCCCCTACCCAATGCCTGGCAACCATTTTTATTGTCCCCATAGCCTTTTCCAGAATGTCATGTACTTGGAATCATGCAGTATATGGCCTTTTCAGATTGGCTTCTTGCACTTAGTAATATTCACTTAAGATTCTTCCAAATCTTTTCATGGCTTGGTAACTCATTTCTTTTCAGTGCACTTTATTTATGTTTACTTTTATTTTTAATTCTGAAAAGCTTTCATACATTCACTAGCACTGATTCATTTTATTTGATTTTTTGAATTTCTTGTCTATCCCTTATATAATTTCATTTGTGTTTTTATTTTTCTGTTTTGTTTCTGTCTTGATGTTAGAGGCTTCACTCAAATTTTCTCAAGTGTCCCTTCAGGTTTTAGAGTAAGGCAACATAGATGGGAATGGAAGCACTATGCACATGAAGAGAATTAACCAATAGGTGAACTGCACCAAGGAGTGTTTTGGGAGGAGATCTGGTCTTCCATCTGGAAAGTCTAGCAAATAGTTAAATCTATGTATCTATTCTATTTGTTGCATAATTTCTGAAAGGAATTCTACAGCCTGGCAGCTAGCATTCTCAATTCAGAAGGGAAAACAGAATGGAGAATCTACTTTTCACTGATGTACACATTATTTCTTTGTTTGTTTAATGTTTATTTATTTTTGAGAGAGAGACAGAGCACAAGAAGGGGAAGGACAGAGAGGGCGACACAGAATCCGAAGCAGGCTGTAGGCACAGAGTCTGATGTGGAGCTGAGACTCATGAAATGTGAGATCATAACCTGAGTCAAAGTCGAACACTTAACCGACTGAACCACCCAGGTGCCCCTAACTGATGTAAACTTTAATTTATTCCTCTAGGTTTTAACATAGTTCCTAATCTCTCTGAATCCAGAGTCTCTTGGACTCAATTTCATCTTTAGTTTTCAGAGAGAGTCTGGGTATGGGAAGATGAATAGTTTCCTAGAAATGTATTGAGGAATTTACTTTTTTTTTTTTTTTTTTTTTTCTAGTTGGTATAGGGTATGGATCTCTGGCAAGGGCTCTTTATGGAGAACAGAATAAAACATTTTTTCAGCTGTCTCCAGGAGACTAAGACTGTTTTTTCCTGTTACTTTATATTCAATGTCAATTTTTTCAAAATGACAGGTGGAGTTTCTTCATCAATTGCATTATAACTCTGTATATTTTCAAGAATTAAAATTTAAAAGGTCATGAATTCTAGCTGGATGAGTAGACCAACTTGACCCTCTCCCTTGCCAGTCACCACACTATTACAGCGACCAAACAGTAGTGTCACTTATGTCTAACAAGAAAACTGGGGTGTCTGGGTGGCTCAGTCAGGTAAGCATCCGACTTTGGATTAGGTCATGATCTTGCGGTTTGTGGGTTCGAGCCCCACATTGGGCTCTGTGCTGACAGACATCTCAGAGCCTGGAGCCTGTTTTGGATTCTCTGTCTCCCTTTCTCTCTTACTTTCCCCTGCTCATGCTCTCTCTCTTTCAGAAATAAATGACAAAATATTTTAGAGAAAATAAAAAAAAAAAGAAAGCAGATTGAATTTTGAATCTACAGTTTTCCATTGCAAGAGGCCATTTTTCTTTTTTAACTAAAATTCATTAAAACATCCAGCCCTGGTTTTTCACTCTAGTTGACAACTTATTTCTTATGAACCTAATATAACATGCTTTATCCCTTAAGTAGAAGGAAGCCATTTTTGATCATGATTATGCCTTTGCTCCAGTTTTTTTACAACATTCCTACAATATCGGTTATCCTCCATACATAATTTCTGTGTACATCTAATTCCATGCCATCAGCTTTCAGCAAGATTCTATTATTCTTACGGTTCACTGTTATGAGCTTTTGTGTTTGGCCCATATTCTTAGAACTACTTTGACAAGGAGCTAGGAGAGGCAGTGCCACAACTTGCTTTTCACAATGCCTTGAGCCATATAAATATCTATAAGTAATCCACTACAGTTCAAGCACAGAGAATGTGGAAGGGAAATGATGGATGAGGGGGAGCAGACAGGCAACAGAATAAAAGAGTCGGTTAAATGTCCAACTTTGGCTCAGGTCATGATCTCACAGTTGGTGGGTTTGAGCCCCACGTCTGCTGACAGCTAGCTCAGAGTCTGGAGCCTGCTTTGGATTCTTTATCTCCCTCTCTCTGACCTTCCCCTCCTCACGCTGCCTCTCTCTCTCTCTTTTAGAAAAAAAGAAAAAGAAAAATAGAGGTCAGAGATTAGGAAGACTTTTATTTTTCTGATAAACATTGCTGGAAACATTATTGATGTAAAAAAGCAGAATTGGGGTAATAAAAGATGAATTTAATTTTGAATATATTATATTTAAATTTCCTGTGCTATATTTATCTAAATTGGCAGTTAGATATGTAGTTCCATAACTGAAAAGAATGATTTGGGCTGTGAATGAGATTTGGAGTTATCAAACTAGATAGCAGTTGGTGTCATGAATATTTGTGATATTGCCAACTTAGAGAGCACATGTATTATTTCAGTGAATCTACACCACTGTACATTTGTTTCCTTTCCTGATATTTCTATGGATTTTCTTCTAAAACTTGCTCATGACTATCATGAGAATTTCAAGTCTTGTAATTCCTGAATTATGTAATATACCCCCAACCTAATTTTACTTTCTGATCAATATCTGATACTCAGGTTCTGATCTTTGTGTTTTCAATCCGTGCTTGATTACTTGACTTGGATTCCTAATTATTTCTCTCTATTTGAAATTTAACTAGTACTCTTAATGACAGACTATTTCCTAACCTCACCATAATGACTCAAAAGAAAGGTACAGACCTCTTCTGGTAGAAAATGTCTATGTATTTTGCCTTACTGTCATCCCTAATGTGATTTACCCTAGAAATCCAGAATAACGGATGAGTCCCCAGGTCCTTATCCATTTATCAGTTGATGTATTTCATTAGAAGAACTTCTTATAAGGCATTTATGCCATTGATTTATGTCATTAATTATATGCCTAACCAAGAATGAGTATTATTAACTTGGGTCCTATAAATTTTATGTTCTGAGCTCTCTTAGCTTTGGTTTTATGTAGTAATTGGTTAAAAAACAACAACTCATGAATTTCTTTTCACCATCTTGTTGAATAAACCAATATCAGACAAACAAACAAAATATTTTTCACCACTTAATCTGTGAACTAATAGAAAAGTAATGCCTTTGCCACATTGCTGTTTGGAAAACATTTCATATTGTACACAGAATATTTTATACTTCATTCAAATGTAACTAAAGCCACAGACCATAAAATATGTCCTTATTATATGTCACAGCTTTGTGTTATTTAAACAAGTCTAAATTTATATTTTGCCTTTTGAATGTTTAAATTTGCAATTTTGGGGAAATATGAAACTCTCTGACATCACAGACAAAATACCACTTTCAAAATACAGCAAGCACTCTCTGTGTCCTGTAGCAATAACATTCCAAGTTTATTATTTGGTTACATCAGAATTTCAGAGCATGCTCCACAGTTCTTACAGGTATGTGACACAGAGACACCCTACAACTATTCTGTAGTTAAGTAGTTTTTGGAAAATGCTGAGTTAATGAAATTCATAAGGTTTCTTTATCACTGAATATCTAGTAAGTTCATATGTATTGTGGATATCTCAAAGGAATGAAAACATGTAGAATTTCTAAATATTTTTAATCGCAGAATCTTTTCTTGAAAACAAACCTTTGGGGATAATTTCCCAGAAGAATATACTATGGACATCATTAGGTGAGACCATAATAATTTTGAAGTCTTTGTTGACAAATGTGATATAATTTACTTACATATGCAAAGCCAAAAACTGTTTGGCCCACCAATGAACAGTAGAGGAGCAGACCATTTCTATAATTAGCTAATACTTGGTATTTAACTAATTTCTATAATTAGTTAATACTTGGTATCTGAATTAAATGCCTAATTGAGAAAGGGTTTTTTGTAGGTTGAAGGGACAAATGGAAGTTAGAAAATCTAGGCTTGATTCTTGAGTCTGCCACTATGAAGATGATTTTACCTTGGGCAAGTTACCATAAGTTTATTATAAGAGTAATAATAACATGCAGCATGCAACTTGAAGTTTGTATTAAAGATAAATTTTTGAAAAAATATATAACATAGTTCCTGGCACAAAATTATCAGTAAATGATAACAGTAAGTGGGTACAAAGTAATCTAAAATTAGAGTGATGACTAGCGCTCACATTTACAATTTTCCTCCAAGGCTTTCAAAAATCTTCCTCTTATGAAAACCATCACTGTTTTTCTTCAGGCCATGCACCAGTAAGATTCTTTTCTACAACTTTTCTCACTTCATTTCTCTTGCCCAAGCAACTTTTACTTCTATCCATGTACTAATTTTTATTCATTCTACATTCCATTTTTCTGGTGGCCTTTTCTCTGGGATGATTCATCTAACCAGTTTGAGACATCTTTACTTTCCTTTTGCTGGCACCTAATGGTCCTTTTACCTATATAATTTATTCCTTAGGCACTTATATGAAAACATATGTTATTAATTTGCATTTTTCTGTGCAATTCTCTATTTTTAACTAAATTAAAAAGGTGCTTAGGAGAAGCAACTCTGTTCTAAAGTAAGTATTCTCTTTTAAATGATAGGTACTCAATAAACATTTGTTGATTTTATTGATTCCAAAGGGCAGCAGTTGAATGTTAAATCTACCATCTATTACATAAAACACATGCTGCTAACTACTACTGACCATTGATGGATAATTCTCACTGCACAAGGATTTTCTTGTATGACTGTTTCACATGCATATTCTGGAGTCTTGAAGAGGTTGCCATTATTTGTTCAATCTTGGGGAAGGATGAGGGTAGAAAACCAGTTAGTATTCTAGTCTCTTTTTAATCATCCTGTTTCCATGCTTTATGGAGAAGTGTAAATAGAGCTAGAGAGCAGCTAATATTGGATTCTTTTTAAGACAAAAAGCCTTCAAACTCAGATTGTTGCACTAAAATGATAAGAAACATAATCCTAATGATTGAAAACTCCACTTTGCAATCATATGATAAATCATGTCCTTATCCAATATCTAAATACTGAGAAAATACCTAAAGGGAGAATATTCTGGGAGGGGAGGGGATTCTAACCTCATTAACTACATCAAAATTGATTTTTAGTAGGTGCTTAAAAATAATCTCAGGAAAGAGATGTCATCTAAGCAGGATATGAATTCAAACACTGATGATCCACAATGATTACATCCAGAAAATTTTCTCAGAATTTTACTGAAGTGAAGGTTTTTCTAACTTAGGTACTCATGATATTATCTCCCCTATCTTTTTTTGTTTGTTTCACACTTTCTTTTCACTTAGATCATACAGTAATTAAAAGAATGAATATCATTCTTTCTAGTATCCATATGAATCTTCTCTCTTCAAAGTACTTTCATTTACTCTACTCCTTGTTTAATTCAATAGTTCATTTCTGACTGCATATAGGACTGTCTACATAATTTCTTTCCCCACTGTAAAATGAAAATGAGGATCTCTTGTTAGAAAGGTAGTAAGAATTTCAAAAGGACAGCAGCAGACTACTAACCCTAGCAAAGTTTCCTTTACAGTGTTGTTCCATGTCTTCTCCACTCTATATTCTTTACTCCTTTGTCATAAGTTAATTTACCATATATGGATGAGTTTATTTCTGAACTCTATTCCATTAATCTGTGTATTTGGCTTTATGCCAATACCATACTATTTTGATTACTCTAACTTTGTAGTGGAGTTTTAAATCAGGGGATGTGATATCTCTGGCCCTGTTCTTCCTTTTTCAAGATTATGTGGCTCTTCGGGGTAATTTGTGGTTCCACACAAATTTTAGAAGTATTTGTTCTAGTTCTGTGAAAACTGTCATGGGAATTTTGATAGAGACTGTTGTGAATCTGTGGATTGCTTTGGGGAATATAAAAATTTTAACAATATTAATCCTTCCAGCCCATGGACACAGAATATTTTTCCATTTATTTGTGTGTTCTCCACTTCCTTTCATAAATGTCTCTAGTTTTCACTGTTTATTTAGTTAAGCAGTTTAGAGTTATGCCCTATCCTTCCTTTTCTGCTTAGAGAGAGCCTGAAATCCAGCCAGAGGTAAATGCTTAAGGTCTCCCAGGTACTTTCTTAACATACATCCTGCTGTAGGCATGTGCATGGCCTTCGAGAATCCTTTGATTATGCAGGGACATTTTATAGCCCTAATTCTAAGTATTTCTTTCCTCAGGAAAGTATTTCATCCTTCTATGCAGACATTTTGATCTGTTTCTAGTCTCTGCTATTATCTTGCACAGGAGGAAATGGCTAATATATTTGCGTCTACATGTTATGAAAATACGCCACCCATGAAGCAGCTTCAGCCCTTGGAAAGCTCCTGTGTAGGTGAAACAAAGGCTAACCCTTGAGCCAATCCTTCAGGTCAAAATACAGAATTTTCTTCTTCCAATGTAGGCCCATACCATCTCCTCTGGTACCCACAACTTGCACTAGGAATGCAGGCTGCCATCCTCAATTCTGGTACAGAACTGGGAGTGGAGGTTAATAGTAATAGGATATATCAATATGCCACAGAGCTCTTCTACCAAAATTCTGCAGTTTTTCTCTTTACAAAACATTCCCACGGTTGATTTTTTTTTATTAGATTCCAGAGTTCCTAAAATGTGCATCCCTAAAAACTGACTATTTTGCCAACTTATTCATTGCTTCTAAGGCGACTTTTGCTCTATGTGGCAGTTGGGTGGTTGCAACCTTACTGTCCACAAAGATAAAAATATTCACTATCTGGTTTTTAAGTGAAAATTTTCTGACCTCTATACTAGAAATCTTTGTATAGAATCCACATAAAAATATTTGTTTAATGAATGCATGTATGGATGGGTTGGTAGATAAAATATTAGGTGAAAAACAAAATATTTTACATTTATATTTTATCATGAAGTTATCAAATGTAGATATAGGTAGCTACCTGCATCTTGTTAAGCTTAGAATTGTACTCCTAGAAGAGAATGGTAATTCACTGACCATCTTTAGAGTTGCTATTTTTATTTATAGGTCACTATTCCATACAGGAATGATGGTGGCTACTTAAAATCAAAACATGCAAATTGGAAATATATATTAGTATTAGAAGGGATTTTGATATCATAAGTTGTTACTTTTGTTGTTGTTATTGTTTCTAGGTCACATTGTACATTATGTATTCTTAATCTATCCAGAAGTATCACCTATGAGAGCAATAGTATAGGCCACGGTCAGATAGTTACAGTAAGTTGGTAACTTGCTTGCTGAAGAAGTCTTCTTAGTATTACTGTCTGTCCATGGTAATGTCCTTTCATCCTTAATCTTTCTTTTGAAAGTATAATTCTCCACTTTGTATTCTCTTAAGCACTGCAGGGTAAGATGTGGAGTTCTGCTTTTTTCTCCCTCATGTTACTGTGTAAGTTGTATAGTTCTACAGAACTGACTCAACTTCTCCAGGAGCCAATGGCAACAGAATCATTGCCCCTACCCTTTATGCTCCCCGTTTATTAGCCTTCCACTTCCAATGAACTTCACAGCCTCCATTTTGATCTCCAAACTCTTTAAAAACCAAGTTGCTCTATTAAAGTATTATTTATTATTTGATACCTTTAGTGTGAGGGTAGTGTAGGATACACAGAGTATGTATATAAGACTACAAAAATTGAGAGAGATAAATGATTCTCAGGAACACATAAATTGCTTCAGTTTTAAGTTTAATCTCTATAATTTTATTTTAACCTGATGTTATTATGGTAACCATTTTGCCATTTTCATTTGACCCATATGAATGTTATTTTTTAATAGAGGTGTTGGGGAGCCTAGGTGGCTCAGTTAGTTAAGTGTCTGTCTTTTGATTTCAGCTCAGGTCATGATCCCACAGTTTGTGAATCTGAGCCCCATGTTGGGTTCTGTGCTGGAAGGACGGAGCCTGCTTAGGATTCTCTCTCTCTCTCTCTCTCTCTCTCTCTCTTTCTGTCTCTATCTCAAAATAAAATAAATTCAAAAAATAGAAAAATAAAAAGATGTGTGTGTGCGTGCGTGACAGAAAAAAACCCTATCTTCATTAAGGAAAAATTAAGAACCATCAAAACTATCTCTTAAATGCTTTGATGCTGTTACCCATAGCAACTGGAGTTTCAGGTGGTTGCCATTTAAAAGTTGTTTTGTAATGAGGGTAAATTCAGAACCAGACTAAGGCTAAGTATCTGTTCCTGTTCTCCCAAATTATTTAAGGGCCACAGTGTCACAGGTCCTGATCTAAAATAAAACATAATCATATATTTCAAAAATGTATTGTATGTTGATATTTCCTCTGTGGTAATTAATGAAGCAAAGTAGCCTTGTGAATTATACAAAATACTATAAAATAGGTAAAAATCTCAAATTCACCACTAGATTGGGAGTTCCAGAAGGGCAGAAACTTTCCCATATTGTTTTGTTTTTCACTGTTGTATATCCGATGCCTAAGATGGTACATAATAGTTCAATATGTATTTGAATAAGTAAATAAATGTGTTAGTTTAGCCTTTTCATTGAAATGGCAAGGGGTAGTTTATACATCTATAAAATTAAATTGCATTTTTATGTCCCCATCTTTTGAATATCATGAGTAAGGCAATGATAGTTCAGGGGTTAGCATATGAAAAAATAATTTAGGTCTAGATATCTGAAGGATATGTGAGTTATAACTTAAAAATTTTAAAGTTTTATTATATTTAAATAAAACATTTTGGTCCTCTCAACCTTAAAACATATTTTACCTTTTTAGAACTTCATTTTGGTTATGTTCTTTGCCAACTCCCAGTCTAATGCAGATAAAAATACATGAGTTATTGGGTTCCTTAAAACTGGGTTTGATAGTGGAAATGCTGACAAATCTTTATTACAGATGCCAGTGAAATGAAGTGCTTTTACCTCTAGCAAATGCTGATGTGGAGATTTAAGACTATATGAGAAATCAGTAAAGTTGCCCAAGAGAGTTTTATCATATTATTCATTGAACTCAGTATGTGGTACAGTAATTGCTTCTGGTACCATTTTTCTTTTCCTACATGAGGTTATTATTTATCCTTGTGCTGTGTGAAACAGAGAAAGAGAGTCTAAAGGAGAGTCATAACTCGATGTAAACTATCTTGTGACACAATGTAGCTGAAGATAGGAATCACAACTGGAAAATGGTGTCTTACTTATCAAAATTAAATATGGGAAGAATGGTATTTGACATTGTGGAGACCCATAAATACTAAAAAGATGCACTCAGACCACATTTTTTTTCTAGTGATATGAAAACCTCTTTAAAATATATATCTAAATAGACTTTAATCTCACAGGGATCAGCAAATTTATTTGCCCCGACAGAAGTTTTCTTATTAGCTTATGGTGGAGGAAATCAAGTTAATAGCTAGGATACTTACTAGGAAAAGCTGAATTAATGAGAATTAAATAGCATAATAATTTTAAAAAATTTTTGTTTTGCTTTTGTACCTTGTGCACATATATCCATCATGTGCCTCAAATATACTTCAGTAAGCACTAATGTAATTTTTTCTAATGTGCAAGTGAGTTTGTGTGAAAAATATACCATAAATATTTTGGAACATAGATTTTAAATGGAGATAATGATGCCTTAATAATGCAAATATTACATTTTTTAGACAGTTATATTACTACCTTAATCTATTAGGCTTAAAATTGCTATTTTCACAAATTCTTGAAGCACTTTCATGTTAAAAATATGTTCTTTCTGGGACACCAGTGTGGCTCAGTGAAGTGTTTCACTCTTGGTTTCATCTCAGGTCATGAGCTCGAGCCCTGCATCGGACTCTGTGCTGACACTGCAGAACCTGCTTAGGATTCTCTCTTTCTCCTTCTCTATCTCTCTGCCCCGTCTGCACTCTCTCTCAACATAAATAAATAACTTTTAAAAAAGAATTAAAAAATGTGTTCTTACTTGTGATGTAGAGTATGAGTTTTTTGGATTATATATTTACTACTTTTCTGCAATGCTTTGATTGCATTGTTCAATTAGTAAATGTATTACCATTTTGCATGCATTACATTAACTTAGTAGCTAATCTCAGTGATTGAAAAAATAATAAAGTCATACAATATATGTTGAGTTATCTAGAGAGCTATATGCAATTATGCATTCACATGGAGTTTGGTGATCATTAGAAGCCATTTAACATAGAAAGTATGCTGTGGAGGCAAATGGTCCAATAACCTGACTCCCTAGTTTGTATGCTGGCTATTGATCTAGCCAAAAGCACTCATGCCCACAATTTCTTCATTTGTAAAATAGAAATAATAATATTATGGACTTTACATGGTTATAATGAGAAATAAATAAGTTTATCCAAGGAAAGCACACAGAACAGGGTCTGGCACAAAGTATAGGTAGTAGAAAATAGTAGATAGATCTAAAGACACCTGCAGATTGAAAGTAAGGGAACGAAGAATCATCTATCACACTAATAGTCATCAAAAGAAAGCTGGAGTAGTCATACTTATATAAGACAAGCTAGATTTTAAAATAACGAGTGTATCAAGAGATGGAGAAGGACATTATAACATAATTAAGGGATCTATCCACTTAGAAGATCTAACAATTATAAATATTTATACTCCCAATGTTATAGCACCCAAATATCTAAATCAATAACAAACATAAAGAAACACATTGTTAATAATACCATAATAATACGGACTTAAACATCCCACTTATAGCAATGGAAGGATCATATAAGCAGAGAATCTATAAAGAAACAATGGCTTTGAAAGACACATTGGGGAAGATGTACTTAACAGATATATTCAGAACATTTCATCCTTCAACAACAGAATACACATGTTTATGTGCAAATATGGAACATTCTCCAAAATAGATCATATACTGAGTTACAAATCAGCCATCAACAAGTACAAAATGATTGAGATAATACTTTGCATATTTTCTTTTTTAAAAAATGTTTGTTTTTGAGAGAGAGAGAGAGAGAGAGAGAGAGAGACAGTGTGAGTGGGGGAGGGGCAGAGAGTGACACACGCACAGAATCCGAAGCAGGCTGCTCCAGGCTCTGAGCTGTCAGCACAGAGCCTGAGGCGGGGCTCGAACTCAAACCATAAGATCAAGACCTGAGCTGAAGTTGGATGCTTAACCAACTGAGCCACCCAAGTGCCCTATACCTTGAATATTGTCTGACCATAACACTATGAAACTCGAAATCAACCACAAGAAAACATTTGAAAAGATCATGAATACCTTGAGATTAAAGAACATCCTACTAATTTCTTGGATTAACCAAGAAATTAAAGAAGAAATTTAAAAGTACATGGAAGCCAATGAAAATGAAAACATGACAGTCCCAAATCTCTGGAATGGAGCAAAGGGGGACATAAGAGGAATGTATATAGCAATCCATGCCTTACTAAAGAAGGAAGAAAAGTCTCAAATATAAAACCTAACCTTACACCTAAAAAAGCTGGAAAAAGAACTGCAAATAAAGCCCCAAATCAGCAAAAGACAGGAAATAATAAAGATTAGAGCAGAAATCAATTATATTGAAATAATAATAATAAAAAGCCAATATAACAGATCAATGAAACCAGGAGCTGGTTCTTTAAAAGACTTAACAAAATTGATAAACCCCTAGCTAGACTGATCAAAAAGAAAAATGAAAGGATCCAAATAAATAAAATCAAGAATGAAAGAGATCACAACCAACATTGCAGAAATACAAATAATAATTAGAGATTATTATGAGCAATTATATGCCAACAAATTGGGTGATCTAGGAGAAATAGGCAAATTCCTAGAAACATATAGACTATCAAGACTGAAACAGGAAGAAAGAAAATTTGAACAGACCCATAACTAGTAAGGAAATTGAATCAGTAACCAAAAATTTCCCAGCAAACAAGAGTCCAAGTCCAGATAGCTTTCCAAGGGAATTCTACCAAACATTTAAAGAAAAGTTAACACCTATTTTTTTGAAGCTGTTCCAAAAAATAGAAATGGAAGGAAAGTTTCCAGTCTCATTCTACAAGGCCAGCAGTACTTTGATTCCAAAATCAGACAAAGACCCTTCTAAAAAGGAGAACTACAGACTGATTTCCCTGATGAACATGGATGCAAAAATTCTCAACAAGATACTAGCCAACTGGATCCAACAGTACATTAAAAGAATTATTCACCAAGATCAAGTGGGATTTATTCCTGTGATGCAGGGCTGATTCAATATCTACAAATCAATCAGTGATACATCACAATAATAAAGGAAAGGATAAGAAACAACATGATACTCTCAATAGAAATAGAAAAAGCATTTGACAAAATAAGCATCGTTTCTTGATAAAAACCCTCAAGAAAGTAGGGATAGAAGGATAATATCTCAACGTTGCAGACGAAATGACACAAAGGACAAGACACACACAAAAGACAGACACAGACACAACTCCGGCCGGAGGAACAATTCTACGCAAGCCCCTCTTGCAGTTTATTTTACACCCCGGTAACTGGATACAAACTGAAATTTACAAAATGCATTCTTTTACAAAACAAGGGCAAGTAGCCAAAACACATTCCAAAGACAGGGGGTAGCAAAGGGACGAAGCGACCACAACATGTTTACTAAGAGGCCTGCCCACAATTCCAGCCTTCTCCTTACTTTTAAGGAGGGCATGTTCCCTTGTTTGCGAGTGGACCATTAAACTTGGATATTGTGTGCAGGCCTCCTGGCAGAGCATCCTGTTTGCAGGCATGTTTTGCCCAGGCAGGGAGCCCCGTGTGCAGGCACATCTCCGCGTCCCTAACCACGCTTTCTTGTGGTCACTGTCGGGCTCCCACATCTCAAGATCATAAAGGTCATATAGGAAATACCCACATCTAAAATCATCCTCAATGGGAGAAAAACTGAAATCTTTCCCCCTAAGATCAGTAACATAACAAGGATGTCCAATCTCACCACTGTTATTCAACATAGTCCTGGAAATTCTAGTCTCAACAATGAGACAAAACAAAGAAATAAAATGTATCCAAATAGGAAAAAAGGAAGTCAAACGTTGACTCTTCATAGATGATATGAAACTGTATGTGGAAAAAATTGCTAGAACTGATCCATGAATTAATTCAGCAAAGTCCAAGGATATAAAATCAATGTACAGAAATAGGTTGCATTTCTATATACTAATAATGAAGCAAGAGAAAGAGAAATCAAAGAATTTTTCACAAAGATGTGAAAAATCTTAACATTGAAAACCATAGAAAGCTATGAACAAAACTGAAGAAGATAAAGTAATGGAAAACATTCCATGCTCATGGATTGGAGAACAAATATTGTTAAAATGTTGATACTACCCAAAGCAATCTACCTATTCAACGCAATGCCTATCAAAGTAACACCAGCATTCTTCACAGAGCTAGAACAAATAATCCTAACATTGATATGGAAATGGAAAAGACCCCAAATAGCCAAAGCAGTCTTGAAAAAGAAAACCAAAGCTGGAGGCATCACAATTCTGGACTTCAAGTTGTATTACAAAGCTGCAATCAAGACAGTATGGTATGCACAAAAGAGACACAGAGATCAATGGAGCAGAATAGAGCACCCAGAAATAGACTCACAAACATGACTAACTAATCTTTGACAAAAGAGGAAAGAATATCCAATGGAAAAAAAGATGGTCTCTTCAGCAAATGGTGTTAGGAAAACTGGACAGCAACATGCAGAAGAGTGAACATGAACCACTTTCTTACACTGTATACAAAAATAAACTCAAAACCAATGAAATACCTAAACACAAGACAAGAATAAAAACAAGAGAAAACAGGCAACAACCTCTTTGACCTCAGCTGCAGCAACTTCTTACTTCACATGTCTCCAGAGGCAAGGGAAACAAAAGCAGAAAGAAACTATTGGGACCTCATCAAGATAAGAAGCTTCTGCACAGAGAAGGAAACAGTCACCAAAACTAAAAGGCAACCAACAGAATGGAAGAAGATATTTGCAAATGACATATCAGACAAAGGGTTAATATCGAAAATCTATAAAGAACTTGTAGATAAAAAACAAATAATCCAGTGAAGAAATAGGCAAAAGACATGAATAGACACTTCTACAAAGAAGATATCCAGATGGCTAACAGACACATGAAAAAATGTGCAACATGACTCATCGTCAGGGAAATACAAATCAAAACCACAATGAGATGCCTTCTCATACCTGTCAGAATGGCTAAAATTAACACTCAGGCAACAATAGATGCTAGAGAGGATGAGAAGAAAGAGGAACCTTTTACACTGTTGGTGGGAATGCAAACTGGTGCAGCCACTCTGGGAAAACAGTTTAGAGTTTCCTCAAAAAATTAAAAATAGAACTACCCTGTGGCCCAGCAATTGCACCAGCAGATATTTATCCAAAGGACACAGGAGTGCTGATTTGAAGGGGCACGTGCACCCCAATGTTTATAGCAGCACTATCGACAATAGCCAAAGTATAGAAAGAGCACAAATGTCCATCAACTGATAAATATAATGGAATATCACTCAACAATCAAAAAGAATGAAGTCTTGCCATTTGCTACAATGTGGATGGAACTAGAGTATGTTATGCTAAGCTAAATAAATCAGAGAAATAGATAACATATGATTTCACTCATGTGGAATTTAAGAAACAAAACAGATGAACATAGGAGAAGGGAAGCAAAAATAAGATAAAAACAGAGAGGGAAACAAACCTTAAGATTCTCTTAAATACAGAGAACAAAGTGAGGGTTGCTGGCAGGGAGTTGGGTGGGGGAATGGGTGAAATGGGCAAGGGGCATTATGGAGGACACTTGTTAGGATAAGTACCAGGTATTATATATAAGTGATGAATCACTAAATTCTATTTCTAAAATCATTATTACACTATATGTTAACTAACTTGGATTTAAATTAAAAATAAATAAATAAATGAGTGCTGTATTTTATGCTCAGTAGCTTGTCTTTATAATTTTAATGGTGTCTTTCACAGAGCGAAAAGAATGTTATAAAGTCCAATTTTTATTTTTTCTTCTATGATTGTGAATTTTATGTCAAGTCTAAAGATTTCCTCTTATGCTTTAAAAAAAAATTGAATGTCTATTTTTGAGAGAGATAGAGATAGGGTGCAAGAAAGGGAAGGGCCAGAGAGAAAGGGAGACACAGAATCTGAAGCAGACTCCAGGCTCTGAGCTGTCAGCATAGAGCCTGATGCTGAGCTCGAACCCACAGACTTCGAGATCATGACCTGAGCCGAAGCTGGACACTTCACCAACTGAGCTACCCAGGCGCCCCTCTCCTACGCTTTTATTTTCTAAAAGTTTAATGGCTTTTATATATCAAAAAAAGTTAATCTCCAGGAAAGAGGGCTGAAGGAGAAGCAGCGTTAATCAAGATATGGGCCCAATAAAGCACAAAGATAAAGGGAATTCCAAAAATTAGTTAAAAATGTGAAACAGTGTGCTGATCTCTAAGCAGGAGTTCTTTAGCACACAGTGGCAGTGTGTAGGAGTGTCAGAAGAAAGCAAACTGGTCAGGGTGCAGTATGTATGAAACAGAAGAGGAATAAGCCAGGTCAACAGTGATGAGAGGAAAAATGGAATTAGCCTTATTTCTGAGATGAGTGTGGGCAAGAGGATGCATTACAGTCATATCTAAAATGCCCTTAGGTGTGATGGCCTTCATGGCCATGAGTATTGTTCTCCAGGGATTGGGAATAAGGTGATCATCTTTCTAGATGGACTGACAATGCAGCCTTTTAAGTTTTTCCACTTTGTAGTGTCTTTCTCTAAGAGAGAACCTTCCAGAGGCTTTACCCATGGTCAAATAGTAATAACTAGTAGAGCCAGTTGCACTCTGGATACAAGATATCTGGATATAGATAACAATATTCCACCTGCTCCCACAAAAGTATGCTAATGCACAGATTCTCTTGGTACTTAATTAAACTTAAAAATTTTTAACAGGGCCTGTTGTGCAGAGCCTTACAAGATTTGGCTCCTCACTCTCTCTACATTTCTGACCTTATTCAACTAATTCCCTCACTTACTGGATGTGATTTCAGTCACATTGATGGCTGTAGTCCTCTTTCTGGAACACTCGTGTTATATCGGCCTTAAGGTTTTTACTTGCTGTATCCTTGACCTGAAATGCTCTTCTGTCAGATTTTCAAATGGCTGGACTCTTTTTCATCTTTTAGTTTCTACCGCATATCTCATCTCCTCATTAAAGACTTCCAGACATGTTACTCAATTTTGTCTTGTTTTCTCTTATCTTGCCAAGAACCTTGAGGTTGTTCTGTATCCTATTGCCCTATTTTAAGTTTTTATACCATTTATCAATATCAGAAATTATGTGTTCTACTTGTTTAGGCATTTATTATTAATTTCCTCATATATATCATTAATTTCATGACTCAGAAATTTCTCTTTTATACAGAGGACTGGCTCATAGTAGGTGCTTCATAAAATACTGTTGGATAAATGTATAAATACTTGATAAATGGTTTTTTTTTCTATATTCCAAAGTAAGCTACTATTTTTTTCCTATAAATAAATATAATAGTTATAATTTTCATGGTTGTTCAGACAAAATGTGGTAATATATAAAAGTCCATACTCTAGTTTTTAGCACATAGTAGGTTATTAGGCAGTGATTTTTTTCATTTGTCTGTCAATATATCCCACTGAAATAGCACAGCAGATATTGATTAAATGAAATAATTCAAACTGGGATATTGTGATCATGTGAATTATGTCTTAAGTACTACATATTTTATGGCATATGTCATATTATATACTATCACTTATGTAAGACATAAGATATATTATGTGGGATATAAAACATATTATATTTTTATTATGTAGTAATGATGAAATTATTATAGTTACATATTCTCCTTGGAAGCACGAATATTCCCAAGGTAATCTCCCTTCTTAGGTTTTCATACTATATTAATTACATTTAGGAGAAAATAAAATTGTCTGTTTTTCTAAATTAATGTGAAATATTCTATCTTTTAAGGAAAGCTTTATTTCTAATAGTTTCATAATTAACTACCACCTCCTACTTTCATGTTTTTACCTCTCACCTCCATGTTTACTTTCCAGGAAGAACCCTATGTCCTGTTTAAGAAGTCTGACAAACCTCTCTATGGAAATGATCGATTTGAGGGCTATTGTATTGACCTCCTCAGAGAGTTATCTACAATCCTTGGCTTTACATATGAAATTAGACTTGTGGAGGATGGGAAATATGGGGCCCAAGATGATGCCAATGGACAGTGGAATGGAATGGTCCGTGAACTGATTGATCACGTAAGTCTCTTTTCTCATCATTATCATTACCTTTGGTAGATTGCTAAAAGATTTACTTAAAAAATTTTTTTTGATGGTCAAGGGTTAATGACAAAGAGCAATTATATAATTCAAGTATGTATTTCCTTAAATAATTCTCTTCAAAGTATATACTATTTTTGCCCTTAAATATAAACAATCTAAGAGGGATGTATGGTTCAAGTAGAGAGAGTTGTCGTTTTAAATTAACTAGTATTTAGTGATTTATTATCTTGAAATATTTAGTCCTATTTGCAAATTATAGTGTGATTGTGCAACAATTTATTTGTTTTCCACTTTTATAATGCTAACTTCATAATCAATAAAAAGAATGAGTGATACAAACTCTAAATTTTATGATAGAGAAATTTCTGGACTAAGATAGGATACTTCTTATCTTTAAAGATGAGAGAATTCTATGTGCAAAAAGCATAAAATAAAGATACTGTATAAAATATAGTATTTTAAGTATATTGGCTTGGGGATAGACATTTTATTTAGTTAAGTAGTTGAATAAGCCAGGCATTCCTTCTATGGCCAAGAAAGCATTATTTCATAATTTCCTAGTTGGCAGTGCCAATTAATTCATCTCTTTGAAATAAAGTCTTATTTTTTTAAAAACAATAATATTGCATTTTGCTTTGTGTTTTGCAACATTTAAGTTTATTTCGACATTTTCCATAATATTAAGGCATGTAATTATTGCTAAATATTCTACAAAATAACAAAATATATTTTACTTTAAAGAAACCATGAAAACTGTACCCTAAATAAAAGTTCTTACTAATGGAAGTAGCAAATATAGGCAGTTTTCACAACATTTTGAAAATATCTCATTGGTATTAATTACAAAGTTTATTATCAAGAGTATAGGAATAAGGGAGATTTGTATCTATTTCTATCTACCTATCTATCTATCTATCTATCTATCTACCTGCCTACCTACCTATCATCTATCTATCTATTTATCTATCTATCTATCTATCTACCTGCCTACCTACCTATCATCTATCTATCTATCTATCTATCTATCTATCTATCTATTATCTATCTATAAGGAGATGTTAGGATTTGGTTAAAGAACAACAAAACAAATAAACAATCACCATTAAAAATTACTTTTCTTTAGGGGAGCCTGGGTGACTCAGTCAGTTAAGCGTCCAACATCGGCTCAGGTCATGATCTCACGGTCTGTGGGTTCGACCCCACGTCAGGCTCTGTGCTGACAGCCAGCTCAGAGCCTGGAGCCTGTCTTCGGATTCTGTGACTCCTTCTCTCTCTGACCCTCCCTATTCATGCTGTCTCTATCTCTCTCCCTCAAAAATAAATAAAACATTTTAAAAAATTAAAAAAAAATTCTTCTTTAAATCCTTAACATATTTTTTAATTATTTGAATTTTACTCAATAAGATCCTAAGGTTCTAGGCTCCATCAGTTATTTCTAAAAAATTCTGCATAAATGGTTCATTTATCGTTTAACTCTTTAAAATCCATTAAAAATGATGAAAATGTATATGATTTGAACTCATACAGGAAACCTTACATTTTATGTTCACTTCTATTACTCTAGCAGTAACTATCAGAAATCTAATTCAAGCTGGTTTAAGCAAAAATCTTAATTTATTTGTTTTCATCTTTAAAAAGTCCAGAGGGAGTGTGACTGGATTTAGAATATCAAGATCTAGTTTCTCTGATATTTTGCCTCAGTGTAGTCTTTGTTTCCCTGTATTTATTTTACTTTTAGGCATGTGCCTCTCAACAGGTGGCAAGAACAATTGCTACCAACAGTTCTGGATCAACCAATCAGGTAGAAGTAAAAATCTTGGACCCTATAATTTAATCAATGGACCCCAAATTTGGATTCATTGGCCAGACCACGGTCATAAACTAAATCCTGAACCAATTATCTCATTGAGAAGGAAGTGCTGTTCTCAGGGTGCCTGGGTAGCTCAACTGGCTATACATCCAACTCTTGGTTTTGACACAGGTTATGATCTCATGGTTTGTGAGTTCAAGTTACACATCGGGCTCCAAGCTGACCATGTGGAGCCTGCTTGGGATTCTCTCTCTCCCTCTCTCTCTGTTCCTCCCCGATGGCTCTCTCTCTCTCTCTCTCAAAAATCGATAAACTTAAAAAGAATTTTAAAAAAGGAATGAGTGCTAGTCTCACTGGATAGCTTGGAGGCAATATATTCATGCAAGAAACTAGAAGGTGGGGTGAATCCCTTTTAAAACTACATAGATTTAGATTTGAGGAACTGGATTTTTAAAGGAAAACTGGAGTGTTTATATATAAAGTAGAATGGATTCTGCACATACCAATACAATGTATATCTACCATCAAACCTTTGCATACATGGCCTATCTATTTTTCTTCAAAAACACTAAAAGTAGAAAATTAAGGTTAGCAATGATTTAGATCCATGGCATAAAAGAGGATGGCACCTCCAAATGAGGGAACAGTAAGGGGGATATTATCAGTTAATATTTGTTTCTCAACAAAATTATTTGTAGTATTGAATTGAGACCACTGATGCAGGCTTTAAGTTACTGAATCATTTTATTCTTCTTGGTGCCATGTCTTTACATCACCTTTTATTTTTCCTTATTAGAGTACTATTCTGTCCTAGTATACCTTTTCTAAATGCCTTCCTCATGTCTCATATTGCCGACCAAGCCTTGGTTTTTAATATTTAGCACGAGTCATATTAAACTGAATGAAGTTTATAGTCAATATATTTTCCTTTGTACAACCTCACCCTGGTTTGCATATTTATGAATATGCTAATTTTGAAACAAAGTAATAACTCTAAATGATAATCAGATAAATATCCTAAACTTCTTGCTCTCCTTGTTTTCCTTGGATAAGCTTATCTTCTCTCAGCTTGATTACCATTCTCATACTGAAATTTTATCATTCTGCATCTTTAGCCCTGAGCCTTAGATGCATATATCAACCTACCGTTGTTATATTTTTTGCTTAAATGTTTCATAAGCATCTCAAAGGTAGCATATTCCAGACTGAATTTGTTTGCATTTCCTAAAGCTTTTCTTTCTGAAGAGTTTCCTATATCAGTTCATAGACCAATGATTCAATAGGTTTCCTAAGCCAATATTTAGTAGTCATTTTTAAATTATTTCCCACTCCATCATATTTTATTGAGTATGTTCCTTAAATAATTTTCAAACCTGACCACTTAATCTCCACCGTCATCTGGAATAATGTCCCAATATGCGGATCTTTCTCTTCTAATACATTATCTGTATATAATCTGTTATCTATGTATGTATACATGTATGTATGTATGTATGTATGTATCTATCTATCTATCTATCTATCTATCCATATCATTCAGCTAGGGTATTGTTTCAGAAGCAGAAATCTTATCATGCCTTTCCCTTGCATAAAATCTATCAGTAGTTTCCACTGTCCTGACAATATAGAACCCGATATATGTTTATAATACTTCCACTTTTGCTTATTGTTTATCTGTCATGGAAATCCTCTTCTTTTAATTAAAAAATTTTTTTCTTAATGTTTTTTATTTATTTCTGAAAGAGAGAGACAGTGTGAGCAGGGGAGGGTCAGAAAGAGAGGGAGACACGGAATCTGAAACAGGCTCCAGCTCTGAGCTAGCTGTCAGCAAGCACAGAGCCCAACACGGGGCTCGAACCCATGAACTGTGAGATCATGACCTGAGCCAAAGTTGGCTGCTTAACTGACTGAGCCACCCAGGCACCCCTGGAAATCTTTTTACCCTCCATATCTACTCTCAGATCTTCTCCACCATGCTTTCTATATTGGGAAGTTGTCTTACATGGAGTAAATCAACAGGGCTCCCAGCAAGAGATCCAAGGGAGAGAGGAGAGTAAGGTCAGAATATTTCTTTCCTTCCTTGCTCCCTGAGATATTGGCTTGAGCTGGCTGTGTCCCTACAAGGAATGTCAGTTTCTCATTAGGAGGCCTATTCTATACAAATCTGTCTCCTATTCTCATTTCCAATTTATACCCCACATGCTTTGTTTCTCCAGATCTCGGCTTAGGTGCTATTAGCCTTGGGTTCCTGCACCATCCCTTAAAATTTCCCAATGCCAGTTGTCCTTGAAATGTGTTCCGTGCACCTGCAGAATCAATATCACTTTCAAACTTGTTAGAAATACAAATTTTCAGGCCCTACCCTAGAACTACTAGATCTATAACTCTGTGTATGGAGCCCAGCACTCTTTCATTTAACAAGCCCTAATGGTGATTCTGGTGTTCTCTGAAAGTTAAGAATAAATTTTCTACCCTCCACTCGGACTTGTGTAATTAATTTGTCCCTTTGTAAACAAATCCTACTCAGTTATCATTTGACTGTGCCATCTGTTTGCTATTGAGAACCTAACTGGTACACCTTTCTATATTTCATTTATTTTGTCCTCTCCAGCCAAGCCCATGAGGACTTTTTTCAGCCTTGTTCTCCTTTGCTTATAGGCTAGTTCTCTGACTGCACCACTCTCTTCAACCTCTACCCAAATCACCTCACCTGAATTACTTCTACTTAAATTCAGAAACACTTCCCCAGTAATGCTTCTCCATCCTACCCCAGGAAACTCAGCTGCTATGAGTTTCCATACTACCCTTCTTGCATAGCATCTGTCACACTTTAATTACCAGCTTAATATCTGTCATACTTATTTGTAGGTACGATGTCTGGTAGTTATAAAATCAATCAAGACTATTTCAGGTACAAGTGCAGAAACAGAGCTAAAAATAACTTACACAGATATACTTTTAAAAAATGTCCAATAGTACTAAAAAAGTACTATGGTGGTTCTCATTTCAAGTATAGCTGGATCCAGGGTCTTAAAGTATGTCATTAATGTCTGATCTCTCTTTTGCTGCCTTGTTATCTCTTGGCTTTATTCTTCTCTGTAGCTTTTATTCTTAAGTACTTTCTATATGGTGACAAAGGTGACCCAAGGTGCCTCTAGGGCACTGGTTATCAACGGGAAGGGTAACCCAAGAGTCTTTTCCCAAGAGACTTTTGGCAATGTTGAGAGACATTATTTATTGTCTTCACTTAAGGAGGTGGGACAATGTTGCTACTGCCATCTGAGGATAGAGGCCAGTGGTGCTAACCTCTAAATGATGTGCAATATAGCCCCTCCCTTCCAACACAAAAGAATTATTTGGTCCAAATATTAGTCTTAGTGAAGTTAACAAGCTTATCTGGTTCTTAGAGTTTTCCTTTTGAAAGAGATAGAGGTCTTCTTTTGGCAAATTTTCAGCAAAATCCATGGTGGAGGATCAGGGTAGGTGGGAGGAGTATAAGCTGGATCAACTTGGACCATGTTCTCATCTGTGAACTAATCCAAAAAGCTAGGATTGGGAAGGCAGTAGTTGGAATAGCCAGACCTTTGTTATGTGTCCATACCATAACCTTGTCTATAGGAGAGTCTGTACCATCTGAATTATGCCACTTATTTTTATATGAACTTGGATGCAGAGACAACTAACATTTATTTTATACCAACTATATGCCAGTCCATTTTCTAGAGGTTGTTTGTGTGTTTCTTTTAGGTTTGGCTAGGTTAAGTAGAAGAGAGATAGCTATCAAGAGGTTATATTTATCTCTTTCCAACCCCAAAAATCTTTCCATAGTGGTAGATTAAAAAATAAATTTATTAATGAATAGCCATTAAATCAGAATGAGGTGTGCATCACAGGCAATTCACTAAGAGATTACAAAGACTGAAAGCAATCTCATCTTTTTTTATAGTCAAGAAGGCACAACCCATTGTATACATGTTCTCAAGATAAATAATAACTGGTCCTCAAGTAAGAAGGCTGATAGCACCATTTTTCACACATAGTTCCTTCTAAATTCATTTAGAAACTGGGGTGACCATCTTTGTTAGCTAATTGGTTTTATTCAATAAAAAAATAAACTTCCCAAGTCTGTATGAGAAAGGTGGTTTTTAGGCTACCATCTACCTAAATTAGGCTCCTACTTTCTCATGGAAATTTGGAAATAAGGTGTCATCTTCCTTGGTAATTACATTTCAAAGAACTACTTCCCAGATCCTTGGGAAATGCATTACTGAGTCATAAAGATGACAAGAGGCTTAATTAGCCTTTTAAAATATTAGCCTTTTAAAATATTAGCCTTTTAAAATATATTTAAAATTATAAAAATATATTTAAATATATTAAAATATATTTAAGATTATTATTATATATTATATAAGATTAATATATATATATTATAGCAAATAACACGTGTGTGTGAGTGTGTGTGTGTGTGTGTGTGTATAAAAAAGAGAAAGGAGTTACAAGTTTTTTTAAAGTAAATGTTCTATGAAAAGGGGAGGGGATTGATTCCTTTATTTTCAAAAAGGAGAATTGAACCTCCTATGTTTAATTTGCCTTTGTCCTTACAGTTGCAGGTCTTTGTTATTATAGAAAAGCTGGTTTTACCACCTCCTTCTCCATCTCTTCTTTTGAGGGGTTTGGTATGATCTCTCAAATCTATTACAATCTAACAAGGGATGATTCTTGCTGATGCAATATGAAGATAAAACCTCAGGAAGATATTAAGAGAAAGTGGCTCCCTGAGGCAGTTATCCTTGAAAAGTGACAAGCTTTCCCACTGAAAGCACCATCCTCTTGCATCATGTCTACAGCAGAGCCGCACAACATAGGGTACTAGTAAGTCCTTGGTAAGACTGATATGGGTTCAAATCCTAATTCTTCTGCTATGTAGTTTGATTTTTTGTGCACATTGTCTTAAACTCTTTGAGTCTTAGTTTTTGCAAAAATAATAGAAATAATATCATATTAATAATTTGGAAGATATATGTAAATTCTCTAATGCAGTACCTGACATAGAGTAGATAAACAGTAGAGATATAACTAATAGGTCCAAAATTTGCATCTTCTTACTTATTTTATCTACTATATTGTTAATGAATATTCTTTTTTTTTAATTTTTTTAAATTTATTTCTAGGAGAGAGAGAGAGAGACCGCGTGAGCAGGGGAGGGCCAGAGAGAGAGGGAGTCACAGACTGAAACAGGCTCCAGGCTCTGAGCTGGCAGTCAGCACAGAGCCCGATGCGGGGCTCAAACCCACGAACCGCGAGATCATGACCTAAGCGAAAGTCGGACGCTTAACCGACTAAGCCACCCAGGCCCCCCTGTTAATGAATATTCTTATTGAGGACTAAGAAGTAAGACAAGGAGACACTATTACAGTGTGAAAAATGTAAAGATCATAGTTGCTACTGATATTAATTTTGAGTCAGAGTCAGTAGTATTGGCATTAAGTTTTAATAGTAACATTTATTAATTCAAACCATTGGTATTGAAATATCTTATTACTTTTTTACCTAACTGATGTATGTCTTGGTAGTTTTATATTAGAATTAAACATGGGGAAGAATTAATAGAGTCAAATTCAGTGTGAGATTAACAATAGGCAAGATAAATGGAAAATAGGCAAGAAATGGAGGATGATGATGTTTAGGCTACGTAGGGACACCCAATTAAAAATTACTATTTAATATTCCTTTTAAAGATCAAAGTAATCATTATAAGAAAAATCAAAACATTTTTGGATCTCCCTATATTTATTTTATGTTTTGGTTGTATGTCAGATTTGAATTCTATTAAAACTGAAAGTGAAAGGATTTATTTTCCCTTCTTAATCCTTTGAAATCTCAATCTGGCACTTCCTAAATACATTTTAAAGGATTTTTTAATGTTTATTTTTGAGAAAAAGTGCAAACAAGAGAGGGAATATTTATTGAAAGAATGATGCAAATGTTCAACAGTGTTCCAGAACAAATGTTAAACTCAAGCTCTGTGCTTGAGAGAGACCAGAGAAGGAGAGAGAGAGAGAGGGAGACAGAGGCTCTGAAATGGGCTCTGTGCTGACAGTAGAGGGCCTGATATGGGGCTTTAACTCAGGAACAATGAGATCATGACCTGAGCCTATGTCATGTGCTTAACTGATTGAGCCACCCAGGTGCCCTCTTAGATACATTTTTTAAGCTAACAATTACTCAGAAACAAATTATTTGGTAAATTTTAAAAAATGTCAACAACATATGTCCTACTACAGAGGAAGTAGTGGAGTAATCAAGGCAGTTTTCCATTTATGTAGGTGACCTTTTTAAAAAAAATTTTTTTTTGTTGTTTATTTATTTTTGAGAGGCAGAGAGTGAGAGACAGAGCATGAGTGGGGGAGAGGCAGGGAAAAAGACAGAATCTGACTCAGGGTTCGAACTCATGAACCTGTGAGATCATGACCAGAGCCAAAGTTGGACGTATAACTTACTAAGCCACCCACGCACCCCAGATAACCTGCTTTTTTCTTTTTTCTTTTTTTTTTAAATAACGTCTTGATTCTAAGAGGTCTTTCCATCAGGCTGTCTATTGAGTTTTTATAATTAGTGTCATGGGCCATTCTATTTGAAGTTTGCTGGGTAGCTATAAAAGATATTTCTTCTGAGTCATCAGACTAAAATCTAAATCAGGATACTACTTTGTTTTATCAATTCAGTGCATCTAAGGCCTTCTATATTGTGCTGGATACTAGGTAGTATTTATTGGCTTCAAATATACTGAAAATAGTTGGGAGATGCAAATAATACAATTGCAGAAAGTGGTCAACTTTAATTAAAGAATATTTTTTGAAAGAATGACACAAATGTTCAAAAGTGTTCCACAACAAATGTTAAACTCATACATCATGCGCTTTAGAGATATTGCTACATATTTACCAAATGCTTTTATTTTTATGTTGCTTTCCAAAGGCCCCACTGAAAGTTTCCATTCAAGGACCAAGTAAAGAAATATGCAATGATGTCTTTTTCTCTTGAAATTAAAGTATCATAACTTTCTGTATAATATTTTATGAAGCATGAAGAGTTTTTCATTCTTGAAACCAAATTTAGCTATTCATCTGCTACTGGTGGGAGAGTCTGTGTTGTGTGAATGGAGATCTTTGTTCTTGGATTCCTCACAGAAGATTTACCTGAGGACCTGTACTCAAATAAAGACAGGCAGAAGGACAATTGCAAGCCCAAAGCAGTTGATTAAGTGTCAGAGGCCGGCTCCAGCTGGGTCCAGAGGTCCTTGAAGGATGGGCAGTGTGAGCTAGCAAGAGAGAGAGAGACAGAGACAGAGAGACAGAGACAGAGCAAGAGCGAGAGAGCGAGCCCCAAGATTCTTTCTGATCACCAGGTAGGCATCTCTGCTCTGATTGGGGCTCAACTTTATTTTATAATTAAGTGTTTGGGGGACAGCACAGAAGTGGCATTTGCCTTAGACAATGATTTCTGATGACAAACTTCTTTGATATGGATGAATTTCCCAGAATATAGATTTGTAGAAGACTCCTGCATAACCTTTATCAATAGTGATTGAGGTAGGGGATTTAGATGCTTATCCTATGGGGAAAGAAGGTATCTTTAGCATACAAAACAATGTTTTTAGCATAAAAAAGGTGAAGTCACTTTTGTGAGTAGGGGTCAATAGCTTGTTTAAGGAGAAGTATTAAGAAAAACAGGTCTTTCAGGAAACACCTTTGCTCCCATAATCACAAAAGAAGTTCCTCAATAGATTCCTTCATAGGGTGAAATCAGCATATTCAAGGTCAGAATAAGTCACTGCCTTGGGGGGGCTGGTGCTCCAAGCAGAAACAATTGGGTGGGGGTGGATATCTGTCCTTAACTCTAAGTTAGTCTCTTTGTCTTAGGGCCAGACTCAAGTCCCCTTTATTATGTAAGTCTTGGATCTGCAAAGGCCCATAGTAAGAGCCTTTTGACAATCATCCACAATGCTTTCATCTGAAATCTCTTTTGAAAAGACAGGAATGTGCTTTTCCTTATGAGAGATCTGTGGGGAATATCAGTCTAATTTGGAATATTGTGAGGCCTGGTCCATACCAGCAGGCTCATTTCCAACATGAGCCAGTAGTAGCAGAAGGAGATACCAGTTTTCGTTTCTCATGGCAGGAGCTGTGCAAACGCTGCCATTTCCTCACTGTGACTTTCATCCACTCTGGCCGGTGCAGCTCCCAGCAAATAAGGACATTACACCCTCACAATATGAGAGTGGGCAGCCCTGCAGAGGCCAACTGCACTGGGGTTAGGAATATCTTTTCTTTTTATGTTTGTGTCAGTTATGGGTCATAGCTAGTGAGGAGTTTTTGAGGTGATTTCCAACCATCTAAGGGACTCCTCCTAATGGTCAGGAGGGGTAGTTTTGGGCCTTACAAGGTTCTTGCAGGAAAAGCCATGGCCATCTTTCCCCACTGCTGTGGGGTGGGGTTTCAAAACCCCAATGTAGATATATTGTAATGAACCTATAGGTTACCTTGGGGCTGAGGTTGAAGAGGAGAGCACGTGTTGTACACCTGTGGCTCCTGGTCTGTCAGCCCCAAGGTGTTGGAAGCCACACCACTAGGGTGTTAAAAGCCATAAGTCAAGATATCATGCCCTCAGGTTTCTAATGGGTAACTATTCATCATCACCCTTGTCTCCAGCTCATGTCTAACTGACTGCCTACTCTTCTCAGAGCCTGACTTAGTAGTGGGGAGTACACAGAAACTTGCTAACACAACCATGGTAAGCCTGGCATAAATTTTACTTGTAGCTTTGGGTGGTGTATTCTTTATGGCTAATAATTCATTTATGGGCTCATGAGACCACTGTTGTGAGTATGTTATTCATAAAGCCAACTAGAGTTATTCATAAGCATGAGGGAAAACACCTAAGCTGCAATAAGCTAGCAGCACATGTTATTATGGGACTACTTAAAGGAGACAAGGGCAGTTAAATTACTTTCAAATCTCTGGTGATATTTGCCTTGGCAGTGGAAAACTGCAGGAAAATTTATACTTGTAAACATCTGTACATAAATTAATATAGTAGTACGCAAAGTCTCTGTATGCCCAGGTTAAAATAGATCTCAGAACACAGACACTCTTTGTTACTTGAATTTCTTTGCCTTTTCATCCTTCCCACAGAATACACCCCAGTTGGAAGCAAATTTCAGCACACTCTTAAACCAGTGGTCTTCTGGGCCTTTCCTGACTTAGTATCATAATGCTCATAAAATGTGTGAGGGAATATTATATCTACAAATCCACAATTACTTCTTACCTGAGGAAATTTGGGAATTTGGGTGCTATTTTTTTAATTACAGCTGAAAAAAATTGAGGTTCTTAAAGCTATAGTCTCATTCCCTTTACCTCATTAGAATAGTGTAGATTAGAGTACTAGAGTATCAGAAGTGTGAGGGGGAGTGCTGTGTGGCTCAGTCGGCTGAGCGGCTGATGCTTGATTTTGGCTCAGGACATGATCCCAGGGTTGTGGGATCAAGACCTGCACTGAGATCCACACTGACCTTGGAGTCTATTTAAGATTCTCTCTCTCTCCCTCTGCCTCTTTGCGCCTCCCATCTCTCTCTCAAAAAAAAAAAAAAGTGTGTATTTTTTTTTTAAGTAACATTTAAAACCTAGATCTTTTCAAGATGCCAGCTACTTTTAGAGTGTTACAACTTGTGTAAAGAGACTTGTGTCTTAATAACATTAACCATTTGTTGTTGGTGAGAGAGTGTTTTGGTCAATAAAAGCTTATTCTTCTTTTTGACGAAGCTCCCTTTTTAACTTCAGATGCTGTTGACATTTTAAAGATAAACACAAGTGTGATAATTTGATGGATTTCTTAAAAAAGCAGTGAGATATTCTTTCAGTAAATCAAACAACTATGGCAGTCCCATGGGATCCAATTCACTCTGATCTTATATTTTTTTAATTTTTTTATGTTTGTTTATTTTTGAAAGACAGAGACAGAGCATGAAAGGAGGAGGTGCAGAGAGAAGGGGAGACACAGAGTCCAAAACAGCCTCCAGGCTCCGAGCTGTCAGCATAGAGACCAATGCGGGGCTCCAACCCATGAGCCGGGGGATCATGACCCGAAGTTGGACAGTTAACCAACTGAGCCACCCAGGAACCCCTTATTTTACATTATTTTTAAGAAGACCCATGATGTTATGGGTTTCCAGCTGCATAAATACTTCCCAGCATGCTGTCTTAGCATTGCAATTGATATTTAACGTTATCAAGCCTTTTATGATTCATAAATGAGCCTAACAGGACCTTGCTATACTCTGCTTTTGCCTCCTTATTGCTCTTTTATTATATTCTTAGGGAGGAAATCAAATATTTGTTTTTCAGGGAACTTAAAGAGGCTCCAGGTATTATCACAAAAATAGAAAGGCTAAATCAAAAACAGTTTCAAATACATGAGAATTGACTTGCACTGTAGCTTCAAATTTTGATAGCATATTGTTTCAGTTTTGCACTCTGATGGAAGCATTCTAGTATTTTCAGGTAAAAAAAAAAATTGAAGAGTAGTATTATTATCACTTTTTTTTAAAGTTAGGAAAAATAACTAAAAACTGGACGTGCAAATTTATTTATAATTTCCCATGACCCAAAAGTGACAACCAGTTAGCATGTATGTTTCCTTTGCTTTAAGTTTTTCTTTTTTTTTTTTTTTTTAATTTTTTATTTCTAGGAGAGAGAGAGAGAGAGAGAGACAGCGTGAGCAGGGGAGGGTCAGAGAGAGAGGGAGTCACAGACTGAAACAGGCTCCAGGCTCTGAGCTGGCAGTCAGCACAGAGCCCGACGCGGGGCTCGAACCCATGAACCGCGAGATCGTGACCTAAGCGAAAGTCGGACGCTTAACTGACTAAGCCACCCAGGCGCCCCAAGTTTTTCTTTTTTAATATAAGACATTGCAGATGTTGTTGAAGTCCTTTAGTTCCCATAAAAATTCTCAATTTAGTACATTTCCAAGTCAAGTACAAAAGATAGAGTTACATTTCCCTCATCCTTCTCCAAATGTAACCACTATCAAGTTTGGTATTTTTCTGGTCCATTGTATGTAAAGCACTCAATAGCACTCTGTAATGGGAATATGCCATTTTTATTTCACTAGTGCTCTACTGAGAGATAGTGAAGTTATTTCCACCATATTGGTGTTGTGTTAACAAAACCAATGCTAGTACGAAGCTCCAGTCTTGTCCTATCTCTTAGAACACCTATATAAGAGCTTCTCTGAGGTGTGTGCTGAGGAAGGAATTGTTCAGAGTTCATATATATTTCCAATTTCATAAGATATTGAAAATACTGTTTTCCAAATTATTTTATTAATTCACATTTCCACCCACAGTATAGTTTGTCTGCAAAATTACTAATTGAGGTTCTCACTAGTTGAATTCCGTTAATCTTCATGCAAATGAAATCTCATTGCCTTAATTTGCAATTCCCTGATTGTTTGCCTGTTTCTCCTCCCCTACGTCTGTAGACTAGTTTCTCCTCTGAATTTCCCATTTGCTTCGTTTGACTTTTATGATTGATATATAATTTGCTATATTTTCTGAATATTAATAATATAAATACTTATCCCAGTTAGTATTTTATTTTTTAATTTCTTTAAAGTGTGTGTGCCTGTGTGTGTTTTGCATTGAAGTTTCAAAGTTTGAGTTTCTCAAATTTATTTAGTTTTCTTTATGGCTTATGATGTTGTTGTGCCTTGGAAGACTTCTTCCTTAACTGAAGGTCATGAAGGTATTTTCCTATTATTTAAAAGTCTAATATTTTTGTCTTTCAAACATAGCTCTTTTGCCCACATACAATTTGTTCATTACACCCACATACCTGGGTTGGACTGCAACTTAAGTAAAAGTCCCAATTCCTCCTGCTCCCTTCATGAAGAGAGACCCCAAATACTCTAACCTATAACATATTTATTAATGATTTTTCTTTGTTAAAAAAACATTGGAAAGCCAGTAGTTTTTACTTTTTTGTTTATTTATTTTGAGAGACAGAGACATCGTGAGTGGGGAAAGGCAGAGAGAGGTAGAAAGAGAATCCCAAGCAGTCTCTGCCTGTCAGCACAGAGCTTGCTGTGCGGCTTGAACCCATGAAACCATGAGATCATGACCTGAGTTTTGGCCTAAAGTTGAACACTTAACGCTTAACTGACTAAGCCATGTAGGTGCCCCACAGGTAGATTTTACTTTTAATAAGAAATCCTGTGACTACTATCTCAGACATTAAAGGCAAGGAATTAGGAAAAGTATGTGACATGTTAAAAAGGGCTAATGTATTTTTTATAACTGAACTTTTATTCCAAAGATTTAAAAAGCAAGCTATCATAGTCAAACTATACTACCAAATAATTCAGAGGCAGAGATGAGAAAGTTAATCCAGAAGGAGGATATCACTACCAATATAATTCTGATTTGTACTGTATAAGAGATGATGATTCATTGGAAATTATTCCACAGTTGATACTCAACAACCATTTATTGAATGCCTGTTCTGGGAACACTGTTAACTATAGCATTAACAATATCTCTTAAAAATAATGATTACATTTTATTTTTTTTAAAGCAAGTAAGACATGTTAAGTGTTAATGTTTTTAATTTTTTAATGTTATTTTATTTATTTCTGAGGAGAGAGAGAGGCAGCGTGAGCAGGTGAGGGTCAGAGAGAGAGGGAGTCACAGAATCTGAAGTAGGCTCCAGGCTCTGAGCTAGCTATCAGCACAGAGCCCGATGCAGGACTTGAACCCACGAACCATGAGATCATGACCTGAGCCAAAGCTGGATGCTTAACCAACTGAGCCACCCAGGCGCCCCAAGTGTTAATTAAAAAAAAAAAAATACTAGTTTAATAAAGAATTTCTCCTCCTATGTAACTGCACAGTAACATTGAGGTTATGTTTAGAAATATTGGGGTTTTTTTAACATGTTTTTTTTTCTAGGATGTATTCTCAAGATTTTTAAATAACTTATTCCCTAATCACAATCTCCTGTGAGTTCGCTATTAATTGTAAGTTATAGCAAAAAAAGGCTAAGAATTGTTTTATTTTCAATTATATAATAAATTACTGATAAATATCTCTCATTGATACTACTAAGTTCTTCAAATATGATTCCTGAACTTAAGATACTTTAAAATATGAGTAAAATAAATGTTTCAGACATAAATATCAGAAAAAATAGTACTTAATCTGAAGCTTAAGAGGAAGTAAAATGTTAAATTGATATGATAGAGACTCTTATAGATATACAGAAATTCCTGTATGCTTCTATATGTTCTATATGAAATTTGGCCCTTACAAAGCAGTGTACAGCAAATCAGCCTCTCACTGCCAGGCATTGAAACTTTTCCTTTACTTTTTCCCCAAGCTTAGGCAAGCCTTCTTAAAAAAAAATGTAGCTTTTCAAAAGCTTCATAAATGAACAGAGGTAACAGATTGGAATGGAGAAGGCTTGAATTGGGAATTTGATATCTCAAACAAAGTGTTATATAAAAATGAGTGTAGAAATATAAATTAAGGACAAGAGTATTCTGGGAGAAAATTATCCACACAAGTAGATCTAAAATCTAGAATTACATGAGTTCAATAATAAAAAGTTTGCATTTGATTCAGAGAGTGAATTTACAGTGGCAGTATTGAAGCAGTGGGCTGGAAAGTTTGTTTATCTGAAGTATAGGGAACATCTGTGCGTTATTAAATAATACACTGATTTGCATCTATTATTACCAGAAAAGCAGAATAAATGTAACTGAAAACAGACACAAACAAATGTGTTTTTTTTAAATGACATTTGCTTTAAAACAGAAAGCAAATCTAAACAGAAACAAAACAAAGCCCTAAACAAAAATTTAAAAAATTTAAAAAGGAAAACCACAGCATGAACTTTTTTAATAAAATGAATATCATTTCTTTGTTAACTGTGATTGAATTTTCCTATCATGAAATTACATGGGGTTGCTTTTCAAAGTAAATTTGAGTAATGGAAATAGAGAATTTCTAAAATAAGATATTCTTCATGATATCCCCTACTGGAAAAATAATTCAGTATTATCAAGTCAGTATTTTTGTGCACAACACAATTTTAGGCTCTGAAGATATAATGTTAAACATGAATCCTAGAGTGAGAGAAGCACTTAAATAATTTTTATATACTTGAGGTAATGCAGTAATAGAGATATTCCCCAGATATTTTGGGAAACTTGAGAGGTATACACATCCAATCCTGTCTGGAAGGAAAAGGATCAAGAAAGTCATTAAGGTTTAATTCTAAGAAGATGACAGATGTTTTCCAATATACTATTTTTAGTGTTGCTGTTAATTTAATTTCAGCATATGGGTTTACCTGAAGGATATTATTTTATATAGCATCACATGTGACTAAAAGAGTGAAATATAACTTGGTCAGGTTCATTTAAATATATTGGAAAACAATTCAGATAAACTCTGGCTGATTCAGAAAATTTTTAAAGAGAAGATTAACATAAAGTAAAAATAAAAAAAGAAGGTTTCTAAATATCTTTTTCTAATAGATTTATTTTTAGTAATTGAGAACAATTTATTCAGAGAACAATTCAATGCATTTGTCTGATTACGTTAACATTAACCACTGTTGTTCTATGCCAAAATCATGCATCTTCACTCATGTAATGTCCTATTCATTTCTAAATACATTTAAAGGTTTCCTAGTTCCCCTACCAGGACATTCTGTTTGCTAAAGATACAGTCACTGTACCAGAGGATTTAGTTTGTTTATTTTTGTTTTTTTTTAACCATTTAATTATGATGATGTTTCTGATCAAGTTTGGATAAAAACATTATCCAACTTGGATCACTGGCAAATAAGATGTATGGTCCGTGGGATTTATTCAAGTACAAATTTATTTACCTGTTTATGTCACAATATTTAGCTTAGTATTAGACAAAATAAAAATCATTTATGTCCTTAGTACTTACTTCTCTATGGAAGTGATTAATTTTGACATCTGATAATACACTAGACTCTCTTTGTTCACTGTAGATTAAATTCTTAGCAATATTTAGATTAAAAATACTCTCTTTAATGTCTCTTTCTGTTTTTCAATGAATATATCTTCAGGCTTCTCTCCAAGTTAGAATATACACTCTAAGGGAAACTACATCTCTATGACTTAACACTGTGGCTAACACATAATAGACACTTCATGAGTATTTGTTAAATAAATTAACTCTATTTTTTTATCTATGACAATTTAACCAACACCGCTTACAAAACAACTTGTAAATAGGGATATACCTCAGTCATTATTGGGGATATTCCTGCCTTGTCTCATCTGATCAGGTGTCAGTGTCTTGACTGAGGCAGAAATGATTTCATGTTCTTCTTGGCATCTCTCACAGTACCTACCACAGAGTTTCACACATGGTGGAAATGGTCAATACATGTCTGTAAAATAAATAGATAGATATAAGTTATCCACCCAGCCTCTTCTACTCTCCACACTAAGGCAATGCGATATACTTTGCATATCGGTGATTACTCTAAATGAAAGCTATGATGTCATCACAGATTCCTTCTGAAAAAAACGTAAGATAGTGTAATGTTTTAGAACTTAAAATTTTAGTGTAGAGAAATGAATCATACCTGTGGAATAAGAGATAAAGGCATTCTGAAACACTATTCCTAATGTAGACACATAGGAAAGTCATTTTCAAAGTTTTCTTTAACAGATACTGTCAGATATATCAAACAATAAACAATGATATAGTAGGAGAGCATGAGTTCTGGAAAATACTCAGAGTAAGACACTTAAGCAAAGTGACTGTCCTTAAATCCCCCCAAAATAATAGTATACAAAGGTCAGAATTGTCACAATTCTATTTGTATCAGTCAAATGAGCCTTGATTGCATCTGACACTATATTGAAAGATAACTTGTCTTCACGGTAGGAGCAGAAGAGAAATGTGTGTTTTATAGTCAAAGGGTCATCAGTATAACAGTTTTAGCCTCAGCACCTTAAGGAAAAAAGTCATCGCGGTCATCTGAAAGTTTATCTTTTAAGCACCTTAATACAATCTTTTGGGATGGAAACATTTTTAGACTGCATTATAAATATCTCTCTCTTTGACCCTCAGTGAACCTTTTTACATTCCAGTCGAAAAATTCATGTTTATCTTGATGCTTCCATGATAATTTTATACTTTACTTTGCAGTCACCCAGGAATATGAAATTCATGTCTACCAAAATTTCTTACCCATGATTTGTGATTGAAATGCTCCAAACATTTGCTCACTAACCATATGCTTTTACTCTCTATGTTTTGTATAGATTCAAATGGGCACTTAACAAGCATTCTTAACAAGATACCAGTTAATCAATGCTTTGTCTTTCTCCAAAACATGAAAGAACCTTAGAAAGCTGAGGTGATCAATGCTTTGCTGACATCTACTATTATTTTAGTCATAACTTGATTTTTATTTAATACTAAAAATACACCATTAATACTATTAGTGTGTATATTTGATATTTATTTAGATAGAATACATGAAACACAACAATTTGCTTTACTCAACTTTTTCTTATATCACAGACATTCTTCTTTGGTATCGTATTGTCTTCTAAATAATACACTTCAGTAGTGCTTTTTTGTTGGTAGTAAATTCTTTCTCTTACCAACTTTTTTTTTTTAATTAGAAATGTCTTTGTTTCACCTCCATGCCTGACAAATAGTTTTGCTGCTGTGCAATTTTAATGTAACAATTGTTTTTATTCAGAGCTTTGAGCATATCAACCCACTCTTTCTGACTTTCTTTGTTGCTTTTGTGAAGCGTGCTATATAATTATTATTCCACCATACTTCCTTATCTCTTTCTTCTGGCTGTTTTTAAAATCTTCTCTCTGTCTTTGGTATTTTTAGTTTCATTCAGATGAATCTCAGATCCCATTTATTTATCTTGTTTAATTTACATTGACAAAGGACATGAAGATTCATGACATCTCTCAATTCCAGGAAATTCTCAGCCGTTACTCAGCATGTGTGTTGTCCCCTTCTGCAAATCTGAGTAGATTTGTTTTGGGACTTCCATGGCTTTTCCACTCTATTTTCCCGTTGCTTTCTCTGTGTGCTGCAATCCATATAATTATTTCTGACATATCTGCCTTTTCACTAGTTATACTTTACCTTTTCCAATCTGTAGCATAATTAACTCATTGACTTTCTAATCATATCGTAATTTTTATTTTTATAATTAAAAATAATATTTTATTTTAAAAAATAATGTTTTTTTCCTGCAAATCTCATTTGTAATTTCTAATAAGAGTTTTACTCTTTGTGTTTTCACATTTCTTTCTTTATTCGTATAATTCTTATTTTATGTTCATATTATATATAGATAACTTTAATATCAGAATGCTTGAGTGTTTGATCCTGCATTTTATTATTTCTGCTGACTCTGTGCAGAATGACTTGTTTTACTGGGTACTTTCTGATATCTTATTGTTAGAGAACACATAATCCTTGAAACATTATTTGTTGAAACACTTGAAACATTTACTAATATGAATGTCTTCAGAGAAATTTTGTATGAGTTTCTGCTAGGTTTTTAGTGACAAGTTCAAATCAGATCCTATTATATTTTGTTTTTGCCTGTTTTCTGTTTCTGTTTTTGTTTTTTTGAGATCACCATATGAGGGAGGATAAGTCATTAAGAATTCCCAGAACAGGCATTTTTTTTTTCATTTTTACTCACATTCAATTAAAACTAAGACAGAGTCAAACATGATTCTCATCATTTATTTCTGTGGGGTGGGCTTTATTTTAGTTGATCCATTGAGTATGGGTGTGCTAGGGTGTTTTGGCTTCATATAGTAAATTCTCCAATCTGATCATTCATTTTTCATAGGACCCAGGACTTACCTTATGCTTTGGACTTTTGGCCCACTCAATCTCAAGTTCTATCCTCTGAGCATTATGGGATTTCAAGTGCGCTCAAGGCAAATGTCAACTCAAAACCTCTGGATTCATAATTTCTTAATTTGAGTTGTTCTGAATTGAAAGTATTTTTCTATTTATTTAATCTTTCTAAAAATATGTCTGGTGGAATGTTTCCACAAATAATTAATTCTTCACATTATATTTTGGATTTTGGTATTGTCAATTTTCTTTTCATAGAAATGACATTTTCCTGATCCTGGTCCCTAAATGGGAGGATGTTATTAAGCAAAAAACACGGAAATGGAAAAAGAGCAGTGTGGTTAATATCATTGTATAAAAAGTTATATTAAACAAGAAGCCCAAAATACATTTATTTCATTTATTTATTGAAGGGACTACTTTGTGCAATGTTCTATGCAAGTCACTGCCAATGACATAACAACCATTACACTTGGACTCTTCTCTCCCCAGTATTTAATACAGTACAGAAACTAGATATGAATATAGAATTACATCAAGAGATTGATTAGAGAATCACTGATACGTGCATGAAGGATGGAGAGTAAATCTCAAGCAAGGAGAGAATATAAGTAGATTGGAGGCATGTGAAAAGCTCTGTGGAAAGGTGACACTGAATTAGCCATGAAGGGTTGATCTAACATGATCAAAATTGTGTATCAGAAAAATATGCCCAGGCAAATTTTTATTTTATAAAATCCAGTCAAGACCATAAAAACAGGCACTGCACTGAAATAAATATAAATGATTTCTAATCACTTTCTCCTAAGATATTATACATGGGTCAACAACACCTCTTACTCAACAACTATGATGAATCAATTGCAGGAATACACGTGTATGTGCACATGACACACAAATATTTTATTATGTTCAATTTGTCTTGCTTAAAAAGGCAGTTCAGTGCTTAAAGATATATAATAATGATCTTTCACCTTGGGACCAACATTACACATAAAAATGTAATTTGAAACACATATAAAATCTGAGTTCAGTTTCTGAGAAATCAAAATTTAAGAAAAATATTTAGGAAAATCACTTAATTATGTAAGTACCAATATTAGGTTGAAACATATAATTTTTATTTTTGCAGATTAAGATGAAAGTATCAAGTATTTCACATGCTTCATCCTATACATTTTCCCTATTCATGATACCATTAAAAAGTTTACAGAAGTTTTTTCTCCCTTGAAATGTAAATATATAACTTTTTACAGTTAATCCAAGAACATCTCTAGATCCTTTTCTTTGGGAGACAGTTACAACACAGATTTTTTTTTCTGAGATTTCACAAGCTTTCTTAGGACTTCAGATCTAATTAGAACCAATAACTAGTCTAAATGATTAAAATGTGATTTGCTACAAAAACAAAAACAAACAAACAAACAAACAAAAAACCTCCTCCTTAAAGCACTCTTCAAGGCCTAAATTTTCTTCCAATGCCAGAGCCCTGTCACCATTGTCTAAACCTTGGCGAAGTTCAAAGAGAGCTCATCAATGCACAGTGAGAATTAATGTGCAGTACTCATTACCCTGCTGAGATCCTTTGTTAAACAGCCCATTACTATGCTGTTTGTAAGGTTGTGCAGTTGTAATCCCTGGATAACTGCCAGGAATAGCCATAGTAACAAAACATCCAGTGTCCTTCTGTTCTCAATTCAGTCTGTCATTATGTAAAGAATTTTTTGAATTATGATGAATCTTGCCTGCCAGTCAGTGTTTGTAGGTCATTCCAAGACCTTATGTGAAGGATGTTACTTCTCTGCTCTCATAGATGGATTCATTCCCATATAGCTCTTCACATAAATTATGTATGTTATGGTTTATCATAACAGGTGAGGTTGAATTTTCTAATTAAAACAAAATATGCAATATGCATATAAGTAATACCAATGTTCCAATATGCTCTCTTATTGCCTATATATAAACCACAATGCACTTAAAAAATAAACAGACTTGACTTCCACAATTTTTTTAAAATATTGATGCAATATTACAAGTACACACCCACATCCATGCTGATACATATTTATATGTACACAGTGCGTGTATGTAAATATATACACATATATATGCACATACTGTGTATATATGTGTATAAGTGCATACAAACAGTATAAATATGTGTATCTGTGCACCAAAAATTGTTTTAAAAGTAAAAAGCAAGTATTCTTTGAATGAACTAAGATTCAGTGTGTTGTGAAGGATAATGCCTGTTGTTTTAATGTCAGTTTGAACGTGGGTACTTTAGTGACAACTTGATCACCAATTTGTTTGCTATTCTCACTAAAATCTATTTCCAACTCATTATTCCTTAATATATTTTTATTCTGTGTTGAAAGATAATCAGTCCGCCTGGTATATTTTGATATCCAAAAGGCTTTATAGTTATAGCCAGTAGAATAACTTGGGAATTCAGAAGTTATCCATTCCTTATCAGAAGCGTGATCTTGGACAACTTATAAAAGTTTCCTGACCCTCATTTTTCTTAACTAAAAAGAGCATTGACCAAAGCATGCACTTCATGCTCAAGATTAAATGACATAAAACATATGAAGTTCTTAGAATAGTAAAAGTATATTACAAATGTAAATAAGTGTTAGCTGTTATTATCATTTTTTTCCTAATAGAAATAGTAACAAAATATCTGAAATGAATAAAAGCAACAAATTCAGGCATCTTACTGCCTCTTCCATTTACCCTACTTCCCATTGAAATTATCAATAGAATAAACAGCTTAGGAAAAGTCTGTATTTACCTTGGAATCTAGGGATGGAGCCAGTGTGTATCTGTGCACTAAAAAAAAATGATATTTTTTTCTCCTTAAACTAGTGTATATGAGACCATAAAGAAGGAAAAGTAGAAGGTTGATACCTGATCCCACTCTTATAAAACATCCATGTGTCTGACAATTTAGTGGGAAGCCATGTGATTGCAATTTGTGTCTTCAGTGGTATATTTTTAAACAAGAAAATGATTTTTTAGTTAATCTAAACAAACTGTATCTTACAATTTATTGTTATTGGGCATTGTAAAAATTATAAGACCATTCTATTTAATTCTTCCAGTATGGGTGCTTGGGTGGCTCAGTTGGTTAAGCTTCCAACTCTTAATTCTGGTTCAGGTCACGGTCTCCCAGTTTGTTGGATCGAGCCCTGTGTTGAGCCCCACATTGGGGCTGTAATGACAATATAGAGCCTGCTTGGGATTCTCTCCCTCTCTCTCTTTGCCCTCTCCCCTGCTTGTGTGTGTGTGTGTGTGTGTGTGTGTGTGTGTGTGTGTGTGCACGCGTGCGTTCTCTCTCTCTCAAAATAAATAAACTTTAAAAATAGATTCTCCCTGAATGTTTACTTCCAGAATGTGCTGAACGCTGATGACTCTGCTCTGACCCAAGTTACCACTCTTTCCCTTTCTTACAAGCCATTCATTATACTCCCTGGATCCCTATTCCCTCCATCATTGATCATCTCTTTTGATTTCCAATCTTTCTCTTGGTTATTTTTATCATGTTTGGCCTCTCTACTGTTGAAATTGCTCTCTCTTTAGCCCTAGCAATGATGGCTATTCTATCTGTCTCACATCTACTAACTTTGAGAGACAGGTCATATCCTCTTGGCTGCCTGGAATAGGCAGCATGATTTTAGTAACTTTAGTAATATTTTAGTAATTTATATTTTAGTAATTTATACCTACAGAAATTGTTTATCACTCCCACTGCATATATTTATATCAAAGGCCTGCTGAAGTCTCTGCTCCATGTTTTCTCACTCAAGAACCCAAGCAAATGGAGATGCTACACATGAGCATTGCTGATTATTACACTGAGGAAAGAGGGAACATGGTGACTTGGACACTCTGTTTTAAGTTCCTTTCCAGAAGTGAAAGCACACCATATCTGTTTATATTCTGTTGTCCAAAATAAATCATATGGCTGTGCTCAGCTTCAAAAGAGAAAGAGGATGCAATCTGCCATGTACTCAGAAAAAGATAGACTGGAAGGTAGCTGAATAGCCATTCTACCAAACTCTCCATTGCTGTTCCTAGCTCATGAACTCTCTAAGCTCCAAAAGAAAAAAAACAAACAAAACAAAAACAGCCTTCTTTGAGGTTCATTTTCCTGGATATTCCTTCTGTGTTTATGCTATTCGCTACTCACTTCTAAATCACAATTTCTCTTTTGCTGTTGACTTCGGCCACTGGATCATAGCCTTTGACTTTAAGATGGTTGATTTTAGGATATTAGATCAATTCAGGGTCCTTACAGAAGATTCATCAATCACCACAGGCTCTAAACTCCTTGAGTTATTTTTTTTAATGTTTTATTTATTTCTAGGAGAGAGAGAGACAGCGTGAGCAGGGGAGGGTCAGAGAGAAAGAGAGTCACAGACTGAAACAGGCTCCAGGCTCTGAGCTGGCAGTCAGCACAGAGCCCGACGCGGGGCTCGAACCCACGAACCGCGAGATCATGACCCAAGCGAAAGTCGGACGCTTAACCGACTAAGCCACCCAGGCGCCCCGAGTTATTCATTTCTAGGGGACTCTTAGTCATATAATATTATAGATGGTTATAATTACATCATAATCATTATCATGGACCAAAGTACACTACTCTTAGATCAATAACTCAGAAATTCAACTCTCTTTTTGCTTATAAATTCATTTGACTCCACTACACTTGTGTTTGAGCCTATCAGACCCATTAGTTGATAATCTTTTTGTGTCTCTCTATTAGTTCTCTTCTCTCTTCACATTTCTCCATAGCCAGTTTAGTTTTTATAGTTTATTCTTACAAACACCCTTTTCTGATACAGTTTATTTTTTCACTGGTGTTAAGCATTTACCGTCTCAAGACTTGATCTTGTATTAATACATTGTCTTCTTTACTGTAGCTGATTTAGAAAAATAAACTCAGATGGAGAAAATCAACCAATTATGAAGAATAGACCCACTGTAAACTGATAGTCAGTAATCCCAAATGAACCACAACTGCTATAAACTCTGGTTACCACACTTTTGAAAATGTTTACTTACTTACTTACTTACTTACTTACTTACTTATTTATTTATTTATTTATTTATTTATTTATTTATTTATTTATTTATTTTGAGACAGAGAGAGACATAGCATGAGAAGGGGAGGGGCAGAGAGCAATGGAGACACAGAATCCAAAGCTGGATCCAGGCTCTGAGCTGTCAGCACAGAGCCCAATGCAAGGCTCCAACCCACAAATCTCGAGATCATGAATGTGCCTTCCTTACTTGTGAAAGCAGCATGAAATACTGGTATCTGAGGCTTTGACTTACTTGAAACTTGTTGGACCTAGGTAAATGGAAGGGTAAAGATTAAGCCAGGTAACTGGGAACTCTATCAAGCTATGTAAGTGTTTAGGGACTAGATTTAAAATACCACCAGTATCTTCAGGAGATATGAATGTCAAATCACCCTTATAAGACATAGCTATGGATTGGAAGAATGGGGAGGGGGAATTGAGTGAAAGGGATAACAGAATCCCTAAAACCGTACCTATAAGAATATGTGAGAGTGAGTGAGAGAGAGAGAGAGAGAGAGAGAGAGAGAAAGAAGGATAGAAAGAGAGAGAATTAAGTAGAAAAAAATCACAAAAAAGCTTGTATTGAGAAATACAATTGAATATGAATTTTATCTTAATGAAAAATATCTTGTTGAATTATCTGACAGAGATTTAAAAAACTAAAGACAAAAGATCTTATGAAATACTGTAAGATATCTACACAAAAGAGAAATCCATAATAAAAATAATGAAATACATAAGTGTGAAAAATAATGAACATTTTTAAAGTTTCATGAAAAAATGTCAAAAAGAAACCTGAGTAGATAAGGTATACTAGAGAAAGGAAAAAATGGAAAAAATATACTGATTAATCAACACATCACACAAAAGGACAAGAAAATAAACTGAAAGAAGAGCTAAGAAATTTGGAAGATTGGGTGAAAATCCATCATGTCTCTGGTAGGAGTTCCAGAAGAAGACAATGCAAGAAAGTAAAATTTTAAAACATAATAGCTAAGGATTTGCTGGAATTTGCCCAGAGAAGATCATGCAAATCATAAGCAATTAAATATAAAGTCCAAGTACTTTTGGGATCCCCATGGTTCTAAGCCCCTCTGTGATGATTTTGCCTTTTGATATCTTATGCCCAAAGTTTTCCTTCAGATTCTATATGAATCACTTTTTAGACACAGCTTCTGTGTACACTCCTTTTAAAAAGCTATTAACTTTCTGCTACCCATGTTGAAATTGAATGCCAGATCCACAGAAATCTTGTGAGTCTGCAGCCTAATAATCCTATTTTGAAATAGGCCAACTTGAATTTTATAACTTGTAATGTGGGAAAGGCCTCAAAAGTTTTTCTTATCAAATCGAAATAGTATATTCAAGAACTCGGCCTGCCAGACAGCTGTAACATCTTGCATTTAAATGAAAAGATGTAGCAATCACTTTACCGGCAATTTTTTTTTCCCCATCCCATAGCTTAAAATACAACGGCTGACTCAACGAGGATCTTGATTCATAGAGGTTCTTCTAAATTCTGTGGCCGGTTCCCTGATAAATTGAAACATGATGGTATTCACTGAGTTCCTATGGCTATCCAACAATATTGCTACCTATACAGAACCAAAACTGGATGTGATCATTCTTATTCATGGGCAGAGCTCAAGGCCATTGGGTGTAACTATGATGTGAGCTGTTGCCAAGGGCTTCAGTTTTACTTAGCCCTTTGGAAGGCTAAAGATGGCCAGATTAAATATACCCCTCTCCTGGAACACCAACTACGGAAACAAATTGTGGCTCTTGATTGGAAAGTGTGGATTGCTAATGAATTCATAATCTAAGCTTATTAACTGCTCTATTGGACTTTCTCGTTCATAGTGTAAGTCTCAAATATCCCATGAATCTTCTAACCACTCCATTGATCTCTTCCTCATACAATTGAGTATTCTTGTAGTTCCTCTGGAAATTTCTTGCTTCAAGGAATCTTATATAAGCTCTGAGAGGGATCATGTCTAACTGTCTTTGCATCCCTATTCTGCCTAGTCTTCCAGTAAATACTGATTGATAGATCCTGTCATATTATTTCACAGCCGAAAAAACAGAAGCTGATTTTGCTTTACTGTGGGATATATTTCTGTGAAGATTTGGTGAAGGAATAGTAAATACCTTCTGAAATTATGGGCATTTACTACATTATAATTTATTCTTTATTCCAAGATTTTGGGGTTTTTTACATCTATAGAAAGATAATCTGATTGATTATTGCTCCCTCTAATTCCTACATGGAAACACTACATGAATATATGAAAAAGATAGGAAATAGTACCCTTGAAATATAGTAGCATTTTCTCCAACATGTTATGTAATATTTGATATAAGAAGTTCCATTGGCATCATCCATGTTAAACTACTAATTAAAAGGGAGCTTATTTTTCCTTATATCAAAATGCAAAATATACCAGCTGCCTTTCAGAAATTAAATTAAAACAAAACGTTACTTTATGTACTCATTTCATGTTTTAATAGTTTATTTTCAGAGAATTTTCAGAGAATTGTATTTGTACTGAAGTTAATCTATAAATTTACGTCAAATAAAACTCTTTGCATGTGTATCTAAATCTTTATATTCTTAAGCATAATGACCAAAAAATTCTATGGATTTGCTTTATTACTTACAATTGTCATTTTATTTGATTAGTGAAGTTTTTAAGGTTATATAGGTTATTATATATATAACATATATATAGACTTCATGTATATATAAAGTATTTCCTTAGTGAAATAGGAAAATAACGTATTTTCATTATATAAAAATTATAAAATTTAGAAATATTATAAAAAACAACCATAGTTCTACAACTATTGACAAACATTATTAACATTTTGCTTTGTTTCTTTCTACTACTGATTTTATACAATTAAAATGTTATATTATGGGACTTTTCAAACATGTACAAATAGAAAAGTAAAGTGAGGGGCAATGTATCCATCACCAGCCCTGAAAGGTTATCAGACTCTTCCCCAATATCATTTCCTCTCAACTCTCACCAATTTTTTTTTGCCATCTGTGTTATTTTGTAGCAATATCTAGACTTCATATCACGTTTGTATTTATTTCATATGTTCATGTATAAACAGTATTTATCACTAAAAGAGAGGAACTATTTTTTAAATGTACATGCTGTCATTATCCCATGGAAAAAATATGATTTTAATGACATCAAGTATTCAACCAACAGTATTTATTTACACTTCTGATTGTTTTATAATATTTATTTACTCATTAATTACAATGTACTTGTTTAAATTGAGATCTAAAAATTCTTTTATTTGTGATTAATTGATATATTCCAAGACTCATTCAATCTATAGGTTCCAGTTCTTATCATGTTTTTATTTAGTTGAATTCATCTTTAATATCATATATTTCCATATTCACTCACATTATCAGTGTCCATTCCCTTTTATTGGAGACATCATAAAATCTTATTTAACAGTGGATACTAATTCTTTAGTATTATACCCTTATATATTAACCATTCCCTTTTGAGGCATGCAGACTACTTACATTTCCAGATTATAGGTGCTCTTGGGGGAATACCTTTGTATATTAGCCTATTTCTGAAGTTAGAATTATTTCTTAGATATTTTAGGTGTGACATTCCAGGGTTAAGTATTAGGGATGTCTAAGGTTCTTGCAAGCTCGAATTGGTGGTCCACTTTCAATCAGTAGAAAAAGTTACTTGCTGATGATCTCTGTCCTAAATCCCTTTTACAGCTGCTAATAGACAATTAATTTTATTGTATATGCTCTTTAAAAACAATAAAAAAAGGGAGTGTCTGAGTTGGTTAAGCATCTGACTCAGCTCATGTCATGATTTTTTGGTTCGTGAGTTCGAGCCCCACATTGGCTCTGTGCTGACATCTCAGAGCCTAGAGCCTGTTTCAGATTCTCTGTCTCCCTCTCTCTCTCTGCCCTTCCCCTGCCCGTGCTCTGTCTCTCTCTGTCTCAAAAACAAATAAATTTTTATTTAAAAATTTTTTAAAAAATATTCTCTCTGATTTTAGAAGAAGAAAAAGAAGGAAAAGAGAAAAGAAGGAAGGAAAGAAAAAAGGAAAGAAGGAAGGAAGGGTAGTTTGGATAAAATAATAGATGGAAAAATCTAATCTATTTTTTAGAGACCGTTTTCTTATTATTTGCATCCAGTTTTCTACTATCAAACACTATTGCAACTGCAGGCACCTAGTGCTGGAAAGACTTGTTTGCTATTTTGAAGGATTTTTTTTATTGTTTAACCTTTATATTCAATTTTACCTATGGGCTATCAGAGTATCCTTAAATACATGGTGATGATATACTATTAAAATCTCATGAACAAATATGGGAATGTCCTCAATTTTTATTAATAAACATGGGGAAGGGGTCTAAGTTCAGTTATTATAACTGAATTATTCAGAACCAAATACTCTAAAAGGAAAATACTGTTCCTTGGTGATATTTACAGAAAGCCATGAAGTTGTTATTAATCAATGGAAGATTTTTGTACAGGCAGGAGATCATATTGGTATTGTAGGAGCAAAGTGATGTTGCAGGTTTGGAAATACTGTTCACAGTGTAGTTAATCTTTTTTTCTTCTATTATTATTATATACTGATGAGTTACCACCTCACGATATTGATGTTTTGATTACATTTTAATAGGTGGTATAGTATTTTATTTTTTTGTTTATTTAAAAAATTTTAATTTTTTTTTTTGAGAGAGTGAGACAGAACGTGAGCAGGGGAGAGGCAGAAAAAGAAAGGGAGACACAGAATCCAAGCAGGTTCCAGGCTCTGAGCTGTCATTACAGGGTTAGACATGGGGCTCAAAACCACAAACTATGAGATCATGACCTGAGCCAAAGTCAGATGCTTGACCAACGAGCCTACCCAGGCACCCCAGTAGGTAGCATAGTATTTTAACAAATTCTAAGGCACAAGTAGTTTTATTGCAGTTGAATTTGAACAAAATAATTTGTAGGGATCACATAGGACAAAGATTAGAGGATAAATCAAAATTGTATTTTATTTTAGTGGAAAAAACACTGAGAATGACATGCGAGGTGCAGTGATGCAAATTTTTCTCTTCTAAGTCTAACACCTTTTGTTTGTGGTTGGAATATCTTTTCAATTTAATGTTTCTATAATCAATGGGATTTTCTGGAGAGGATTAACAGGATGATTAAAGTAGGAGAAGGTAGGGAGGGTTAGATGTTTACAGATGACTCCTCTGACTTACCTGGCTTTTTTCCACCCCTGAGCCTTTGTAACCCACAGTCTCCTCTGAAAGGAGAACTCATATCTCATACCTCATAATACCTTATAATAACTCATACCTCAATAATTTTTACAGATATTGAATAAATTGTTTAGTTAAACCTTTATAAAAGCTATTAAATAATACAGATTCAAGGAATTTTATTTGTCATGGTAGCCAATGAAGACATGTTACAATGTATGATTTTGTTAGAGAATTATTTGTAAAGATATCCACATGCAATGCCAATATTGGCTAGCTGTTATATTAATATAAATATTTTTATTCACAAAGTTCTTTCTTACTGTGTATGTTATCAGTCTACCTATTTAACAAATTCTTATATGTTCTTGGTATTAGCATATGATACATATTTTGAATGTAGGGATTTGAGTAAATTTATATTTTAATTTGATCCATTCAAAGATAGGTTTGCCTAGTAATTCAGCATACGATGTGAATCTATTTATAAAGCAAAGTACGTTCTATGGAGCAAAGAGCTAAAAATCATGTTCTGTTGGAAGATATATCTTAGATCTATTCTGTACGGTTTTAAAATGAGTGTAACAAATCCCTTTAGATAAGAATAATAAGACTATATAGGAAAATTAGTGTTTACTTGTATATTTCTGGGAAAGGGAATAGAAGAGGTTGATCCAGGAGTGCCTTCCAGTTTACTTATGTGACTTGCAAGTGTTATTCACCATACAACTCTTCTTATTCCTCTCATATGGATTATTCTAAAGATGACTTTAATTTTTAAACTCCTCAGCATAGTTTTTATTTAATCTAGTAATAAGGAATAGATAATCAGAAGCTCTAAGATGAGTTATAATACTGTCACTTTCCTCTTGAACCCATTGTACTTCTATTTTCCTTTTTTTTTTTTTTTTATTTTTGAGACAGAGAGAGACAGGGCACAAGTGGGGGAGGGGCAGAGAGAGAGGGAGTCACAGAATCTGAAGCAGGCTCCAGGCTCTGAGCTGTCAGCACAGAATAAGATGCGGGGCTCAAACCCACGAACTGTGAGATCATGACCTGAGCCAAAGTCAGAAGCGTAACCAACTGAGCCACCCAGGCATCCCCATTGTACCTCTTAAAAACTAATGACAGAGTGTTTATGTAGTAGTCCCATTTCAACTCGAGGTTTTGCAGAATTAATGTAAATTCTAATAGTGAAAATCATTTTGTATTAATCCATTAGAGCAACAGGTGGCCAAGCCAGTAAAATTATGGCACAACTGTACATACTTCAATTTACTTATACACACTTCAGCTGAAATACTTATTAGGCCTTTCGAATTATTTGTTTCCATTGTTAATCTTCCTTATGCCACAATGAGCACCTCAGAAATGAGAATGTCCTAAATGTCTTAGTATCCTCGACTTTGTTCCATACTTGGTGCTTAGTGCATCTTGGTAATATTTTATCAGGGAATATTTGTTATTGTGGGATATATTCTATATAAATTGATTCTAAATTAATTCTAAAATTATTTGAAATTAATTAATATCCAGTTTTAACATAAACATCATAATAAAACATTTTATATCATTGGTTATTTATAGCTGTTATAATTTACTCAACATTTTAAAATAGGTCCTGAGAGGGGCACCTGGGTTGCTCAGTCGGTTAAGCATCTGACTTAGGCTCAGGTCATGATCTCACAGTTCATGGGTTTGAGCCCCGTGTTGGGCTCTGTGCTGACAGCCAGCTCAGAGACTGGAGCCTGTTTCAGATTCTGTGTCTCCTTCTCTCTCTGACCCTCCCCTGCTCACACTGTCTCTTTCTTTCTCTCTCAGACATAAATAAAACATTTAAAAATTTTTTAAAAATAGGTCCTGAGAATTCAATGTGCTTAATCTCTTATACTGAAGAACAGGTTAGAAAACAGAATTACAAGGTCAAAATTGCATTAAGAAAGTTCCTTATAGTTCATAGTCATCCATTTTAGTGCTAGTACTTGTTTCTTGGTCCACTGGTTGTAATCCCATAGCTTGTAAACTGGAAAATGAAAAACAGTTAACCAGAAAATATATAGGTAAAATAATAGCTTCAATCAGTAACAAGAAATTGTGTGAATGTTTTATAGGTTCAAGAAAGAACCTGAGATTTTAAATACTATTTTGAATTGCCTCCATTTTTTATTTTGAAGCTTTTCATATAAGTTTATTTCGAAGAAGACATGCATCATCTCTCTCTTTTCAAAAGGCTCTTGTTTGTTTGATAAATAAATAACATTAAGTTTGAGTAATTCTGTGGATTTTTCCTTGTTTTGTTTTATGTTTAAATATGTAGCTATGGATTATAGAATATAACGGAATATTTTTCATATTTAGGTGATTGTCTTCGGCAGAATAAAATGTTCTCACTTACAATTTAAAAGACATTAGTTATTTTAGTATTAAAAAAGTTTTAATGTTTTATGTTTGAGAGAGAAAGAGAGAGACAGAGCATTAGCGGGGAGGGGCAGAAAGAGAGGGAGACACAGAATCCTAAGCAGGCTCCAGCCTCCAAGCTGTCAACACAGAGCCCAATGAGGGCTGGAGCCCACGAATCGCAAGATTGTACCTGAACCGAAGTTGAATGCACAACTGACTGAGCCATCCAGGTGCCCCAAGATATTAATTATTTTAAAATCAGGAAATCTATATATCCCAAATCCAGAACAAAAAATATCACAGACACTATCATTCAGTTCTTTGCTCACAAATAACAGATATACTAAATTCCACTTTGAATTATTGATATGAATAATTTCAGATTATTTTTAATAGAAATTTAGTTTTCTTGAAAATATCAATGTGTAAAAACCACTCCTCAATTTCTCGGTATCATTTTTTTCAAGAGAGCTAAACTAACTCAACCACTATATTAAAAAGCAAATGAGAAGTGCCTGGGTAGCTCAGTCAGTTGAGCATCCAACTTCGTATTTTGGCTCAGATCATAATCCTAGGGTTATGAGATTGAGCCCAGCATTGGACTGTGTGTATTCAGCATGGAGTCTGCTTGGGATTCTCTCTTTCCCTCTGCCCCTCTCCTTTGCTCACATTCATTCTATCCCTCTAAAACAAACAAACAAAACCACAAATGAATCCCATGGAAATACTAAGTGAAAGGAAGATATTGTAATAATTGTAGTACACAAATAGTAATATTTATAAGCCACCCATTTGAGAGTTCACAACAAAATCAGAACAGGGTGGAAATAATACAACACAAACCAAAAACAATTAAATCTCCCCTCAACTCATGCTCCCCCTGCAAAAAAACCATCACACTCTAGAACTAGTTTGGACCCATGGCTGTTCTGAAGAATTACCAGTTGAGAAGTTCATTTTTCATTTTGTCATTAATTTCAAATTTGTTAGATTTAGTAATATCATATGAAATTACCAGCAGGCTTACTTAAGCAATAATAAAGTAACAGCCATTACTTGTGTTTAATACTACTATCTGAGTTTAATTCTTTCTTAATCCTCTCTGTTCAAGCTCTTTATGTATAAAAGAAATCTCTTTATTTTATAACTCAGTTACCCACTGTACACTATGTACTATGTGGTTACTACTTGGTTTGGTGAAAAGCAACTGAAGGTGTATTCCTAAATTATAACCTTAAATTATAAGGTTATGTTTTTGTGAACATAAAAATAGATATTATGTTGTATACTGTATATAATATATAAAATTTATAGGAGTTTGAAGTTAGGTTTTCACATTTATGAAACATTTTTTAATCTCATTATATTTTTCTTGAAAACAACCTAGTGAGTACTAATTAACATAATGGTATGAGGTGACTTCTTGTTTATTATAATAACTGAAGGCAATTTATCACAGAAATATTAAATATTTTACCAGTTTTTAATTATTATTTTAGTTATATAAAATCAAATCATGCACAGGGAAAATCTCACTGTTGTAAGAAGATAAACCTCAGGAATATTTTTTTTTCTTTAAAAACATTTAGGGAATTACTGAGGAAAAAACTGTTTTATGGATTCATTCAATCATTTAAAAATATTTAATGACTACTCTGTCCCAGACACTGTACTAGGCGCTAGAGATGCAGAAATGAATAAAGTAGAGAAACTCCTTACTTGAAAGAGATGTACATTCTATCAGAAGGAGGTCAACAATAAATGACATAATTTCAGGTCATGCTAAGTTTTATGAAGAAAATGAAAGCATGGTAAAGAGTTAAAGAATGGTAGATTAAGCGGTTAATAACAATCCCTTTGAGTGACTGATAACAGAACAGATACATCAAAACATTTAAGTGAGTGAATAAGCCAGGTAGATGTGTGAGCAACAAGCTTTACAGGCAAAAGGAATAGCAAGTATAAAGACTTTGAGACAGAAATGTATGCACACTTAAAAGATTAACAAGGCAACCAGAGTTATTGGAACCAGAGTGAACCCATTAAGACCAGGAGAGTAATAGGAACTGAAGATGATTACATAATTAGGGGCCATCTCGTGTAGTGCTTTGTAGGCCAAGATCAGGTTGCATTCTATGTGTGCTACAAGTCATTGGAGAATTCTGAGCCAGGAGTGATAATCTGGTATGTGTTTTCAAAACAGCTTGTCTTGGATAAAAAGTAGACTCTAGTTGGGCAAGAATGAAAGCAGCGGACCAATTAGGAGGCCACTGTAAGAGTCCAGGCTGTGTCACCAGGTGGATAGTGGTGGAAATAGTATGCCACAGTTACAGAAAGTGAACTATGTTTCTCTAAAAGTGAACACAGAGGCAAAAGCATGTGTTCACATTATGCATTATGAAGTTTAGTGAAGTGTGGGATCACTTATAAGTTACAGTAAAATTAATATAATTAAGTAGCTTAAATGTCTTAGCTAAATCAATTAAAATAAATCCAATTTATTTAAGCACACTTACTACTCTGTTTTACCCACTGTCCTAAGCATTTCACACTATTGTGAAATGAAAAGTGTTTGGAACTGGTTTTCGGTTGTTAAATTACAAAAACTTTCAGAAGTATGCATAAGATGTTTCACTGACCAGAGCATGTCTTATAAAATAATATCACTATGTTCTTTCATTACTAGGACTTTGTAAAGAAGGTTTTTTCAACATGATCAAATTAGGAGTCATTGTGACATTCATGAAGATCGCTTTGTTATCTAAATTTTGTGTTAGGTAATTGGAATTTAAACCAATAAATGTTACCATTGTTCTATGAAACTTTAATCAAATGATTGATATTAATTACAGAACTCCATAAAAAGAATTATTCTGTTTTCCTTTAGATGGGTTAGTTCACTAGAAATTACATTAATGTACAAATAAATCTTATTTCTCGAGTAAGATCAGAAAAAAAGTTAATTTTGAAATTCTCTGGGTAATTTTCTTTGAAAATTTTTGTAAGTTAAACTATTATGTTAGTAAGTTGAAACTGCATTTAGCAAACATTTACCAAGTCATTCCTTGGTGTCAGATTTTGTCCAATGACCTAGGGATATTTGATTGATTATTATGATAGTAGAACAATGTGGAAAAGTTTCACATAGAAGGATAGAATATTAAATAAAACTTATTAACAAGATAACTGCTGCCCAGGCATCTTTCTGAAATTTCCAGGGAGGGATACTTTATCATATCCTGTAACTACACTTTAATTAATTTAATCACCACAACATTAAATGCTACTAACAGAAGATATGTTTAAAACAATCTGTTATTTTAAAAAATAGATTTTGTAGAGTAGTTTTAGGTTTATAGACAAATTGTGCAGAAAGAGTTTCCATACCTTCTCCATTCTACTCTGGTTTTCATTATTATTAACAGTTTCCTTTAGTGTAGTACATTTGTTATAATTGATGAACAATTATTGAGACATTAGCTAAAGTCTATGGTTTACATCAGGGTTTTACTCTTTGTGTTGTATAGTTTTATGGTTTTTGACAAATGCCCAGTGTCATTTATCCACCATTATGATTTCTTACAGAATAGTTTCACTATCTTAAACATGTTCTGGCTCTACCTATTTGTCATTCTGCTCCCCTGAGCCCCTGTCAACCACAGATCTTTTTACTGCCTGTGTAGTTTTGCCTTTTCCAAAATGTCATATAATTGGAACCATACCAGTTGTAGCCTATTCAGACTGTCATTTTTCATTTAGCAATATATGCATTTAAAGTCCTTCATGTCTTTTCATGTCTTACTAGCTCTTTTCTTTTTATTGCTGAATAATATTTCATTATAGGAATGTACCACAGTCTGTTGATACATTTATTTGTTTGCAGTAAATGTCTAAAAGTGTCTATTTATATCTTCTGTTTCAAGTGACTAATTTCTTTTATAACTGAAAGAATTTTGCTACATAATGTTTTGTCTTTTTTTCATTTTATATTTGGGATAGAAATTTTATTTTAGGCAATACTAAGTAAATTTTGATGTATGCCTACTCAAACGTATTAATATATGCCTGTGGAACACTTACCTTTCTGGGAATAAAGTAGTAGTTTTGCCTTTATATATGTCATTTGAATTGTTTCCTAACTTTTGTTAATATCTATTATGAATTTTAAAATATTTTACCACCTTAAAGCATATTCACTTATATGCTTTACATGTGATAAAATTTTGCTTTTCATGTGCCTAGGATGAGGGAGGGTGCACAGTGAAGTGGTACATAGATAAACTGTGCTGTATATTCAACCCCCTGAACAGAAGCAAGCCACCATTTCAGGTTGTCCCTTTTTTTTCCTTTTTTTTTTTTACCTAGAATCTGTTTCTTAAAGGATCACTATCTTTCCCTAACAACCTTCTTTACTTTTTCAAACCATCTGTACTTCCTTCCCTTCTGTCTTCGAGGAAATGCTGTCTCTTCCTTATGGAAAATATTCCATCTTCCCAAACTCTGCACCTGACCCTCTAAATTTTCAGTGACTGAATCTATTAGTCACTGTCCCTGCTTCTACATATTCCCCTTTCCATCTCTACAGATTCTTTGATAAATGAACAAATGAATGTCTCCCTGATTCCATTTCTGGCTTCTGACATGCATCTCATGTTTTGTTTTGGTATAGACTCCAATAGCCTGGGGTTTAGGTCCTGATTCCAATGCTCAGTTAGTTCTGTGACCATGAACAAGTTTTTGACTTCTCATGGATTCAGTTTCCTTCTCTTAAAATGGGAATAATAGTAGGATTGTATAAAGATTAAATGTGACAATTCATGTAAAGTTCTTACCACAGTGCCTGTTGCATAGCAGATGCTTAAAGAACTTTACCAAGTATTATTGCTAAACTGATAATTGTCTTAGATTTAAGAACATGTAATATGATGATATCTTCACCAGGACCCTTAAGACCTGTTTTTTTCCTTCTTAGTATTTAGAGAAATGTCTCTCTCTCTTCACTGCTGCTCAGAGGTACTCTATTCATGCATCTGAATGCTTTCTCTTTCCCACACAGACCCAAAACACAAATGCACCCAAATACATACCCAGAATAATATTGTCAACAAACTTAGTCTTTTAGTAAAGTTTCGTTTTTGAAGTTCTCCAACAATCCTTGAGGTAAGAAAACAAAACCCAATTTCATTATTCTGTCCCTCTTTCTGTAGCACTCCACAAGCAGTATTTCTTATTTATTCTCAGAAAGCCCAGTATATTTATGAAAATAAAAGAAGTAGAGATATAGCTTCCCATCATGTATGAGAATAGATGCCTTTATTATTTAAAATATTATAATTATTTCCTGCAACATATTACAGCTTAAGTTCATCCCTGACAGATGGTTACAACATGATGAGTGAAAAGCATTAGTAATTTAACATATTTAAGCTACCGTGGAAAATTAGCAACTTTGTGAAAATTGAAAAACTCATTTCCTAATGCGATTTAGGCAAGGCTGCAAGGCTTTTCATTAAATAATATAAAACAAATTAGAGGGATAGAAACAAAACTCAGGGGCAGTAAACACAATCACATTAAAACATGATTTTCAAAATGTTAACTATTTAAAGACTAAAACCTTTTAACTGTACTCTGTAGTTTTAAAACAAGAAAAACATATTTCTTGATTATCAACTAAATGATTTGAGGTAGATGTTATTATTATCACTATTTAGAATTTGACCAAGGTATTTAGACAGTCATAACTTACAGTAAATGTTTTTTTTAGTTTAGATTAAAAATAATTATGAGAATATTCCACAGCATCATAATTCAGGTACTGAATGTATAGTAATTTCTTCAGTTTTTTCATTCCACACAGATTTTTTTCTTTCTTTAACTACTTATAATAAATGCTGGTTTGCTAATCTTGGAGGACATAGAAATGAGTAACAGAAAAATCAGATGCTTCAACTCAGGGTCAGGAATGCTTTAAATGTTAACGTAATAGTTACTCAGACAACTCTCAAGTGTGAAATATTTGTTTTGTTTAATTTGGATGCTGACTCCTTTTTTGAAACTTAGAACCAATTTTCCCCCATTTTCTGCTTCTCTCTACAGAAAGCTGACCTTGCGGTTGCCCCACTGGCTATTACCTACGTTCGAGAGAAGGTCATCGACTTTTCCAAGCCCTTTATGACACTTGGAATAAGTATTTTGTACCGCAAGCCCAATGGTACAAACCCAGGCGTCTTCTCCTTCCTGAATCCTCTCTCCCCTGATATCTGGATGTATATTCTGCTGGCTTACTTGGGTGTCAGTTGTGTGCTCTTTGTCATAGCCAGGTAACATGCTCACTTTTGTGATTTTTTTGGCAATTGTTACCTCCTTTTCCTAACTAATAATTGTCAAAAGTCACAATAATTTTACTTGTCTTCTTCTTTATTTCCCTTGGAGTGCTGAAATAATGAACTTTTAAGAGTCACCTACCTTATTAAAATCTACTCTACTGCCTTTTTGGGCAGAAGCATGCTGATTGTGTCAGTAAGCTATAACTGCAGGAGAGTTTACTCTTTTTAATTAGAATCTAAAAGCAGTCCAAATTACTATGCCATAAAAATCATTTCCTCATTTTGCTCTTGAGTGAGACTGTAAAATAGTATATTTCACTAATTTGAATTGATAAATCAGTTTTAAGAAAAACCAAAGTGGTAAGATTTAAAAGGAGACTTTTTTTAATGAACCAAGGCTAATTAAAAATAAGCATTTTATGTATAAAAGGACTACCATTATTTTCCATATAAAATTTCTCATTTTTCTACAAAATAATTATAATGTATAACTACAAATATGTTTTTGCTCTATCATTACAATTAAATATTAAATAGGAAGGTTATTTTTTCAATTGTATTATATAGCATCTTCTGATACGTTTATCACTAAGGATATTTATCCTTTTTTAAATTTATTCTTTTTTCAGTGAAGTCATATATTTGTTTGTAGCAATAAAAAAACAATTAGCTTATTCAATTAAAAAAGGAATCACTTCTAGAATAGCATAAGATTTTTGACATATGCACATTTTTATAGTTATAAACAGATATTTCTGATACGTAAATATAAATGTTATGCAAATTTATAATTTACCCCTCAATTGGTTTAGTGTTAACACATGAGTCCTTCAGATAATTATCACTTGCATTTGGCTGAAAATTTGTATTGGAGTCATGCGTACATATAGCTTTGGTAGCTGTGGGGTAGATCATGTTAAAATTTGTATCTGAAGTTCAGAATTCTCCCCCTAGAAACTGAGAATTTGGAGTATAAAGTTCATAAGCCTTTAGTTCTAGTTTTTTCTCATATCTTCTGAAGACAAAACAGCTTTCTCATTTTTGAGCATCTTTGCATCAGTCACATATATTTTATAGCGACCAGTGTAAACACTACTGTTTATATGTAGTCAGAGAAATGAGTTCAAAAATTACAGTTTAAATAATTCAATTGTTGGAGAACTCTACAGACTGCCCACGAGGCAAACAGAAAAATAAATACTCCAACGTATAGAAAAAGTCTTCATGCTGTCTGCAGGTACACCTGTTCCTTCTTAATCAAATTAACACGTTCCCAGGAAGCATAAAATCAAAACCTAGGGACAAATGTCCTGATACCATCCTGAGACAATTGTGCAGGCATCAGTCAAGCTGAATTAAGTCTAATGTAGTTTCCAGGGGATCTTAAGTAGAGACTATTGAGTTACCTCAAATTCATATTAGGAATTTCAGATATTCCTAATTGTCTGAGCCCAATTCTTCTGAGATTACATTCAAAAGCAAATACTGAAACATCTGAATTATTTTCCAGCTTAAAATTACATTTGCAAATAGAGGCATGTGGAATGGCTATGCACTGATATAATTTTCAAACTATTTTTTAACTCTCACTTTGATAACTATCAAAATAATGATATAATATCTGTATAATTATGGTAACCTGTGCTAATTTTACACAGAATAAATACATCTATGTCATTCTTTTTGAGAATGTAACATTAGCTGTGGTGAGGTTTTTTAGTGTCATAAAATTTTGGAATATTACTGTTATATTTTGTTGCTAATTATTAAGTGAATAAATTTGAAAATCATTCTATTTCAGCATCTTATTCAATGAAGACAGTCTCATACAATTTTAAAAATTAAGTATAATATCTTACCTATAATTTATAGGTAAATTAACACATATTTTATTAAATAATAAACAATGTCAGGTATCCTATATTAACTAACAAAGAATATTAGGTATCTTGGTAAATAGTACATAATATGAAAATAAATTCTTTACAGATTATCCCTGAAATATTTTATTCAATGCTCTATATTAAAATGATATATAAATATTTGCTAAATTTAAAATCAACATACTAAGAACTCAGATTAAAAGAAAATTTCTTGAATAGAGTCCAATTAAATTCTTAACTGAGCTTCCAAAGCTAAATAAATTTATGTAATTAAAATCCATTATACTACAATTAAAAAAATCACTCTGATATGGTATCGAAATCCTGTTACAGTGAAAGTTCATAATGTGCAAACCAGACAAAATGTCCAAGTTTCATTGCAGAACTTAATTACTTTTCTAATGTAAATGGTATTATGATATTCGTTATCAGTACAAAATAAATATAGAATTTTGATGTTACCTATGAATGAAGACTGTCTTATGTTATAGAGAGATCACTAATGAACTCATTAACATTAATATATAAATATGGCATTTTCTTTACGTATATTTTTGTCTCTATCACCATATAATTACAGAGATGTAATTTCAAATTACATTTGAAAAAATTCTCAGATATGTGTTTCATTCCCACTGAAAATCGCAGAAACAAAGTTCTAAAATGATACTATGTCAATATCAAAATTTTAAAATAAATTAAATACTGATCATAATTATTAAAATGTATGTTTTCTAAAATTAAATTTAAAAGCAGTTTGTTATTGTGATACTTATTAAAAATTTCCCTTCACCCTTATTGTATAAGAAAAATACTTACAAATGCTCCGAAATTTTTTTAACCATTATTAAGAAAGAGATATATAGTCTTATTTTCTTGGGATGCTTTCATAATCTATGATCTCTTGCACACAGTTGCATTATTGTTTATAGCTAATGACATAATCAGCATGCTTGTTTGAACTAGCTGAGAATTCTTTTCACAGTAAAGATAAGCCTAAGGTACAGCATTCTAGATATGGAATGGCCTTATCCTGGATATCCTAACCATAGCTCTTGACTGACAGAGGATTAGGAAGAAATTTTATACATGACAAACTTGTACTTAATCATGTTTGTCCCTAAACCTTTTCCCTCATTCTATTTACCTGACCTCTGTATATTAGAATAGAGACAGAAGTTAGTGTTATAAAGAGTCTGGTTAGGAAATCCACCCTTTAAACTCAGAATGAGAGGTATTTTTCACCTTGCTTCAAATATTTTCTTTACTAAACAATTGATAATACTGACGCAGTAGATAGTATTTATAAAATAAGCCAATGTAAATGTCCATAATGTTAGAGATTTTTTTTTCCTTTTAACAATAGGTGTCTTCAAGACCAGAGATGTTTTGAAATTCAGCATGTAAATCTTGGTCTAGAGTTCTTAATAGTTTGGTATAGAGGTGAATAACTAAAGACCAAACTTAAAAGAAGAGACTAATGCTATGTACATTTTCCTCCAACAGGATTGATGGAACTGTAATAATAATTCACTCAGCTTATAATAATATTACATATTTTATTCTGAGATTGACATTTTAAAATTAAATACAAATAAACTGGGGAAGAAAAGTAATACTATACCAATTTTTTTAGTAAGAATTTTATTACAGAGAAATTTCTTAGGTTACTTAAATGAGCAAGTGAATATGACCAAAAGTAGGAAAAAGAGTAAAAAGAAAGAAAGCAATGCTGGCTAGCCTGGCCTTCTTAGGAAAGATAACAAATCTAAGAATATTCAGTATGTGTTAAGTTCATGACATTAGTTTTTCTACGTTAAAAAGAATATAGGAGTCCCTTATGTGTTTTGGGGTTGAATTACTTTGCATGATTTTTAGAATATTAGAATATCATCTGTTGTATTACTGGATTAGACAGCAGGAGTTGGTCTCCCTAGAATCTGTTCAAGGGTTTATAAATACACTGACCACCAGGACTCTCTTGACACACATTTTGGCACTAACTTGGTCTGGCGTCACAAGATGACAAGGCTATTTTTGCCTTACTGAGAGTTCTTACACTTGTAAAAATATTCTGTATTTCTCTGGGTGCTCAGAGGTAAAGATGCTCTAAACAGTGTTTTTGATGGTTTAACTGAGTTTAGAAAGCCATGTCCAAAGTGCTTGCATCAACAGCTTTGATCTACGCTCCTAGCTAGCGTACAATAGCTTTTATGTTCTTGTCACAATGATGGGTGACATTTAATGTACAGTGAAGGGCAGCAATGACTTATTATGCACTTGGAAATGGATAACTGTTTTGGTGGGATGTTCAATGTTAAACTAATATGCTGTCAAAAAGACTGTTGTCACATTGAAATGAAATGCCAGTTTTGTTGTGTGCCTTTGCCACCAACTTGCCCACCTTTTACTGGAAACCTTTTCAGTTTTACCTTTCAATAACATCATTTTAGATATATTTTACTTTAATTTTTTAGATATTTTTTACTTATGTAAATTTCAGGAAAGCCTATCTGTTATTCCTCTATCCATTTAGCAATTTTCTGTGAGTTTAATGAAAATTTGGTTTGAAATAATGCTGTTTTGCTAGTATTCCTTTCACACATATGAAAGTAACTATTAAAATTGATTATATTCACAAATACTTCAGTTATGGACCTAAAAGTCACCATTGATTAAAATTAAGTGTACTTTCAAACTACGTTTCCATAGGAGATGAAGTTACTTCTACATTAATAACATGGGTTTTTTTCCCACAATTGTTACTTGGTAAATTATTATACAATACTTTACCTCTTTATTTGTAATGATTCCAATAATGTTCATGGCTACAAAATAGAGTTGGAGTCACTAAACCAGAAAAAAATTCTTCATTTGTATTAGTAGAACCAAACCAACTGAAAGCAAGTTGAATTGGCGACTTGTTTCCAGCTTTTGGTGAATATTGTATCTAGATAATTGAGGCAGTGGAAATTTTGACTGCAATTATCTTTAAAGTCTGAAGAATCAGACTCTCAATCACTTTAAGAAAAAATAAACATATTTTTTACCTCTCAATTTTATAATTATGCTAGACATTTATAAGAATAAAAGATTTGAAAAAAATCGAGTAAGACAAAACAATTTAACATTAAGGTGCTTATTTTGGTAATCTTCTATAATCTGATGCTTTTTGGCATCTTCTTTTAAAGATAATTGTGCTTGAGTTTCTTTTAGAAGTTTTGATCTCTCATTTGAAATTATTTTTTGACAGAATTTTTTTATTGTTAGGGCAAAAGTGAATATAAATGCAAGAGCAGAAGTTTGGTAGCCCATTTTTATTTTTCATATCCTATAGATAAGTTATTTTCCTCTTTATCTTTCCTTGCCTCCATCGCCAAATTGAATTCAAGACCTTGTAGAGGTGGAAAAGCACCTCCCTCTCTAGTCACTGCAAGTGTGTCCCCTCAATAAATATCCTGGCCAATGAGCTTCTGACGACTATGGTCACTGTATTGTAATTTGTTTCAATTTAGAAGTTCCACAGTATCTAGCTCTGAAAATCACAGATACTAATTTTAATAAATTATACTGTATAGAGAGTAATGTTAAGAAACTCAAGAATTGTAAGACTTGAAGATGAATGTTTGTTAAATTATTATACTTGCTACCAACAAATGACACTTTTGTTTTTAATGAATCCTTTATGAAATATGTAATTCTGTTTTTACACACACACACACACACACACACACACACACACACTGATGAGAAGCAATAGTCTTGCAAGAGTTTATTTTTTTCTTTGAAAGATTTGGAAAAGGGGTATAGTGTCATCTTTGACACTTGCCACTATGTCTCATACATTTCTCACTAATTAATTAACGTGGAAAAACTAATAGGACACGAATGACTCTGTGAATGGATGTTTCTCTTCCTCTTTATTTTTTTCTTTCGTGTGTGTGTGTGTGTGTGTGTGTGTGTGTGTGTGTGTGTTTTAAACATAAGAAAGAAATTCTTTGAGATGACTCTGAGAACAACAAGATAAAGAGAACCAAGCATTTGTTACCAAGTGATGCACTTAATTTTCCATATTTGGTAGCCTCTAGACATCTGCATCTCCCATAGCTGCAAAGTACTGTGAATTATTTGTAAGAAGCTAACTTCCCACCTAGTTCTTTCTGTGTTAATTCTCAAAACAAAATTGTGCTTCTATTTTTCTATAGCCCCCAGAAAAATGATTCCCTCAGACTTTCCAGAGGAAAGTTTCCCTCTTTATGTCTCTGTACAACAATTGAGAGTACTCTACTCAAAAATGGCAGTCATCTTAAAAAATGTAGAAAAATAAGTCAATTTTTTTAAAATGGTAAGCATGACACCTAAATTAGTAACATTTTAGCTTGATAAAGGTGTCCTTTTGCTATAGATTCTTTGGTGTGAGAGTCCTTTCAGATAGATATTTTCCTAAATAGTGTTGAACTGGCTGGTGGGTTTTGTGGAAGAGGTTATTGAAAGAGAAAAGGAGGGAAATGAATACAAATTGCATGTCAACAGTGGCCAGATTTTATCTGAGAACCATGGAGAGGTTAAATTATGAGCTTTTTTTTCAGTAACTTTATATTTTTATGGGTTGATATAAGGAATGAATAGATATACATAACCGTACCACTAAACCTGTAGCAAGTAAGATTTGACTTTTCTTTATTTAATTGTAGCATTATTACACTTTTTAAATTCTCATTTATTATAGGGAGAAAGTTGTCTTAAAAAAAGAACAGATTTAGAAGAAAATAGAAAACATAAAAGGAATTTGTATCACTTGGTTCTTTTTGACTGTCATGTTAAATTCACTTTTTCCTTCTAAGATCTTAGAAAAAAAAAGAGTTTGGCTACCTTTTTAGTAATGACTTTTAAAAGAATCCAATATAAAATATTTGAACTACATGTTAGCAGTATGTTGTTTTACAATAACTTGAAAGAATCAACCTCAATTAGCTACACTTAAGAAATGTGTCTTTATCTTTAGATTTGCAAATAAGGTAGGTTAAAAATATTTTCAGTCACTTAGGCACTTAAACAGGACACATTAGCAAGCACTACATGTGCAGATTTGCCTCATAAACATGTAAACCTATTTGTTTTGTAAGTCATTTTTCTGGAAATACTCAGTTTCTTCCCCCGAAATTTTCTAGCTAGCTACATACTGTAAAAAAAAAAAAAAAAATGGCCCCATGTGAGCTTCTTTAGCAACTCAAAATGATACTGATATTCTTTTGATTTTTTTCCATAATTCATGGATGTGGGAAAAATATCACTAATACTAAATGAAAATATATAGGAGTAATTTTTAGCGGTAATTTATGCCTTATTTCTTCATGCTGTTTAAAAATAATGCACTCTGTCCAAATAATTAATGAGTAAGAGATATAGTGTCATCAACCGGTGTAACTTCATTCATTACAGCATGTCACAGCACCTTAATTGCTATAATTTTTTACATTCCATTACATAACTACATCATTCAAGTTAAATTGTTTTCATATCAATCCTGTTGGGTATCTATACATATATATTTTTGGGGGGAAAATATCATTTGCCTCTCAAATTGCAAGAGGGATTTCAATATGGTATTCAAATAGCACAAGCTGGAAAAATTCTCTTTTTTATGTAAATAAAATTAGTAAAATAGATGACAGCACAAACTATTCTATTGATTTTCAACACCTATAAATTTTAATATTTCTAGTTAAATCTTACATAATGAGGGACACTATGTGAAGTTATCTCAGTTATAAAAGTGTTGATTTTATACCTACTTTTGGAATTTTGTTTGGAAGCCCAGAAATTAACCTGACAGACTTAATGACAAAAACCTTATTAATAAAGTAATTATATACACCTGCACTTTAAAACTATAGTAATTCTTTTTTTTTTTTGTCTAATGTACATTGGATTGAAACCTACTTTTAGTTTCAATACTTTATAAAATATGTAAAAGGTAATTCTCTCTGTCCCTCCCCATCCTGGATATAATTTAATTTCCTGCTATTCTTTATAAAAGATGTTTAACCCTAAATTAATTATTATAAAATATTTCCCATTTTCATGTGCCCCTGTCTGACTTCTCTTGAGATGATAAAATGAGATGAATGAATTTATAATAGATTTTTCTATTAAGTTAATGGATTTAATATTTGAAGCAAAGGTGAAATTGTAGGTTTTGAATGTTACTGGCATGATAAACATTATAAACAGAATAGGGCTACAACTGTCATCTAAGTTGGTTCAGAATATGCACCTGAATATTATTTTAACATAATAAAATTAGGTAAGTGTTTCCCTGCTTCCCTTATTATTATTGGTACTGAGGATGGGGGTGCTGGGAGGTGTGTTTCAATATAAGTCTAACAATTCATTAGACTCACTGAGGATACGTTTTGGAAACTGGTATTACTAAAGTGATATTGCCAAAAAAAAAAAAGGAAAATTAAAATAGTGAAAATTTTGTTGTAGAAGAAGATGGAAAATCGATATTCAGGGAAATGTATGTCGATTTCAAATTTTTCATATCACTGCTTCAATTTTTCAATTAACACTTCAAATTTTTTAATCAGGAAAATGTTAAAAATTGTATTTAAAATATTTCTTCTGCTCCCAATTTAAAAATATTATGTTGATCTGTCTTAAGTCAGATTTTGAGTTGAAAAAAATAATAATGAATGCTTTCCAAACATACTTCAGTTGTTTTAGGTACTGAACAGCATATGCAGTACATCCACTTAATTTTAAAATATTTTATTGGTATATTTGATACAATAGAGTATAATTTCAAAAGATATTCAGTTGGAAGGAAAAAACCCAAAAGTCATTAAACATTGTGAAACTTACTAAAATTATTTTATAGTTAAAAACTCAATGAGAAAAAAATCCTTTATGTGCCTCGCATGTTCCTTCTAGCTGGTTTGCTATTTTTAAATTTTTTTTTTTAATGTTTATTTATTTTTGAGACAGAGAGAGACAGAGTGCGAGCAAGGGAGGGACAGAGAGAGAGGGAGACACAGAATCTGAAACAGGCTCCAGGTTCTCAGCTATCAGCACAGAACCCGATGCAGGGCTGGAACCCGTGGATTGCGAGATCATCACCTGAGCCGAAGTCGGACGCTTAACCGACTGAGCCACCCAGGCGCCCCCTGCTATTTTTTTTTTTTTTATAATCCAGATATTTGCATATTAGTTAAATCAACTTAAACATCCAAGTGATGTTAGAGAATCAAGTGCTACCTTTCCAGTGCCAGCTTCCAGTTCTTGTTGATAAAATCATTTACTTATTGAGTGTCCATTTATCTAAAAGCACAGTCTGTTTCATTTTCCAGTATTAGAAACCACATGATCACCTGACTGATCTGAGGACAGTCTGCCTTGAGCCTTTTAATACTGGACTTACTGCTTTAAAATCCTTAGCAAGTGTGTTGCAAGCTAAACACTTGCTTCTGATATGTAAGTCTAAGAAAGAATTCTTTTCAATGTAAATTATTTCCCAACTAATTTAAAAATAACTGTTCTTTAATGTTCGGTACTTCACTTAAAACAAATAGCTATGTTGGTAAGAAATTATTGATAGGACAAACCTATGCTTTCTTATGCAGTGTTGATATGTAAGCCATTTTCCTTATTATTTCCAATTTAAAGCCACTCTTGATTTAATTTGATTGGACAATTGGGTGTTTAAAAAAACTGTATTAGTAACTATTTAATGAGACTATATAAAAGCCACTGTATAATTTTAAAAATAGATTCCAACTTTAAGCGCAAAATTATCTATTTTTATTTTACACTTTTAAAATTAAGTCTGAATTTTATGGAGACCAGAATAATGCCTTTCTTTTGGGAATCTTAAAATGATCAGTAGATGATTATTGTAAGGACTTTTTTATTCCATCACAATAAAAGCAATCTTAGGTAGTTTAAAATTGGAGTATGGTGCAGTATACCATTATAACTTAATTTTATTTAAAAAATTGCTTAGGATAAAAACAGATCATAAAGATCTGAAATTACCCTGCTGTTGAAGTTAATTTCCTATACCAAATATAATTTTTTAAAGGGAATTAAGAGGAAGTCTTATGTTTTGAAAACCTTTGTTATTTATTGTTTCTTGTATTTATAGCTGATAGTAATGTTTATTTTTCCTCAAGATTATATTTTTAATGAAAATTGATCATAATTTAAATTTGCTATTGATCAATTACAAATATGTGGAACTGATCATTGTTACCATCCCATTAAGCCCTTCCAATCCATTTAGATCTACTAGATAATATGTTCAATGGCATATTATTGTGGCATTCTCATACAGATAATCCTTGTTCTTCATTCTGTGTAAATTTGGTGACTTTCTGATACTAAAGCTAGCAATTAAACATTGCCAAGATTAATTAATGAACAACATGTGGTATACAAATTTAACATAAATGGTATGTGATGGTAATCGCTTAATAACTGGCTACGGCAAGGAGAGAATCTTTGATTTGCAGCAGTTGACAATTGTAGTGGTATAAATATTGCTGATATGACTAATACCACTAATACCAATTATGCCTAATTCAGATTTGGGAAGATCGATACAAAATTGGCTCTTACAGCCAAATAAGCTGGCTAATATATAACATGTTCAAATGAAGGGGTAAGCATAGATCATAAAAGTGAATAGCACTTTTCACATAGGTGTATGTGGTTAGCATAGCATAGATATGCAGGATCTATCAGAAAAATATACGGAAGATAATGGCAAGGTTATGGAGCCTCGAAAGCAAAAGTGAAGAGCTGGATTTTTACTAAGACAATTAGAATCTTTGATGTAATTGCAAGCTTAAAGTCAATAGTAGTCAATCCTTTCTCTCATAAAAATAATTTAGTATCTAAACAATTAGCATGATTGTTTTGCAGTTAACTGCTCATTAAAATATCTATGGAAAAGAGAAAATACACTAAGGAAAACTTCAGCTAGGTGACAGTCTCATAGAATTCTGGTATTTTCTGGATGATTGAGATGTTATCCTTAAATTAGAAAACTTCAACTCTCTACATGGAAAGTTTTAAACTACGAGATGGTTTTCTTTGCTTATAACTTTCAGTAAAAAGTATCTAAAGGAATAGGGGCGCCTGGGTGGCTTAGTCGGTTAAGCGTCTGACTTTCGCTTAGGTCACGATCTTGCAGTTCGTGGGTTGGAGCCTCGCGTCGGGCTCTGTGCTGACTGCCAGCTCAGAGCCTGCAGCCTGTTTCAGTCTGTGACTCCCTCTCTCTCTGACCCTCCCCTGCTCACGCTGTCTCTCTCTCTCCTAGAAATAAATAAAACATTAAAAAAATTAAAAAAAATGTATCTAAAGGAATAAAATTATCTAAGATCATTTAGTAGTAATATATACATTAACTGATGCCCACTGAAAGTTCGGTAGGTAATAGGCTCAGAGCCTGTTAGTAGGAATAGGTTCACAAGTAGGTAGTAGGAAACCTGACTGAACATAGGAGGTTTACTGTTGTCATGGAGCCTAAATTTAGGCACGGCAAGCCTGAAAACTATGCTGAAAGGTGGCATCAGGAAACCTGGCACTTTCTATTGACTGGCTATGCTGTTCTAAGACTGAGACTTTTACCCTTAGGGCTGAACCGGTCACTGCAACATCAGGCATCCTTTCTGTGTCTTAGGCAGGAAGAAGGTAGAAAGGAAAAGCAAAAAATAAAAGATAGTGCCTTTACCTCAGAAAGGAAAACCTTCCTCTTCTCTACATGTTCTTGGCTAGAGTTTTATTTCTAGTAGTAAAAGAGGATGCAGATTTGTTTCTTTTATCCGGATATACTGCTACCTCAGTTCTTTGGTAAGTAAGATGTTATCACGCACATAACTGGCTGTGCCTGCCACAGGACTTATTAAAGTGTGAAGTAAAGTTTAACACATGAAATTCTCCCAAATTCCTGATATCAAATGTCCACTTATTAAGTTTTCTTTCTCTTTTTTTTCCTCATCTATTATCAGGACACCTATTTTTGAGTAGCCTGACTACTCCCTTCCTGTTAGTTATTTTGACTGATATTCTCTTTAAAACAAGCTAATGATGCTTGTTTAAAAATGTGTGAAAAGTAAAGTGTAAGTATTTATATTTTAAGAGATCTTTAATAGTTTCTTTCTGGTGGTAGCCTATATCCTTGAGACATGAATTTACCAAATTAGTTTTGTGTAAGAAGCATGAATTGTTATTCTAATATTATCTTAAATGATGCTATTAAAACATCAGTTTTCTTTTTTTAATGCTTATTTATTTATTTATTTTGAGGCAGACAGAAAGAGACCTAGCATGAGTAGTGGGAGGGGCAAAGAGAGGGAGAGAGAGAGAATTCTAAGCAGGCTCCATCGATGAGCTCAGCACAGAGCTGGATGCGGGTCTCCACCTCCCTAACTGTGAGATCATGATCTGATCCCAATTCAAGAGTGGGAAACTTACCCAACTGAGCCACCCAGCAGCCCCCAAAATTAAATTTTCAATCCCATGGAAAAAATCTGATTTATTTTTGATGTGGAATATCCAAATACACCAATGTTTTCCCTAACTTTTATAAAGAAATGAAGTAATTGGTGCAAAACATTATTAAATGTGATAGGCTTCTTAATATTTATGCATATTATCAGGCGGTATTTATAAAACGTCACATGTTTCTGAGGGGTGGAGCTGGGAAATGAATGCAAGACAGTTGTATGATCAAATAGTCATGAGAAGTATATAAATCCTCCTCTGAAGATTTATTATTAGCAGATTAAAGGCTCTGAAAAGTCTTATAGTAAAAAAGTTTGGGTATGTTTGCTTAACTCAGTATTTTCTAAACATTTTGCCCCTACGACATTTTTCCTCTTTTTTTAGAAATAAAATAGTGAAGGGCACCTGGTTAAGCATTGATTCTTGATTTTGGCTCAAGTCATCATCTCATGGTCATGATATCAAGCCCTGTGTGGGGCTCCATGTTAGGCATGTAGTCTGCTTAAGGTTCTCTCTCTTCCTTTCTCTTTGCCCCTCCTCTGCTCATGTTCCCTTCTCCTCCAAAAACTTTAATAAAAAAAATAAAATGAATGTGAAAAATTTTAATTCAATTATGGAATTTAGAAAATTAACTTTCATTTTAAAATGTCTGGTCTCAAGTCAACTCATTATTACTTATTTGTGGATTTGGTTATAAAATCAAGATTTGCTATTTCTTTTAGTTTATTTATTTACATTGAGAGAGATAAAGCATGAAAGTGGGGAGGAGCAGAGAGAGAATCCCAAGCAGGTGCTGACAGCACGGAGCCCATTGTGAGACTTGAACTCACGAACTGTGAGATAATGACTAGAACTGAAATCAAGAGTCAGACACTTAACCACCTGAGCCACCCAGATGCCCCTGAGATTTGCTCTTAACTTGTCAGAAAGACACTCACTGAATATTTAAAAAGTTCCCTACATTTATTGTTAGTTATAAAATAGATAATTGGAAAAAGAAAAAGAAAAAAAAAGTTTATTATTTTGGAAAAATGATAAACCTAGCAAAAACAGTTTTCCATACTGACAAATTATGATTTGAAAACAAGCATGTGGCTTAAATAAATTCCAATTTTATTAGTAATTGTACCTTATTTGCTAAAAGAGGAAGTATGTTAAAAAATAGTCAATACTTTATATTTATTGTAAGGATGAAATTAGTTGTCTATTCTATAAATGATCAGAAACTCTAGGTAGATGAATATGTAGATTTTAATTTTGGAAATATTTGAAGCTACATATTTTTATGAGATTGTAATTTTTCTGTAAGACTCATATTTCTCTATCTTATGACCCATACTCTGAAAGTAGGGCTGAAGGAAGTCACTGTATTTTAAATCTCATTTACATATTAGACAACATCAAATGGTAATTATTAATGTTCTAGCTCTATATGGAATATAAGTACCATAATTGCAAAAAAGCCATAAAATAAGCATATTCAACATGCATGTAAGCCTAGAATATCTAAAACTCAACTATAATGATACTAAAGTGGTCTGTTTAGGAACAACCATCATTTTTATCTACATGTTTCTAGTTTGCTCATCTTATGCAGGTCGGACAGGTAGCAATTTTGAATGGCTCATCTTCAAATGAATTATCAAAGGAATCAAAGGAATATAATCAAAGGATTATATTGTCCATCCTGAAAAGCATTCACTCATTTTAATCTTTAGTTTGCAGCTTTACAGCTCCTCTTATATATTCTCATCTGTAGTTAATGGAAAGTATCATAGTTTAGGTCTTAGCCTATTGCAAATATTAAAATGCTGTTAGATAAAAGCTTCATAAATGGCCTCTACTCTATATCAGATTTAGACCAGGTGTTGCTTATTTCCTTCTTAGAGTCAGTTAAGGTGTATTATTTATTTGGTTTGAGATCATAAGATAAAAGTACTCAGAATATTGTCAATGATCATACGTATAACAAGATTGAGATTATATAAATTCTAATTGGTCCTAAATGATGATACTCCATGATTTATGTTGTTGTTGTTCATTGTTTGAAACTTATTCCAGCTAGAACTAACAATTTTCTCTCTCTCTATCTTCCGCTCTCCATCTACCCATCAGCATTTCACTAACATGATAAATATATTTCCTTATCAGTTTCCCATTCATAAAACCTAATATATACTTGAGCTAATCTGCTAAGCACTATACTTAAACTATGTCAGAAATATAAAGGCAGAATTTTTATTTTTCAAGTTTGACTAAAGGAGAAAGGTATTATATAAGACAGTTACAGTTATATGGCTGGAAGTTCTGGATGAAAAAAATGATTTTTACTACAAAAAAACAGCAACTGGAGATAATAACTGGATCTTCTTGATTCAAAATGAAAACACATTAAGAGACTTATGTAAAATATTATTTCAAAACTCCAATTTATTAAGAGAAGCTACATTTTTTCTTCTTCTTTTTAACCTGGGTGTTTAAAGGAATTTTGTGTGAAAGGATTTTCTACAAATGCTTCAGCTTTGAAATTTTACATATAAAGTAAGATTCTGTGTATATTTGTGTGTGTTTTTTAAACATTAGGATACAGACCACAAACTTCAGAGACTTAAATCCTTCCCAAATTCTTGAGGACCCACTATTTCTAGAATATAGACTAAGCAATGTGAGGAAATGCAAACTTAATATGTGTTTGGTCTAAATGGAAGGACTTAAAATTTAACATTGCAAAAAGACAAGTGCGGATGGCAAGGTTCAAGATAATAAGAAACTAGTCCATCCAGAGACAGTAATCTGAAAGGCATGAAAGGTGAGGAGACATTCCAGAAAGGCACAAAATCTGCACAGTAGGCTCAAGAAGTCAGAAGAGAATAACTGGTGTTTCAGTGTTAAGCATTGTCTATAGAAGATGTCATTCAATTGATATCATTGCCTATAATGTATCGAAAGGCCATATGCCAGACTGTGTATCTTTAATTGTGCTCAGGGACATTGGAAGTTTTCTTCTCTTCTCCCTTCCTTCTTTTGCCTTCTTTGTCTTCTGTTTCATATTGAGCACACATTTCTGAATATCTTCCTTTTTTTTTTTTCCTTCCTGACTCTCAATCATTGATTGGTCAGAGCTTTTCAGCACCATGTGACCATGTTTCCTCAGTCTTTTATTGTTTTGCCCAAAGTGTTGCTTGGTACAGATCTAATCATTTAAAATCCTCTGACAGTTTAACTTATACTGTCTTTGGTTATTTTAAAATATCAATAAAATATAGGAAGCTAGGCTAGATTCATCAGGAAATCTTTGTGTAACATTATCTGCAGCTTCTCTACATACCAATATTTATTAAATTTCCCCTTTATTATGTTTCATACGGTTTTGAGGATGTGTGAATGCTCATATCTAAGCTAACTGAAATGAGTTAAAATTTTGTTTCAGTCAGTTTACTTATTCCTTGATTCTCTTTTCAACAAGTTTGAGGATGAGTTACAGTAAATATTGCAGTTACAATGTGACATTTATGTAAAGATTTGAGGAACTTTAAGTTAGTGTTACCTCAGGAGAGGTCAAGGGAGAAGCACAAGAGATATAAAGAGAATTAGTAGAAAGAGCAAATAATTATATAAAATAATCTATAATATTTATTAAGTTCACTATTATTCAGTTAATGAATTTGCAGAATATACTACATTTAACAAGTAAATACATTCATTATTTTAAAAAATGTTTTAATGTTTTATCTATTTCTGAGAGAGAGAGAGGCAGCATGAGCAGGTGAGGGTCAGAGAAAGACAGAGATACAAAATCTGAAGCAGGCTCCAGGCTCTGAGCTAGATGTCAGCACAGACCCTGACATGAGGCTCGAACCCACGAACCATGAGATCATGACCTGAGCTGAAGTCAGATGCTTAAACTACTGAGCCACCCAGGTGCCCCAGTAAGTACATTCATTCAAGAAGAAGCATTCCTATGAAAAGGCAGAGAGCTAAGAGAGAAAGAATAGAAATGGAGACCAATCTTCCCAAAGCATAGCAGATACAGACAATGAAGGTAAATAAAATAAACCATACTAACAGCAGTATAAAATTCTTTTGAAATGATGATTATACATGATCCCCTTATTTTATGCATTAGAAAATCAAGGCACTGAATGATTTTAAGTTGCTAGAAGTCATATAGAGAATGACATGACAGGACTAGTACTGGTGTCTTGAATACAGTTTATTTTTTTCATTTTTTAAAAAGCTTTAGTTTGAAAGAGAGAGAGACAGAGAGAGTGAGACAGAGCACGTGTGAGTGTATGAACAAGCAGGTGACAGACAGAAAGAGAGAAAGAAAGAGAATCCCAAACAGGCTTCTCAAGGTCAGCACAGAGCTCAGTGTGGGGCTCTAACCCATAAATCATGAGATCATGACCTGAGCAGAAGCCAAGAATCAGACCCTTAACTAAGCCACCCAGGTGCAAATCGAACATAGTTTAGAAATTAAAGCAGTCTTTTCAAAAAAGTGATTATCAAGGATGTTTTAAATGATTAGTAGACTAAATTCAAAGTTTGAAAGTTTATTACATAACTGTGAGGTGTTACACAGGGGATAAAACATAATTAACAAGAATCTTATTGAATCATTGGCTCTGTCATAAATGCAGAAGGAATTTTGATATTAATGTCATGAGAAATTCTACTGAAGTACTCCAAATGATTAAAAAAAAAACTTTTTATAAGTGTGTACATTGAGATAATGTCCTAGAAATCTCTGTAAAGAGAGACAGGAAATAGTATTTTAATTGTTTTCAATACATACTAAGATAGTTTTAGAATGAATGGAGAATTTTTGGATGCTGAGGAAGAAGATAATTTCTTTTATAAGTAAGTTCATTTGGGATTTAGAAAAAAGGTTCCACTGCTAAAAGAAGTTGGAACAGTTTCTTTGTTTAGTGAAGCAGATAGTCAAGCTTGAGATGAAAAAATATTTTGAGAAATTAAGGAACTGATAGCTCAGAGAAATGAACAGACACAGATGGACTTCTTGGCCTTCTTTCATGAGCACATTTCCTATTTTATTGGCTTGGGACAAGTAAATCTATTTAAAGCATCAAAATGCAGAAGAAAAATGCATCTTTTAGAAATGTATAAAATAGGTTCTTTGCCTCTTTGAAAAAGTAAATATATACATGTGTGTATATGTATATATATACACATACATATATACATACTATATATGTACTTCCATTGAGCAGAAGTTAAAAGCAATTCCTAACTGCATAATAAAAACTCAATTATATAATCATAATATAAAGAAGCAATGGTGAAAAAAAGCATGATAAAATTGGAAATGCTTAGAGTTTTGAGAACACAAACCAATATAAATATTATAATGTATCTAAGTTTTTATTTAATAGTTATTCTAAAAATGCACACTCTAAAAACTTTTATTATGCTGTTATAAAACATGAGCATTAAACAAAATCACTTAAAGTTATCTTTAATATTTTGTAGAATAAGAGAAACATTTATCTGGTATATTTTTCTACTTTAAAGAGCAAAAGACAAATACTGTAAGATCTCTCTTGTGTGTGCATTAAAAAAAACCCACAAAACTTATAGAAAAAGAAATCAGGCTTGCAATTACCAGAGGCAGAGGGTGGGGAGAGTGGTAAAAGTGATGAGAAGGTACAAATTTCCAGCTATAAGATGAATAAGTGCAAGGGATGTAAATACACAATGATAACTATAGCTAACACTGCTGTATGATATACAGGGAAGTGGTTAAGAGAGTAAATCTGAAGAGTTCTTATCACTGGAGAATTTTTCTTTTCTTTTTGTTCTTTTAATTGAATCCTTACAAGAAGACATACGTTAGTTGAACAAATCGTGGTAATCATTTCACAATATAGGTAAATCAGAACAGTATTTTGTATGCCTTAAACTTATACAGTGCATGCCAATTATTTCTCAATAAAACTGGGGGAAAAGAATCTAAGAAGTAAAAAAAGAAAAAAAGGAAGATGTGATTATAGTCTAATGCATAAACCTGTGAAATGTGCTAAATAGTTAAAAGTCATTATTTCCACTCAAAACTAGTATTTGGAAGTTAAAATATTGTAAGTAAATGGTAATTTCATGACTATTAACTGATATAATTTTCTGTGATTTTCAAAGTCCACATAATTAGGGATTTTTTTGATAAAAAAGATAGTATAATTTAGAAAATGTTAATTTTCCCCTTAAAATTAACTGTATTCTAAAATTTTACATTTGGTGTAGAAAGAAATAACACATATTAAAATAATTATATATGTAAAGTGAAAAAATTCATGTCTTGACCTAAATTTTTATTTTATTTTTAATTTTTAATTTTAAATGTTATTTATTTTTTAGAGAGAGACAGAGAGAGACAGAGCACAAGCAGGGGAGGGGCAGAGAGAAGGAGACACAGAATCTGAAACAGGCTCTATCTAGGCTCTGAGCTGTCAGCACAGAGCCTGACGTGGGCTTGAACTCATGAACTGCAAGATCATGACCTGAGCTGAAGTTAGATGCTTAACAAACTAAACCACCCAGGTGCCCCTTGACTTAAAGTTTAGAAAATGGTTTCTAATCTAGGATTACTGTTTACTACTACTATCTACTAATTTATTTTTGAGTCATAAAACTACAGCTCTTTGAATTATCTATTTTTCTATATTTTATAATAACCTGAAAAAAGTTAGATAACTTTTCTTTTAAGTTATTTATTTATTTTGAGAGAGAGTGTGTGTATGTGAGTTAGGAGCCACACAGAAAGAGAATCCCAAGCAGGCTCCACACTGCCAGCACAGAGCCCAATGCAGGGCTTGAACTCACAAACCATGAGATCATGACCACAGCCAAAATCAAGAGTCAGCTGCTTAACTGGCTGATCCATTCAGGCACCCCTGTTAGATAACTCTTTGAAGCTACTGCACAATTTCCTTATGAATTTATCTCTCATTATTTTCAGTTTATTTGGTTGACTGACTAAAATAGAAATACTGGGATCATGTACTTACATTTAAAATATAAAATGTCCTTTATGTTACCTGCTTACTTTGTTAAAGATTCCATTTTTCTTGGTTCATATTCCATTTTGGCCTCCTGACTCTAAGTTTCCATTCTAGCTTATACTGTTTGAGAAATTAGAGCTGCTTTCTTTGCCCATTCAATAAACCAAATATCACATACAGGGTAGATAATCACAGAATCTGTGTGATTTATACAAGATGCATCTAATTATGTATGGTTGTATTTTCTGTTATTTATTTCTAACAACAAGCATTGTGCTGAGAAAGATGCTGAAATAAGAAAAATGTAGCACAACTAAAATAAATATTCAAGTATAAAATTAGGCATAGATAGTTACTTTCTGATAGTATGGTTGAAAGAAAAAATTTTTAGGGCACAACTGGACAATCTTGATTACAAATTGAAGAAAATGATTAAGGCATGGTTTTGACCAAACAAAATATATCTGCAACCTGAAATTGTCCCTCCTATTTACTCCCCATGGTGGATCATGAGAAATCATTAAAATAATCACATGGTCATACTTTGCTTAGATTTTAAAATAGTAGATACCCATATATGATTTTCCAAATCAATTTAGCTTACTGTAATTTCCAAAGTGGGAACCGAGCTGGTGAATAGTTAGGTTGAGTGATGTGGATTGCTACAGGGTAAATTTTTAAATGCTTTTATAAATCTGTTTATTAATGAGGTTCATATGATGTTATATGGTAAAAATAGAAAGAAAATCTTCTTTCCATCCAAATATGTTTCGAATTTTATAAAATACCCTGTATCCAAACAAAGAATATTATTATATTTTAGAGCCTGTTCCAATGTTAATAAAGTAATCTAAGACAATTAATTCTTTTTCTGGTGTTAAGGAAATATGCCAACTGCTATCTTACTTTCTGATAATCAAACCATAAACAAATCAAATCAGTAATGTTTTAAGTTTCCCAAACCACCACTTGCATACAAATCCATTATTACTTTTATCCCCATTTTATATACTTTATATTTATGTATTATTATATTTAGATAATCTTCACAGTGGCTATGAATCAAAGTTGTTATGTATTCCTGGTACTAAACTCTTAACCATCTTTGTTCTAATATAAAAACTTTTGATTTATATTTTTGAAAAGGAATTTTAATTGAATAAAAATCAATCTTTTTTACAGTGAAAGTAAAAGCTCTAAACATATTAGTGATTCATGCATTAGAGCACAGAAGTAATTTAACTAGATGCAAAATCCACGTTAATCTAATGTTTACTTTATTTTGGCCTTAGGTGAAAACAGCAAACAAAATTTATTCTTCCACCTTTAACATGATAAACTAAGTAGTTGAAGATAGAATGTCTCAATTCAAATCAAGTTTTAACAGTTTGTGATTTTTTTGTTGATAAAAATGTAGCATGTATTTATAAATGAGGTGCAGGGTCATATTATGTATATGAGCATATGGTATGTTTAAATCATATGGATTTCAGATGTATTTCTTTTTTTCATTTTGTAAAAATTAGAGTGACTAGCTAGTAAAGCACACTGTTTTTTAAATGTTAGATTTTACCATTAATCTTAAAATTGAAACAAATTAGGGGGTTAAAGAATTCTGTAGACATCCTAACAAAATAATCATATGATCATAACTAAAGGGATTCATAGTAAAATACTACACACACACACACACACACACACACACACACACACACACACACACACAAAATCTGGCTAATATATCTTCAAGTAACTTTATGCATTCTCAGATGTAATTTTTGTTTTGCCCTTCAAGGAATTTACTTCACATAAATGTGTAGTGGTCCCTTAGTGAGAGGCAGCTAATCACTCTATTTGTGTTATTGCCTTATTGTCACTGGAATTTAAATATAAGGGCTGTTTTATCTTCTGACAGGGATATAGTAAATAAGGAAGAAATGAGCTATAAAGGAGAAGATAAACTATATCTGGAAAAATCACAGCCAGTTTGGGGTGATTGGACATACAAGGAAGATAGAGAGGAAGGCAGAAGAAATAATTAATGGCTACCAGAAAGTTGGAACTATAGCAAAGCGCTTTAACTACAGATTCCCCACTCCAACCCCCACCACAACCCAGAACATGTGGGTCAAATGCTCAGACCTCATTCATATATTTCATCCATAGATTCTTGATTTGTAATTGTTTTGTTAAAAAAAAAAACATGTTTCATTATTCTAGCAGTAAGTGTTCTATCTCCTTTATGTATCTCCATATCTTCCTTTTTTTCAATATTTTATTTTATTTTATTTTATTTTATGTTTTGGTTTCAGGAGTAAAATTTGGTGATTGTCTTCATATATTTTCTATACCTATGTCTTTGTCTGTGTATGTGTCTCTGTAGCCATCTATCTATATATCCACGAAGCAAACAAAGAAAATCAACACACTGTGCTATCAGTAAAAATGTTTGAAGCCAGTTTTCCAATGCTCTAAAATACAATAGGAAGGCATAAATGACAAGTCTTCACTAAGTTATGCTCTTCGAGTGATGAAGTTTTCTAAGATCTTACTAGGGACAAATTTATACAACTATCTTCTTTTTCAATCATAACTTGAATATTATATGTTGAAAAGATGAGCTTTAATTGAAATTTTTTGTTAAAGTTTTTACAAGGATTTATTTACAAATGTAAGTTTTGTCCTATGTATGCTGTTTAAGTAATTGAAATCTTGGATTATCAATGTCAGAAGGAAGCTGTAGTGATGACACAGGGAAGCCTCCCCACTCTACAGATTAAGAAAATGAGGCTGAGAGAGGAGACAGGTGGTGACAGATAAGAACACTAATACTAATGGAAAACACCTCCTGAGAATAATTTCTTTAGCTCTCTATTTGTCCAACAGTGTACACACATAAATATTCTATGAATATGAAATATGTTTTAAATATAGAGCCTTCATGGATTTGCCCATATTTGAGAGAAAATATTTGAGGATGATAAAATGGAATGCAAAGTGACAAATTCATTTTAGTTTTTTCTTAAATGTTGTTTAAACATTTTCTTAAAGTTTAGTGTCACAGTGTCTATAACTACATTTTATGCTTGTGAAATATTTTTAAAATTTATAATCTTTATGGATTTGTCCATATTTGATGGACAAAATATTTGAGGATGATAAAATTGCATGCAAATTGACAAATTAAGTTTTAGGTTTTTCTGATAGTTTGCTGTAGGAGGAAATCAATAGCGTACTTTTAAGTTGCAGAAGATGATGTTGAATAATGACTTGATTCTTTGAAGTGTTAATATACATAAAGTTTTATACTCTTGTTGCAGTGTCTCATAAGTATTTCTGTGATAGTTTAATGTATGTGAAGTAGAAAAGTACTACCCACATTGAATGAAGGAAAGACCTATAATATAAAAAAATTTCCTTAAAGGTTTCAGAAGTTCAGTAAAAATATATCTATTTCTATAAATATAATAAAAAGTATCTGGGTAGCTTTAGGGCATCTGCTGCTGATTTAGAATGTTGTATTTTAGGAGATATTGAATTGAAGGTTAATCTAGACATTCCTTAACTCTTACATGTATTTGTTCAAATATTTTAATGTTTAAATATTATTAGGCAATTACATATTTCAACATTGACCTTCCTTTTCCTTATCTTCAGTATATCCTAATGGAAGTCCTTATTCTTAAGAATCTGAGATTAAAAGCGCGCAAACAATGGTCCCATCCAAGCTTCTCACAAAGCATTCTTTGTTCCATATGTAGAAATCATGACATTCAGGAAGTAGAGAGAACTTGGGAACATTTAATTGAGTATAAGAGAAATGAATGAGACAAAGTGACTTGTCTTATTACATAATTAGAGAATGAGAAAAGGAGGGGGGAAAAAAACAGAGTACACCACAGACAAAACTACATAATCTTTACTAAGACAATAATCAATTACATCATTGGGCAGTCAAGTAGCTTGTACAGATATCCTAAAGCATTGTTTCAAAAAGTGTCAAGCAAATATAAGAAGAAGATAATCTTATATTAAGTAATTAGAGAAAGATTAGAATCTTTTTCAGTCATTTTCAGGGCAGGAAAAACAATAGACCCACTAAACAAATGTTTCAGCTCCCAGTACTTATAATTACTAAGTGCAAAAGGGATTCCCAGTTTCAATCCTGTGTCCCTTTCAGCACCCAGTATTTATATGCACCTCTCTAAGTCAGGCTCAGGGATTATGTTATCAACAATGATCACCAGTGGTGAGAAAGCTGTGCCTGAAAGGGCTGAATAATGGCTAAGACTTCTTTCTGTGCACATTAAAGCAGTGCTTTCATACATAGCCAAAACCCTGCTAACAGGAGCCACCATTATTGTGCCTAGACTTCAGTTTCATGAAGAGAACTATTGTTTCTTAGTATTTCTGAGTTACCTCATCTAGTTTTATGTTGTTTTCTCTTGTGTCATCAAAAAGTATCTCATGCCCACTTTTTTTCTGTGCCGTTTCCACTGAGCTGGTAGCCATTTAACAGCTGCATGAAGGTCTTATTATTCTTTACCTTTAAGAGAAAATGAGGTACTGTTTCAAAACAAGTCGTACCTTAAATCTTACCACTCATTTGAAGAAACTCAAGTCTAAAATGTCCACTCATTTTTTTGTATGCATAGGCTTATAGTCATTCTAGTGTTTTGCTTATTGTTCAGGGGAAGTTAACTGAATAAAATAGAAAAGTGATATGATTTTAAACACAGATTATTATCTCTGGATTTAAGGCGGTAGGAGTAATTCCATCAAGTAGTTTAAATGTTATGCAACCTGGTTCAGGAAGTATATTACAAAAAAGACGGGTAGGAAAAGTAAACAGGGAACTAAGAAATAGTGTTTTAACAAAGTTGCTACTAGCCGTTAATATTACCACATTGCATCTTGCTTGATAAAATGGAGAATGAAGACTAGATAAATCTTAGCAATTGTTTTGTAAACTCCAGAATATCTTTATACTACAACTAATAAATTTCTTTGTGCTATTAATTGAGAAGCATTGTTATAATAATTATTCACTCAGAAAGCAACTCTGAACTGTATCTTCTACATCCAGTTATATCTAACATTCTAATAACACTTAACAAAATGCTAAAGGATCTTATTTTTCTATATATATACAGACAATAAAATGCTAATATTTACTGAGCATTTATTCCATTTCCAGAATTGTTTTAATGCTATAGGGGATATAAAATTAAAATGACATACTTGCATCCTTTAAGGAGTCTATTATCTCAATAAGTGAATTTGGCTTTAAAAAATGACAGAAATTATATTAAATAGGGGGAAATGGAAAGCATTTTGAGGGAAGATTAAAATAAATATGGCATACTACTTCCTGTCAAAGGGCTTATCATCCAAGAGGTAAATTATGCTTTAAAATATAAATAAGATATTAATTAATGGACTGTAACAGGGGAATATTTCAGCTGTAAATAACAGCATTAACAGAAGTGTGGCAATGTTAATATGAATGCCATGTATGAGATATTTATTAGGCTATTAGCACAGATTATAAGATGTTTGTTGGGGCACAGTAGGAAACATGTGACATGACTCAGCTTTCTAAAGCTTTGAAAACTGGATAGAGGAGATAGTAATTCATTTGGAAAGAAATGCTGATCTCTTGTAGGTAGTTGATGAAGGAATAAACAGCATTACAGTATGGGGAGATTTGCCAAATGGGAAGATGTGAGAGCGACAAAAGAGATAGGGTTCGAAGAACCAAAAAGCTTACAGAGACCTATTGAGTTAGCGGTCAATAAAACCTAAGTTAAAATTATAATAGGGGATGTGAAATGGGAATGAAAAAGCAAATCCAATAATTATTTTGAAGAAAAAATACAATAAATCTTGATAATATACAGGATACAGACATTGAAAGAAAGGGGAAGACAGATGATTTCAAGAATTTGTATCTCAGTCATTCGAAAATACCTAGATTATCTGCCAAATTGGTCATTCATAGACATGGGTCAATTTGGGGTGGATGGCCAGTTTAGTGTTGGTCATGCTACGTTTGAGGTTTGGCTGTACATCCAGGAGGAAATCTCTTGTTGGCAGCTAGAAATTCAAGATGGAGAACTGGCGAGAGTCAGATGAGCTTCAGATGCATAAATATTCAAGTTAATTAAATGTCAGCAAGAGACTATAATAAAAAAAAGAGCACAGAACTAGTTTTATAGTGATAAGAGTAATGACAACTGCATAAAGAGTTTATTGATACTATAGTTCTTGTAGTATGGGCATTACTTTGATTTAGAGTGTGAAGTCATGTTATGTCAATGATTTTTTTTCAATTGTCACTCTATTTGGGCATCTTTTGACATAATGCTAACTAGTTAATATGTTGCATTAAAGTTTATCTACTCTTATTGAATGGGGTCATGAGTGTATGAATAATAGATTATTCTTAAGCCTTGACCTATATTTAGCTGAACTAAATATATTTATGTTTATTTTTTTAAATTGTATCTTTCTAAATTGCAAACTCATGTATTATTTCCTAGTTTATATAATAATTTTTCCAAGTGTTTTGTTCCTTTCATTTCCTTCTTAACCACAGTTTAACTTCATCCTTCAAAACCTCACCACATTATTTTTACATTATGAAGCCTTTTACATCTGAGCATAGGAAGCATAATATAGCCTTAACTAATATCCTGCTCATTAATTTTTTGGAAGGTAACAAAATTAACTATAGCTAGGGAAATCTTTTTCTAAGAAACCAATTCTTAATATACTTAATATAGGCTCTATTGAAAGAATTCCATTGTGGGCTAATGACTCATATTCTTCTAATATACACACGATACTTTTTAAGTAAGGCAAATTTTATTTACTAAACAATTAAATTATTTTGGGGTATATGTTTTTTTATTGATAACAGGCAACATACAATATCAACTGCTACAGAATACCAATCATCCTTATTTCTGAAAAAAAAAATGTTGCTTACATTATAGAAATTGTTTATTTGAAATGATCACACTACTAATTATCTGGATAAAGATAGTTAGCATTTATTATGCACCGTAAGTGGTCTGTTTGGTAGTACAAATTCAGAAAGTAAAAAAAAAAAAAAAACAATAATCAAATGAAAAAAACTAAAAATTAAACGATACTTGTAACTATAAATAGGTCATGCCCATAAAGCAATTGCCAAGGATCAGGTTTTATATGTTGATGGAGCATGTTGCTAAAGACAGCACTGTTTTATCTACTGTAGAGTAAAATTATTGGAGGAAAGTGTCTCCATTTCTTGGACCTTTAGTAATATCATAAAAGATAATTGGACGGACTAAATTTTGGAATAGCCAGGGCATCTTACAGAAATTTCTTGTCATGAACCGCCATGTCACGTATGGGTGTTAGGAAGACAACTGAACACAACACTGTTTTGGACATTGTGCATTTCCCAAAGTCATATGACATTATCTTTGACCATTGTTTTTAATAGGCACAAAAATATTTTAAGGTTACTTCTTGATATTTCCTTTTCTGAAATCAAAGATAATTAACAATGAACGGTTTTGAAAATAAACAGTGTATCTTAGAAAGGCTTTTTTTCTTTTTCCAGTATGTTGAGTTAAATTCCTTTACCTTGATTTATTCTGTCTCAAAGATACCGTGATGGTTCACAAAAAATGCTGAGGCTCTTGCTTTTTAGCCTTTCTTCATGCATTCAAAGAGATAACTTTTCCTGACAGTGTAAGAGAAGCAGTATTATATTCCATGTGCAAAAGAGTTAGAATTGAAGTGGAAAGAGCAAAATATAGAGCAAAGATAATAGTGTAGAAATTGTTTAGATTTCAGATAAATTTGAACATACTTATAGGATTTTATATCTATGCATATATTTATTATTTAATATTGACATTTAAATATTTATATTACGAGGCTTGGTATTGTGGTACATAGAAAAACAACACTAATTTTGCAATATATCTGAATAGAGAAATCACAAGCCAGTTAATGCAATTGTTAACTAAAACATGCTCTTTTGTTGAACATTTGTAAATATTATTTTTGTGCTCCAATGACATCAAGTCATTATGACCAAATCTTAATTTTTAATCCTTTCAGTGTGCAAAATTTAACTCTACAGAGCACAGGGTATAAATGTGCTAAAAACAAAAGTGATGAAAAAAAGAGTATTTTTTTTATTATGCATGAGAATCAAGCAGTTTCTCATCAACCAGAGAGCAGGCAAACTAGAAATAATATTCTTCTAACAGTGGGAGCTGAATAAGGTGATAGGAATTCCCTTTTATTTTTTAATGGGAAATGAGGAAGACTGGACGCTGACTGGAATGGGTAGCAATAAGAGGGCAAGAGCTTGCTTGTAGGACATTGCACACGTGACCCCAGTCATCCGTGCACTCTCGGGCAGATCCCTATTGTTATCTTTAATAATAACAATATTTATCTTATCTTGGGTTATTTGTTGCAGCCCAAAATGAAATCATACTGCTGTATTTGTTTTTATAATTGTCAAGTATGATGCAAACATAGGAAAATACTGCAATTATTCATTGTATGCCTCATTTTAAATAGGCTATTATTTAAGCTGGACTTATCTGGAATACGTCAACTGCTCTTTTCATGCCTTGTATTAAAATCTTCCTTTAGTAGAAGACAACCCTGCTGTTTGAAGGCTTGAGAAGTTCCCACTTTGTGTCTGCTCCCACCAGTGATGCCATCAGTATACCATCGTTTTACACGTATACTTTATCCTTTCTCCTTCTGAACTTTAATCTACTTATCTACCCAAGAATGATAGCTCTTATAGATAGTTCTCTTCAGGATATGCCTGAATTAAACTAATAGTAACTTCATCTTCTAGAAGTAGAGTTACCCTTGTGACTCTCAGTCCATTTAGATCCAATTTCTAGAATTACTCTCCTATTTCAAGCCATCTGCTTTCATGCTGGAGTTGGTTATAACAGCCATGTCTATGTTCTGCTTCTCAAGTAAGTGCTCAACATACCAGTGTCTCCATGCTAACCTATCATTTAAGTAATAGTGAACAATTGAGCTAACCTGTCATTTAAGTAATAGAAAATAGTTGAGCATGGCTGAAGTGGAAAGTGACTTGAAAAAATGCAGAATTAGATTAGCAATCTGTCACCAAGTACAAAACATACCTGTAGTGAGAACTTGAGTTCAAGTCCCCAAACGTGTAGTCATTTCGTTATGCCATTTATAGGCACTGAGGTGATACAAATGTATTAATAATGACAATAAAGATGATAAAAATTCTATCTCTCAAAGACCTCATAAAATGTTGGGAATACAAAATTGGTGCATAAAATATCAATATTAGAGCATAATATATGGATATTTGAAACAAGCAAGCTTTGGAGGAAAAGTAAATACTATGGGATTTCAGACAGGGATAGGATAGTAGCTAACTGGGTGACACAGCTGAAGAGAAGATGATTTTTCACTGACGAATAGCATAAAGAAAGACATAATGAAACAACTGACCAGTCTACATACAAGTCTGAATAAGGTTAAAAATGCTGAGTTATATTATGTAGAATCTGGAAATTTAAAAACATAGAATGTTAAACCAATTCAATAGCTAATAGAAATTGACTGGTTCTAGGGAAGGGAGGTTGCATGATACAAAACTAAATATGAAGATAATTTGCAAAACAAAATGGAAAAAAGGGGAACTGAGTAGGAATTGATTTTGAAAATCCATGATTCAGAACTGAGATGAAAGTGCACTTGAAGTTGACGGGATAAAGCAGAAAGGCATATAACACAAAAGTTGATATGGCTTAGGCATATCATATTTGTATTTAAGGAAAGAGATTTTAAAAAGGTAGAAACCAACTTTAAGACTCAAGAACTCAGAGAAGTGCCATAATATTTTAGAAACACAGACACTGGAAAGGAGAGCTAGTATGGAGACGTTGTCGGGTTTAATGTTAAGCCTCTGAACTATGAGGTAATAGTGAGCCCAAGTAGGAATATACAGTGATGAATGGAAAGACTCTGAGTAAGAATTGATGGCTGTAAATTGAGAGCATTTTAAAATGATCAGCTAAAGCTAAATCCATGAGTGTGTTAGGTCATCACAAAAGTAGGGAAGATCTGAGAGCCAAGACATAGCCAAAAGAGATTTCCTATTAGTGGCACATAGGTCCACATAGTGGCACACAGGGTAGAGAAGTAGAAGTACATGTCACAGAAGTTAAAGGGAAGGTATCATAGAGTTGTTATTCAATAATGGCTTTATTACAACCTGAAAAATAGCTAAAGGAGGGTCTTTAACAAAAGACAGTGGGTTCAAAAGCAAATCTTTACAGAGATGGAAGCTTAGGGTTAAGAAGAAATTAGGTGTGGAGAAATAGAATTATCATCTTAGTTGTATGGCTAGAGACTGAAAAAGAAAGGGAGGAGACACAGAAAGAGCATCAGAACAATTCAAAATGTTTTAACTGTTCACCAGATTTAAAAGTTTGTGCTACACATTGTAGGAGACACAAGATAAATCAGAAACTGTATTTGAATGTATTCATTTACAATCTAAGAGAAGAAGGGAGATATACATGCATTAATTTGCAGTGAAGAAGTATAACTTGTAAGTATAACTTGAAGCTCTTAGTGCTTTAGACTTGAAGAGAAGAGTGGATAAACTGAGTCATTCAAATACTGGTTAAGCTTCTTTCACAAAGATAACCAAAAAACAGTGTTTGGAATCAGAAAGCATTTATAACTCTTACTTCACAGTCCAGAGGAGCACAGTTCAAGGCTGGTGACACAGCTCTGTCATTCTCAACATAGAGCTTCTAATTCACCTCTAGTCGACACTGTCTCCTAAAATTTGAAGAGAGAAAAGAAAATCCAGGGCAAATATCCTTATGGAGGATTCTGAGAAGTTTACAAATCACTTCTGTTCAGATCTCAGTGGCTCAAATTTAGTTGCATTCAAGGAAAGATGAGAGGTATAGTTTTATTAGCTGAACAGCAATGTTCCTGGCAAAGCTCAGGACAGTAAATACTGAGGGACAGTCACCAGTGTCTACCTTAGATATCCTTCATGAAAGACTCAGTTAAAACTACAACTAGATGACAGCATTATGTTGGGATTGAAGGTTTGGGTGTAGGTTTTAAATATCTATGGAGTGGAGAATAGGGAATTATAGGCTGAAGGACACTATGAGCAAATAAATAGTTAAAAACCAATAATTTTGTATATAAAATGACCCATAGCCTAGGTGGTAAGAGAAAAAGTAATGGAACATAATCATGAAATAGCATGTGGATTGTGATGGAGAGGATCTTGAATTCCATGCTTAAAAGTCTGGATATTTTATGTATAGACTGTGGATATGATTGAAGCTTTTTTTTTTTCCAATTTTTATGAAACTTACTTACTTTGAGAGAGACAGCGACACCATGAGTGGGTGATGAGTAGACAGAGAGGCAAAGAGAGAGAATCCAAAGCAGGTTTTTTGCTGCCAGCACAGAGCCTGACACAGGGCTTGAACTCGTGAAACCGTGAGATCATGACCTGAGGTGAAACCAAGAATTGGTCCCTTAACTGGTGGAGCTACTGAGATCCTCTGAAGAACTTTTTAAAATGTTTGTTTATTTTTGAGAGACAGAGACACAGAGCATGAGCAACAGAGGGGCAGAGAGAGAGAGAGAGAGAGAGAGAGAGAGAATCCAAAGCAGGCACCCGGCTCCAAGGTGTCAGCACAGATCCCTATACGGGGCTCAAACCCCACAAACTGTGAGATCAAGACCTGAGCCAAAGTCAGATGCTTAACTGACTGAGCCACCCAGATGCCCCTGAAGATTTGTTTTTAATAGAGATAGAGCATTATGGGAATTATTCTACATGAAATTAACTGGGATGCAGTGTTTAGAGCTCATAAATTTAGAATAAGCAGTGGGAAAGCGCTTAGTAGACTACTGACACAGGACATGAGGACCTGGATGGAAATGAACAGGGAGGAGGGAGGCAAGAAATGAAAGGGACACTCTGGAAATGGACTGGTATAATTTGAGAATTGTTTGGAGGTCAAGGTTGTGGGGAAAGGAATGTAAAGAACCGAAGTGACTCAAAAGCGTGAGTGATTTAAGAACTAGTGGCAGGACCAAAGAAGTTGCTAACCGAGGGATGTTGGCAGGTAATGCTGTTGACAGAGATGGTGCAGACCGTGAAAGGGAAGGATTAGGAGAAAGATTGAACATTCATATTGGGCATATTAATATTGAAAAATCTACTGTCAGTCCACTGAAAATTCACTTTAGGTCAAGAGAGTGAGTAGAATTAATATATAGATTTGTCATTTAAGGTGACAAATATTTTTATGAACAGGAAAAAATATCATGGAGGCCAATAGAATTTTTAAAAGTGAATCTGAAGAAGATGGAAGGTAGGAACAGATGTTGAAGCATGGTCTGTTGGAAATAGAGAGTTAATTTTAGAGGTGACAGGTGATTTAGTTTAGAAAATAATAGAGAAACTAGAATCAGAGCTGTGTTACTTAAACATGAAAGAGATAAAGCAGACCGAAGACTAAACAGTACAAGGCCTATAAGTGAGTGAGCGAGTGTGTGTGTGTATTTGTGTGTATTTGGGAGTGAGAATGTTGTTTGGAAGCAGGAATTTAAGGAGGAAAGGAGTGATTTACATTAGAATCTACCATTAGAATATGCAAATGAATCAACTGGAGACAGAGGAAAAGCTTCCTGAGTGTCACCATGAGGAGCAAATTGTGAATTCAAGTTAGCTTTTTACTTGGCTAGATTTCCATTTTGGAGACTTTGTCCATCCTAAGGGAAACAGCAGAGGAAGTCGAGGATGTAAAAATTGTACATAATTCAAATTTTAGTATTTACCATATATTTTTTCCACTCTTTCAAATAACTTATGCAAGATTCCCTCAGTGAAATAGATCTTAGTCCTTTGAAATCAGTGCCAGCGATTCCAGGTTCTTCCTATCCCTTTCATTTTCTCCTTTATTCTTTTTTCTCTTTCCTTCCTTCCTTCTTTCCTCCCTCCCTCCCTCCCATCCTTCCTTCCTCCCCTCCTTTCTTCCTCTCTTCTTTCATCCTCCTATCTTCCTTCCTTCTTCGCTTCTCAGAATTTAAAAAAAAAATGTATATATACATTTGTAATGGGAGGGCAAGAATTGCATATTTATACTTTTACTTCTTCAGTCCTTATCACCACATCTCTCTTCCGTCCTTTCATGGAATCCACTGAAGCACCTGTATAAAACTCAATGGCTCATGAAATTCTATGTGAAAACTGTATGATCTTAATCAGCTAAATTGTGTCCTCACTACATGTGTTTCTATGCTTTGCCACGTGCATAAACTAAATCCAGCTTTTACAGGCTAACTTTGTGTTTTTAGCTAATGCACTTTCAGGAGTAGGGAAAGAATAGCTTAATTATTAAGAAATAAAAACAAGAATATGAGTACATAACTACAGTCAGAGTCACAACATTTAACAATATTTAATAATACCGTTGTGTCAAATTATGGAGTAATTGCTGTTACTAGGACTATTAAATCATGAAATCCTCACAATACTTATATAATTTAGCCTTTACTACTGTCCTTCTTTTTCAGATAAAAGAACAGCACAGGGAGGTTTTGTAATCTGTCAAGGGTACGAAGCTGCGTGATGTGGCTAGATCCCATTTCCTCCAACGAGCAATGCATTCTTTCGATAGTTAATTAAAATTGGTAATATTGTTAAAGAAAACATTCCTGTCTAAAGATTGATGACCAACATTCTGATATGTGAGAATACTTTTAAAGATGCATATAATTATTTTCAGTAGGGTAAAAGTAATAAGGGAATTTAAATAAAAATAAAATGTTTACAACCAAAGCTTGCTCTACTTCAGTCAGACACAACAAATCAGATCAGAATGTTTAATTACTATCCAATCAACCTTTCTGTTCAGTGTGCCAATTTAAGTTAGAAAACCAAACAAAACATTTCTTTGTTTGTCAAGGATAGGCTATTAAAACAGGGGTGTTTTAAAATTGCATTAAAAGGATGAAAATGGTTTGTTTGATCTTCTGAATTTTAATATGTCAAAAAGATTATTGTGAAGAAAATTGGGCTCTCTGAAGTGACAGATGCATTATTCAAATAACTTTGATTGAATGTAAGATTTTTTTAATGCTTTCATAAGGGGCATGCACACTAATTTGGTTTATAAAAGAGTGGCTTTAAAATTTGAGATATTAGGGAAAATATTTTGTTAGTTTAGTAATTAGACTAAGTATTTTAATTGGCAATACTTTTGGATAGTGCCATTAATTAATAAATATATCTATATTATAATTAGAATAAATTACTTTATGTGTACAGTTTAGCAAGTTCTCCATTTGAATTATTTGAGAGGTATTACCAATATTTCTAAAACCATCTAGAACTAGCCTCAAAGGTTAGATTTTATTTTCTTTGACTTTAAAAGGTGATTCAAATGAATTATAGGCCTGAAACCAAATAATAAGTGGAAACCAATAAGCCTCAATGCATAGTTCTACTTCTAACACTGCTTTGATATCATGCATTTGCCGTAACGTCTGAAGCCTATAATTATGTCAGAAGCACGTATTAGAATGCAATTCATTCTGATTTGGTTTTCTGTTTAGAGTTAAGTATGTTAACACAGAAAAATCCATTGTACTATTTTCTTAGATATATAATTATTCACTGATCATTTTAATCTGTTACTTTTGTAGTTTCTATCATATCACAAAAAAATCTTAAACTGACTTCATATTGTTTCTTCTATCTTTCACAATTTTTCTGCAGTTTTAAAAATGTTTATTTTGTAACTAAATTTGTTTTCTTTAATGATTTTTTAGTCTTATTTATTGATTGATTTTTATTCTATGCATGAAAAAGCTTAAGATTTCCTACATAAGTAGTGTATAGTGAAGAAATACAATTTATTGTAGTTATGGGAATTGGCTAATAAGGACAGGGATCTTTAAAACCTAGCACTTGCTGTCATGGATATGAAACTGTACTATAGGAATGCTTATTTCTGGTTTCTATTTAATCTTACTTGTCTTTCTGTTTCTTTTGCAGCAAAAAAATGCTGGATAGAATTTCTTCTCACTGCCATTTAAATATATTCTCTTCTTCTGTCAATTACCACAGGTTTAGTCCCTATGAGTGGTATAATCCACACCCTTGCAATCCTGACTCAGACGTGGTGGAAAACAATTTTACCTTGCTAAATAGTTTCTGGTTTGGAGTTGGAGCTCTCATGCAGCAAGGTATACGATTCAGCCTGCTATTTCCCTTGGGCACCATGTCCCACTCTTTGCTGGGGGTGACAGCTCTCGCTGGCACAAGTCGCTTGCATGGGTGCCTCTGTGCATGTAACCATAATCCAGCTTCTCCATCTACCTAATGCATTTAGGTGTTCTCAAATCCCGTCCAAGAGAGATTCTGAGAAAATAACTAGCTTTTGCAAGTGCACATACAGTATACTCATTTAATTTTTGTTTCTTAACCCACAGTAGGTACATTATTTCATAGATAACCAAGCTAACCTGATCCATTAGCTAGTAGTTGCATTTACAGTACTACTAAGATTACATCTCCTTGAGACAAGAATACAGTGTAATGCTCCTGTTTCCTGACTCATTTAGATGTAAAAAATTATTTCATATTAATTCTTGATAGATGCATTTGTACTGCATGACTAATAAATCTACTGCATATAAATTTGCAAAGTCAAAATACTTAACCATTTAGAGTTTCCTTTATGAGTAAAATAGAAGCTGCATCTGATAGCATATAAGAATATAAAATAATGCATGCTCAGAAGTGCATGCAAAAATACTCTTTCATAATTATTTAAAATTTATAATATTAATGTTAAAAGTAAAAGGCTATACTTCTTAGAAAATGACATAATACATGCAATATGTCTTAAGGTTTTTATATCACTATGAATTCATTATTTCAGCCTCAGCTGTCCCAAGTTGAATTTATTTTTATTTTTGCTGTTATGTTTTCTTAATTAATCTTTTAATACGTACATAAAGTTCAATACAGTGATATTTCAAATCTCCTACTCACACAATTTTGTTAACTAAGATCTAAGACTATTATATGCATTTAAAAAATGTAATGTTTTTAAGTTGTAAAATCAGCAAATAAAGCAAAATGCCCCAAATTTGAACAACTGACAATAACCAGATTAGGGAAAAAAACCTTACTCCTTCATAAGAGTTACCACACCTATTATAAGTTTACCTTAAGTTTCAGTGATGTACTTATTGTCCACTTTGAAGAAATTATTTTGGTAATTGCATTTACAGATCCGAAGAAGTGAAAATTAACTGTTAAATTATAAAATGCTGTTTATAAAAAGGTACTTTGCTCTTGCATGTTTAATACTATGCATAAATCTATTAATTCATTACTGTTTCATTTATAAACTATTTCCTAAAGTAAGAATAAATAATTGCATATCAAAAGAAAAAAATTAATTTAACAATTACGTGTTGTGAGGTCTACTAAGTTGAAATAAATTTTTCTTTTAAAAACATGAGCATCCGTATATATAGCTTTATAGATATTTAAATATAAAATTTTGAAAATTCAGAGAAAACTTTACATGAACTAATCTAAGTTTGTGGCATCTATTTTTAAATAAAATGAGTAGTCAGTAGCTCCTATATTTTCTCTTTCCTACATTTTGGGCCCAATGTTTTTCCTTCCTTAGGCTTACGCGACAGTTGAAAGACAATATGGGAGTTCTTACAAAATATTAGCACTTAATAAGAGCCTGTCATACAAGATAGACGTCTCTTACAAGTAGTACTGAGTAATACAGTTCACCCAGGCAAACTGCCAGTCACATGCTAATAACTAACCCCTAATAGCCTGGAGTAAATTATCCTGATAATAAAAGCACAAATGTAACAAAGATTATTAAAAATTGCTTTTGCTATCACCTTGAAAAAATATAATTTTTTCACTTATCTTCTCTGAAGTATTTGGAGGTTTTTGCGAATCTCCATACTGATTAGACTAACCTGAGAGCTAAAAAATCTATCCATTAGAATTCAGACTGTATTTGATACCTCTGAAAATGATGACAAGTAACCCAAGCAATGAAAAATTCAAATATACATTTGCTTTGCCACATAACTACTTCACTGCTGGTGGATACATGAAAGAGGAACCCATACTAAACTGGCTGATGCCCAGCTCCCCAGGAATTAGTGGGATATAGTGCTGGACATGACGTTACCTTGAGTACATGACAGTCAGCCCCTAACCAGGCTCTGATTCACAAGCCTAGGAGGGACTCGCTTTAAGTCCTTGGGTAAGATACGAACTTGTGGTAATTGGGCCTTTTTTTGTCGAATGTCTCCACTGTTCTTTTCCTTCCCAGTCTTTGCCTTTATTGGTGCTGTTGTTAAGGGGAAAAAAAAAAGTAGAATGGGCAGCCAAAGCTGCTGCTGATCATCTTGAGAATATTTTAGTATTTCAGTGTTCGAGTGTGTGTCTGACAGGGCCTAGGAGCAACTACATCAGAAAGGTACTTTTCTGTTTTGTTTTGTTTTTGTTTTGTTTTTTCCCCCAACAGAGTGGTAGACAGAGTCTGGAGCTGGAGTTGGCTGTCATGTCCAAGTCTGTCTGCTTTTTAAAATTTCGTGTTTGTTTGTTTGAAATTACGAGGGTGAGATGAACTGCAGTGTAAGATGGGCTGTTTTGATATATTCCATTCATGATACCGTGTTAACATGAATGATTTGTTGTATTTTTCATTCCATCTAAAGATGTGCTACCTTACCGCATCAGTGATTATATGAAAGATCTATCAACAAATTAGCAAATAGAGTCCATCTTTGCTTCATTCCATTTTACTCAGACCCTATTAAAAATTGAGTAATTTGTAGCCGGTGCTTTCCTGATTTTAGATTTAAAATGATTAAAAGTGCATAGCAATATATTACATATATCCATAAATTTAGTTTACTTTTATTAAAAAATCATGCATGCTGATATGTATTCATTTCAACATTAAGACTGTAACTAGTGTACATAATTTAAACAATGTGGTAAAACTATAAGGCCTGATTTTAAAATTACAAGGAATTTATTTTAAAATCTAAATTAATTAAAATTAATAATAATCAAAAGTAAAATAGAGTTCTTGGATCCATTCTATTATTAATAGCATGAGCAGGCAACTCCAGCCATGTTTGTAATATATTTATGAAATATATATATGTGTAAAATAAATTTGTGACAATATATTTATTCTTATTCTGATTCTTCTCATCGAGGCTAACTATAGTGATGGGAGACATTTTTTTTGTACATAAGGAAATAATTTACTATCTTATTTTGAAATAAACCCAGACTAAAACCTCATATCTCAAGGATATAGGTAATTGAAATTTATTTTTATAAAACATAACTTTTTAAAATGGAAACATAGACAAAATTTATGCTCTCATGCACATGAAAAATGAAACTTTACATAAAGCTTGTTAAGATTGGGGTTTGGATGTACATTAAATCATTTCTTCTAAAACCAAAGTAATTAATAAGAATATGAAAAGCTATACAAGTATTTTATAAACTAGAGATATTTTCCCCCTTCTACTGTTATTTTTATAAAGGTTATTACTAATTTGTCCTGCCTCAGATAGAACTTGAGTCTCCTGCCACTATACTTAACAAATGTCCTAAGAGACTGTTTATTATCTGAAATTTGCCTCTGCTCTCCCAGTGGTTGTTGCTTGCTTTCGAAAGCAATATGTGAACCTATGATGTAAGCTTTTATCACACAGTGATTCCATTCTGCCACTGTGACCAAAAGTACCTGACTGTTGATCAAATTCTCTGTATTCGTTTCACCTTCCCCCCCTCCCCTAATCTCTGTTAGGTTCTGAGCTCATGCCCAAAGCGCTCTCCACCAGGATAGTGGGAGGCATTTGGTGGTTTTTCACACTTATCATCATTTCTTCGTATACTGCTAACTTAGCCGCCTTTCTGACAGTGGAGCGCATGGAATCCCCTATTGATTCTGCTGATGATTTAGCTAAACAAACCAAGATAGAGTATGGTGCAGTGGAGGACGGTGCAACCATGACGTTTTTCAAGGTAAGTCCTACCGATTGTCTATAATTTCCATATTAAAATGATAGAGTGCAAACAAATCTGTCTCTATTAATGGATAGGGTGTAGCAACACTGTTATTTGTAAAGAATAATCAATAGTCAGTAATCCTCAATAATCCTCAATGATCAACAGTCAATAATAATCAACAATAAAAAATAATCAGTAATCCTCAGGGGATGGAGAGGTATGTGTACAACTAAATACAGTCATTAGGCAACACATTTTAATACTTGCAAATGGCAAGGATTTCTTGCTTTGCAAGTGTTCTTTTTTGTTCGAAGGCAATTCTGCCCACAGGTAACATTTTTTTTTCTCAACAAGGTTTTATCTTTGAATGTAAATATATACATTTATTAGTATATATTAATATATTAATTACATTAAATATAATAAACTTAATATATAATATGTATCAATATATACCTAACATAATGAATATATTGATACAATGTATTGATTATATATTAATATATATTTATTGATATATATTAAATAGTATTAGATTCAGACTCTACAAGGCTTAGATGTTCCAGAGGAATAGAATGATTACATACATACATAATATTCTTATACATACATTTCTCTCTGTGGAAGTGAGACAAGATTTACTTGTTCAGAAGCCTACAGTAAAAGAAGGAAAATAAATGATAGGAATAAACAGAAACAATTCTTGTTGTATGCACATTCATCTAATGTTCTATAAGTCACAGAGTCTGAAATGAGCTATACCACTGAACTCACAATGGTTTTCAGAGCGACGGCTCTGTGGAACACTTAAATGGAAAGTGTGCTTGAACCAGGTTCCAGGATATAGAGTGTCTTACCCTCCTCTTTATTCTTCCTTTCTTCTTACTCCAGCTGATCTCATTAGGCCAAAGTACTGTACTCTGAATGGGGAGATTTCACTTTAGGGAGTCAATATCATTTCCTAATTTCTTTTATATTTACCAAGGCTTTAAATTCTTTGTATGTCAAGCAAATTTTTAAGCACTCGTATTTTCCTTCACTGTTCATACAAATGTAATAGGAAGTTTAAATATGCAGAAGTGGTAAATTTTTTTAATAATTGACTCAAACTATAAAATAAATTATTACATAAAACATTCAGCATGTAACTGTTGAATACCAGATATTGCATTACATGTTGGTATCATAGAGCAAATAACATCTATTTCTCACTTTCAAGGAGAGCATTGTTTAACTGGATGACTAAATCAACAATCATGAAACTGAGCTTTATACTACTTAAAACCAAAACTTTGCCAAATAATTATATACTTTTTGTTGTAAAAGTCCTCACAAAACTAAATCCCTTTTTCTAGAGTTCTGGAGGGCATTTAATATCCAAAGAATGAGACAAATTGATTATTTTGTCAAAGGTATATAACAAAATTTAATTATTTTCAAAGTGAATATCTCATATGGCTAGAAGAAAGCTTAAATGTGTATTTTACATTTATTTGGAAAATCATTATTATTTAACTGAATGTATTGAATAACTAAAAATGAGCAAAATATTATGATCAGTAAGTGCTATTTGACTGTATTAATTATAGCTGATCAATGTTCCCCAACTAGATATTCAGAATTAATAGAGATAGCTTTTCTTATACAGCTTTTTTTATTATTAAAAGGAAATCAGCTGTTGAAAATGTTAAATGCACATTGTCTGTGTCAATAACTTTTAGGGAGTGAATATATGATCATTAAAATTATTATACTATTCAAGAGACTTTTGAAATAGATTTTGTAAAAAATATACCAAGTACCTAAATCAAGTGATTTGACACCAAAAATTATTATTTCTGTTTCAAATATACATCAGAGGTTTCATTTCATTTTTATATTTGAGAAGACTCAAATATGTTAGGTTTCAAAGCACTTATACTATAAGCAAGGTTTATCTCTGGAAAATGAATTTCAAAAAAAATTCTTTTTTCCTTATCTTTGAGCTTATTCTCTCTCCTTTTTTCTTTTCAGTCTTTTCTATTTTCTCTTCTTTCTTTTATATACTTTTTTAATTTTTATTTTTTTAGTTAAATTATGCAGTGTTAGTTTCTTTTTTGCATACCTTCACTTTTCTTTGCTATTGACTTTTCTTCTTACTCTTTCAGCCCTTGTTTTCTCTCTCACATGCAAGGGAACCTCCAGCACCAAGAGAAAATTGACATAGAACAATATTCTGTTTCCAACAGCACATTCTTTCTGTAGAATTAAGGCTTTCTGGAATCCATACTAGTCATAGTAAAAACCACCCAGTGATAATTACTAAGTTGACAATTACCTTATGTTGGTAACTTCATAACATGCTGAATTCATACTTTTAAATGATTAAAAAAAATGGAATTTAAAAGAATTTTAAACTTTTCTTTAGTTATTTTAGTGTACCCCTAAAAGGTACTGATTTCAACCTCATTTTACTTATGCTTATACCAGCCATGGGTATAAAGTTAAAAAAAAATGTTCCCTAGCAATCTGGATTAAAAGTAATTGCATGTTCATTTTGAAACTCCACAATGAACCAGGGACTAGTGTGTATATTCTATTTATATTTGATATCATTTTATTTCTTAATTAACAGCAATGCATACAAACACTCTAGGAAGCACCCTTAAGGCATTGATTTCTAAAGGAATTTCCATCTTGCTTTTACAAATTTAACAAGACCCCGCTGTTAGTTAATTGTTCTGGAATGCTCAGTTCCAGAAAATTATTGTAAAGAATGGTATAGTTTTGTTACTACAAGCAGAAGAGCTGGCTCAAGATACCTGGCCTTAAAGGGGTAAGTCCTCGGTATTGCAAAATCTCAAGAGTTGTGCCATTCTATAACTAAAATAATCCTTTTCCAAAGAACATGTTTGACTTTGTTTATTGAGCTTATGTGCATATTGTCTTCAAGAAGAGTTCTTTCTTCTCTTTTATATCCATTACACTCCACGTGCATTCTTCTCAGGGACAAATGTGAAGCCATGACTGGTAAAATAACTCAAAATTGAACAGATGGTAGTTCTTAAGTGTTGTTCCTTATAAACAGCAGAAAACTGTATGATATCACCAATATATGTTCTTAATCATATTTAAATGATAACTGAAGGCCCAGGTTTTCACTGAAAAACAGTAAAGGAGTTGTCAAAACCTCCTTCTCGGAATCTGGTAATTTGGTGTACTACAACTGAAATCTCACCCCAGGGCGGAACACTACACGGAATGTTACTAAGCAACAAGCACATTCTTTTCTCCTGAAGTATAAAGATTAGAAAAATGAATGCATATAGATTACATGTTCGAAAATAACTCAGCTAGAGCTTGTAGGTGTTACAGTTTCTTTTGAGAATTGCTATATTTTCAAAGTGAGTCGTATGTTTTACAAAATGATGCCGAATCACCTTGTTTCTATGCAATGCGTGACTCAGGTTTTCCAGTTTCTGCCAATTCTCTCTCTGGGTTTGGTTTACCTGAAATCTCTGGTTTGCTGTGTATGCCAATACAGTCCGTCCTTCCAAAAAAGATGGTATCAAAGGGGATACCTTTTTTATGGTTATTTTTTAAGGTTCTGCCATATATTAAAAGAACATTTAAGAAGTATCAAACATATAATGCATATCACTTAATACTTCTAAAAATAGAAAGTCTGTAATTCAGAATAGTTGTTATGAATAAAAAAAAACCTGTGGAATCAGAGAAACCGGGCTTGATTCTGGGCTCTAGCACCTATTGGCTGTATTTAGGTAAGATACTGTTCCTCATAAACCCATGACTCCTCATTTCTACATTGGAATGACTAACACGACTCTTCTCACAGTATTTTTTTGAGTATTAAATGAAAGCTCTACATGTTTACTAACCATCTAGTAAAAGCTTGACAGATGTTACATATTAGCATTACTAAAATATATGGCCAATTAAAAATGTTTGGAATTTGGGATGATTTTAAAAATAGCCAAGTAAATTATGTCTCTATGACCCACAGCAGGGTAAATAATTTTGAAATATATTTAAAAAGAGATCACAGTAGTTTATCTAATTGAAATTGCTTCAGTCTTCTGATTATTATTGTCAGATTTAATTTGATAAGTGAAATAAAAAGAAACTAAGAAAACTCTTTTCTAGACTGTGTAGTTTGAAATGGTATATTGAGGTGCATTTAACAATTTTTGGGAGGAATTTATTGCAAAGCATAGGTAAAGGGAACTATATATTTAACTTTAACTTGTTTTTAATTTAATGATTAAGATGTCTTATTTTAGCCAGTATTGCCATGCACCTTATGTTCTCAATTACATGATATGGCTATTCATTTGTAAGGTATCAAATTTTTATTCAAGAATTAGTCACTGATCATCTCTTATGTGGTAAGAATTGTGTTAAATCTTAGGCATATCTCCTGCATCTCCAAGCACTGCCTACACCTGTCCTTTCTATCGCCTGTATACCTACTTCCTTTACTATGGTCCTGGTTCCAAAAACTAGTTCATCTCTGTCTCTGGTTTTGTAGTTAATCATTTCACTTTCTTTTACCCAATTTTGTCTGTATTGTTCTCTGTGCTGCTACCAGAGCGACTTAAAGTCCTCCAAAATGATCCTCTCCCCTTTGCTTTAGGATATAAACTTAGTTCCTCGGCCTGCTTACAGCCACCTCATAATTGGGATTCTTGAGCAAATGGCAAAGAAGGAAATCTTGAGATGTCTTTGGTGCAAGAAGATACACGGGGACAGGACCCATGGGCACAAAGAGCTGCACTGGGGTTGTAAGAAGTGACTGATTATATGCCTTTACGTTAGTGGGAGTTAGGGATAGCATAAGTCTCTAAGGAATTTGAAAGCGAGGCTTTCAGGACCTTGAGGGGCTAGCTACTGTTAAGATAGTTACTTTTAGTCTTTAATAAAACGAAAACATTAAAGAAGTAAGGTAGCCATGAGTTTGAGAAAGGTCACCCTCTGCCTATTTCAGGTGTATATCAGTGGGCTGCAAACTGTAAGGAGATTTAATTTATGTTACATTTTTCTTTGTTTGACTCATCATCATGGCCTGGCTTTTTCTTTTATAGCCACTTGCTCTCACACTTGAAACTACTCCCAGGTTTGTCACAAGTACATGATGCACCTTCTTCTCTAATGCCTGTTATGCATTTTTTCCCATCTCTGTCTCTTCCTATCAACAAATTGGTTATATTCTCTTTATTCCTTAGATCCTAATTCATGCTTCACTTATCCTAGGCAAATTTTCATGATCCTTCCCCTACATGCTCTACCCAATTTGGGTAAGGTACTCCTTTTTTATATTCTGTGAACACTTTTTACTTCAGTTCTTATTGAATTTTCAACCCAAGCTGTCTTATTAGTTCCTCTGTTTCTACACCACACTGCATAGTCTGGGGGTGGGGGGGTAAGGGGGATTGGCAGGCAGGGATTGAATCTATATCATTCACATTTGAATCTCCATAGTTCCCTGCACAGGCTTTGCATATGGTTTGGGCTTTATTAGTTATCAATTGCCACAATGATGTTGCTTAACAAACAGCAAAAAACTCTTGGTGGCATCGAACATAAACCTTTATTTAACTTACAAGTCAGCAGTTCTATTTCTAGAAACTTGGAAGCCCAAAGTCTTTAGTACATGTTGAACAGACTCTGTTTCTTTTACACTGGGGTGACAGGGCTTTTGCCAATACCATTGCAGCTAAACATTTGTGGCCTTCAAATGTATCCAACTGAGTCCATTTATAATCTAAAACCACACCACAGTTCTTTTTTAAACATACCTCTCTCTAAACTAATTGTTACTTTGGAATAGAAGCTCTTTACTGGAGGTGAAAATGCCTCTACAAGGCATTGCTTTAACGTCTTCAGAGGACTGAACGAAGTACTTCAAGCGACATGATAATTTTTTAATTCTTTAAGAACTGCTGCTATGTTGAAATAATTTGGAGAACTTTCACTGGCTTGAGACATTGAAGACTAGGAATGCTTAAAATTACCTAACCATGCAAATTCTAAATCTACAATATCACTGCTAAGTGCTGTTTACAAATAGCCCAGTTCTTTTAAATTATTTCTTCCCTCTCCTTTTCTCTTTGTTGTTCTTCTTATGAGTTCTAATATTCTATCTTTTTCTGATACTACTTTATCCTATGTAGCTAAAAGTAACTAGCTGATTACTTGAATATTTTGTCATTTTGTCTGGACATTTCTTTGGCCAAGTCCCAAAGATTATCACTGCATTTCAATCTTTTAACTTACTACAAGGCACACTTTTAAAATATTATTTCCCCCTATATTTATCAATTCCTATTTCCCCATTTTCTCTCTAATGATTTCATTGTAATAGTTAGAAGTTCTCATGGCTCTCGAATCCTCAGCAGGCCTTGGGCGGCTCGGGTAAGGGTGTTCTCCTTGCAGGGGGCAGCAGGCGGTGGCCCCAGCTGCTCTAGAGGTGTGGGCACAGGCTGGGCTCAGAGCCACCTGGGCCAGCTACTGGAAGTCGTCAGCAGGGCAGGGCACCGCCAAGGCCCGCCTTGATTCCGGCATCTGGGGGACAAGCAATCTGCTCTCACCTGTGGGGTGCAGGGGTGTGGGAAGAGGGCACGTCTGAAGGCTGTGGGCCTCACAGGCCAGGGAAGAGACGCGAGTGGAGTTGCCTGTACGGTCGGACAGAGCGGGAGCTGGCTCCCCTCAGAACAGGCTGGGGTGGCTCTCAGCCCTTCCCTGCGGACTCTGCCAAGCCCTGCGGAGGACGGGGCCACCCTGTAGGACAGAGCAAATGAGGCCAGCAGCCCTCCCAGGCACTTGCGATTTGGAAAAGTGAGGCGTGGCTGCCCTGAGGTTCAATTCACCACCTAGAATGAGAGTTCAGAGACACCCCAGAGAGCCCAGCAGCGCCTCCCCCCGCCCCCCATCAGGCCAGGGTCCGTAGGCTTCACCAGGTTCCCAGGACCCAGCCTAACACGACTGTCTGATGGCCCAGGCCACCCCTGGGTGCGCCTCCCCATGAGCTCCAGAGGCCACGGGCTAGGCCTCAGGCCCAGGCACTGATGGTGACAGAGGGGCCACTAACCCAACACTGGGCTCAGCCCAAGCCCTATGTGACCCAGAGAGTAAGGAGCCCCAGGAAGGGGGGCATAGGAACCAAAGCTTGGAGAGAGGAAGAAGAAAATGGGGCTCACGCTTTTAAAAGCAAGTCAGATTTCATGTAATCGTGTGTCTTTGAAGGTAGCACAGGCTTACAGTGATACTGTGTCCACAGTCATGAGTCACACTACATGCCCCACAAAGCTAGGCATTGGTGAAGTCCAAGTTGTCTTGGAGGAATAAAAACTCAAATTTCGAAAAAAAAAATTTATGTGACCCTAAATCAGTGTTATATATTCAGGTTTTCTTTATGTCAGCAACTCACTTCTTTTACCTAATTCTGTACAGTTATCCCTTGATACAATGCCTATTGCATCCATTGAAGGAAAACCTATGACAGAGGGTTTTAGGTAGATTGTGAGATTATTTTCAAATTGTGCTAATCTGTACAGAATTACAAAGGTTTTTTCAAAATATGTAGCTCTCTATGGCATTTCCATGTTTAGCTTTGGGTTAAAAGTCAGTTTATTTGTAAGTATAGATTGTAATGTTAGGAATATAGGCAAGTGGATTCATCCATCTGTAGGAAAAGTTTTGTCTTTTGATGCTTAGCCACAGAAGATTCTGTTTTGTTTTCTTTGTGCATAGTCTCCCTCTTTAGGAGAACTCAAAGTACTTCCTAAATGTCAACTCATTAATCTTTACTGTAACCCCTCAGGAAGGTAGGAAGCAATTATCATTATGCTCATTTAATAGATGAGGAAACTGGGCCATGGAGAGGTTAACTGACTTATTAATTATGAAAGCAATAACCAAGGGGCTCGTAGTATCAATAATAAAAGTAATAGCTAAAGATATCATGGCATAACCATCATTACTCAGAAGAGCTAAGTGCATTAGTCATTTTGGCTCATTCACATGACCCCAACTGTTTGATCATATTAAATTTCTAAAACCTTTGCTTTAAGCCATTGGGGCAGATATAGCTATAACATGTTCTTTATAATTTGCTGCTTATTCTGAGCTTATCAGTTCAATGGTCTTCTAAAATTAAATTATGCTGGGGTGGCAGTATAGGTTTTTAAGCCTGAATTGCTTGTGTGGCATGCCTGTAATGATTTTTTGAAAGCTTGAGTGATTTTTGCTTCTTAAATGCCAAAAGAACAGAAGTAATTTTTGAGTTGAGAGTTAATTTTTAAAAAATTTGGCAGTTTACTGCATGTACTTAATAAATGGATTTAAAAATATATGCCATGCATTAGACATTTTTCATACCTTTATTTCTGCAAAACATAATTTTTGTTTGTTGTTTTTATTTAAGGAGCAGTTGTAATGAAAGTAGAATATATTCATCATGAAAAGATTTCTTACACATTGGATTTTCAAAGTGGCATCTGGAGTGCACTTTTCACATTAGGAAAGGGTTTTCTGAAATAAATATTTAGTTTCCTCTTGCCATATTGGTGGTATGATATTTTGAAAGTTCCATTTTGTATATGCATAAAATTGACCAAAAATAGTTACAATGATGAGAAAGATCATCCAAAATGACTTTTGGATTCATTTTATTTTTTATTGAGATATAATTGACAGATCATCTTATTTAAGTTTAAGGTGTATTATGTGTTGATTTGATAAATTTACATATTGCAGTATGATTATCACTGTAGCATTAGCTAATACCTCCATCACATCATTATCATTTCCTTTTTGTAGTGGGAACAATTGAAATCTAGTCTCTTAGCAACTTTTAAGTTTATAATACAGTATTGCTGACTATAATCGCAATGCTGTATATTAGATATCCAGAACTTATTCTTTAAATGTGTTTCATATTCGATGTAGTAAATTCCCAGTTAAGTATGGTCTTCACAAAGAAAGGGTTCAATAACTATCTGCACGTGGACAGAAATTGTGTATGTCTTTCACTGTGTACCAAATTTACTACTATATGTATTTTAAGTATTTTCCACTACCATCCAGGATGGATTCTTTGACAATAATTAGAAATACGTAAGGTACCTCAGTAAGTACAGGGATTATTTCTGAAATACTTGCTTGTAAAAGAGTTGTCTTGTTTATTCAGGTGTTACTAACATGCCATAGTTTTGCTTTCAATTCATTTTTATTTACTTGAGTCAATTTATGCTTAGCAATGACACTGCCCTTTTCTCCTCAATAATTTAGACCTCAAATTTCAGCTTTGTGTCTCACCTGGAGGCTGTAGTTTCTGTGCCTAGAAACTAGTTTAAAAATGGAATATTAATAGGAGCATAAGTACATTGGCATCAAAGTTTTGTGACTAACAGTTTTTTGTTGTTATTGATAAGTTTGTACCTCCCTGTGTATGCATCATAAATTCCAGAATGTAGTCCAACAAAGTTAGCAATGCTTACTATTTATCCTGTCCCCCACTTAAAGCACTACTTCAGCTTATGGGCCAGTCTATTATCTATCAAAAGAGTAGATGTGGGTGTGCTGCAAGCAATGGAATTGGACAGTATGAATGTCATGTAGGAATGTGGTCTTGTCTGTGATAGAAAAACACATTACTCTGGCAGTCAAGAAGATCATCGTGAGTTTTACATCAACTTTTCTTTTTCAAGAGATAGAGTCATTATTTTATCCTACTTGGGTATATCATTCATTAAGTTTCAAAAACATTTAAAACACCCATTTGTTCAAATCAGTAGTCTCAACCCACCTGCACATTAGAACATTAGAATCATTTGAGGGCTCTAAGAGAATACTGAGGCCTAGGCCCCTTTCAAGCCAAGTAATTAAAAATATCTTGAGGGGAGATTCTTGGTATCTGAGTTTTTGTTTTTTTTTTTTTAATAAGTTCTTCTGGTGAATCCACTGTGAAGAAAGGGTTAATTTAATATGAAATATAAAGAATGCTTTCATTATTGGCATCAATATTTAATAACTAATTGCATTTACTTCCATTTTTTTATATTAGTTTGTGTACTATTTTGTTCTGAAACCAAGAATTCACAAAATATCAGACAGAAGCATGAAATGATGATAAATCTGTTGACCCTACTCTTACTTCTTTCACATTATTTACCTGGGTTGTGTTTAAAGACTTTTTTTCAAAAGAGATTTGCTGAGAGTGAATAATCCAATTACACCTTCATTCTGACACTATTCCTGGAAGTCCCCCGTGGGCAGGCATAGGAATTGACTTGTAGCAGGGGATGAAGACAGCTAGCGCTTTCTCCTTTCTTAGAGAATTATGCTGGAGTAAATCCTGACCTTTGTTGTGTCTCCAAGTGAAAGTTGAGAATATATATATACTGTGGGAACTAGAGACGGAATATATTCACCTTTTCTTTGTAAGTCTTGTCACAGGTTCTTCCACTGTGCAGGAGGGAGGAGAAATTAGAGACCCATAAGCAGGCATATTAATGTCTTGTAAGGACTGTATATGTGAGTTTTGTGTTTACATAATGGGGACCAGATTAAGAAGAAATGAAGTACCTTACTTTATAATTATATATCAAATTAGATTCTGCACAACAGTTTGAGATTTGGGCTTGTGTAGTTTTGTTCTCTGAGCTGTCAGGACTATTCTGTAGTGTTTGGTGGACTACTGTCATTCCCTCCTTGTGGAAAAAAAATGCACCTATGTTAACTGGAGGTGACAAATTATTGTAAAATTCTAATTGATATCTTTTTTGTGTTTGGAACTCCTCATTATCCCTCTGCATATCTCTACTGAAACCAAGTACTCCTCAAACATGGCATTACACATTCTACTTGAACATGGATGATGGAAAAACAGATATACTTAAGCTTCCAAGCCAAAAACTGTTCTGGCTAACTTGCTTGTAAATTACTAATTAAGTAATGACTCTATGATTGCATAGAATAAATAGAAATTTTATTTTGAATTCTTTATTTCATGTATTCAAGTTCGTGTATAATCTGTTTTATTGTTTTGATTTCTCTGCAAACTTAATGAAACAAACCCTGAAAGCTTTATGTGATTGAACACCAATGTATCCTAGCAGTCAGTTTAGATTAGTGATTAATATTGTTACTGAAATATTCATCTGTCCAAATTGATGTTTTCTTCATTTTACATTAGACAGCTTTTCTAGAAATCTAAAAGAAAGATCTCAGCAAAGATTTTTGTAGCCATACCATTTCTCTTTTCTCCCAAATATTGTTTTCCTTCCTTAATAATTTTAAGATACCAGTTATAGGTAATGAATTAATGTTAACATTAGGTTAAATAGCAAAATTTGTTTAATAAAACAAGGTTGGTATTTTAAAAGTGTTGTTCTATTGTTACTAGTATCATATGGTTTTGATATTAGTCATGTTTGAAGTGAATATTTAAACCAATTTTTATAATACACTTAATTTATTGGCATAGTAAGGGGGTTATTTTTGCCCAAGGAGATTGTCTCCCTCCCCCAGCCTCATCTAACACACAATTTATTGTATGTGAGGCCTGATCCTATGTTTATTACAGGGATTTGCATAAGGCCTACAGGAAACCAACACCATTTTACTATGTTCCCATTGCAAGAAATAAAATGGTGCCTTTGAGTAAAGCTGCTTCATCAGACACTAGGTTAGCATGCCAAGTTACAGCTATCAATGGTGAAACAGCAGATGTGAAGGCTAGTTGGCATCAAAGCATATGAGTTGAAGACTTTCCTATGGGAAAGAAAGTGCTTCATTACACTTTATCTATACTAAGAACATTAGTTCTATCAAGCTGTCTGAAAATTAGACGATGATGGGTTTTATTACCTTAGCCTTGCCAGAGTGAATTCAATAGTTAAAAAGTAAGTGATAAAACCATGTGGGGAATTATAAGAAGTTATAAGAGTTTCAGTGTATTTAAACTTCGAAAGAGCAGCAACTTTTGTCTCATCTTCTCTAAAATGTCTAAAGGACAAAAGTTTAATCCCTCTCTAATTTTCAATATGTACCAATGAACCTTTGGGACACTTTAATTGAAGAAAGAAGTTTTGTGTTTGACTGAAGTGTAAAATCTGAGAAACAATGTTTTAATTGCCTTGAAAGGCAAGTGCAGGAGGCTGTTGTCATTCGAGGATACACTGTGGTTCTGTCTCTCTTTTGCCCTCCCTCCTCCACTCTGTGCAGGGACCACTCTTGCTGTTTGTCAAGTCAGCATGGCAGCTCAAACACCACGTTGCACCTCATCAGTCTTAGCCGAGAGGGCCCCATGGGGACTGAGAAAACTCGAAAGTCAGTTAATATAGCAATGTAGAGCTGGCATGTCAAGTACTGCATAATGGATAATTGTTGTCACTGGAAGAGTTTATAGCCACTGGTTAGGCCACAGTTTGAAAGGGATTTGGAAAGGCATCTTTTTGGACATAAAAATATAGGCTTAGATAAATATAAAAATTGTCACTTAAAACTTGTAATGTTCTATTTCTTAGTTAAAAAATTTAAGGTGGACATTTCTCTTCTTCTGTATAAGTTGCAACATAAAAGCATCATTCGGTATTTCTAAAATATACAAAAAAAACGAAAACTCAGCTTCTTTGCTTTGTATATTATTTGAGGAAATTATTTTAATTGGTATTGTGGCTAAAAAAATCAACTAATCATGCTTAATATGTAGGGGGGAATGGAACTTTAGAGTACCAACAAAAACATATTATCCTTTTACATTGTCCATTAATTAAAGAATGAATACTGTGAAACTTGTACTTAATACAGAATACCCTATGACTTGGCAGTTAATGTTCTTGATTTTTCATGCACCATGATGTCTTTTTAGGGGGGAGGGAAGTCCTATTTTTTGTTGTTGCAAATACACTTTAATTAGTGTTTTTGGTCAGCTGAATATTCTTTTGTTCATTTTCCTATCTCTTTTCCAAAAGTCCTAATAGCAAAAATACCAATATCAATGTTTTTTGATATTAAGAGCTGATTAAAGACATTATGTGGTAGTTAAGTAGGTTCTTTCATTATATCATAAAGCAAAACGAGGTTTTCTATTACTACTGCTTCCATCTTTGATGTATAAACTTTCATTTAAAAACAGAACAGAACTGTGTTTCCCCCTTAGAAGCGAGTAAAATGATGATCCTATATTTTTGGGTCATCAGCACCTCTGATAGTGAATCGTCTTATTACTTCACCACTCATATTCACCAATAGGATACATACCTCATAAGGCATCCTTTGTTTTTTTATACCCTTTGTCTACCCTGACATGGATTGGAAAAAAGACAAAATAAACTTTAGAGCTTGTTAATAGTTATTGATAATTGCAAGCTGAATATAGTAGATTCCTCAAAAATATCGCTTTTCAAAAAGCAATATTGAGTAGATTAAACATTAATGCTAAATGTCTTCATCATAAAGAGGTCAGATTCTGAAATAATTCAAGTTCTTTTCTCTGGGATTTTATTGACTGCGACAGTGCCTAGAGTTGTTAAATGTCTAATGCATACTGTTAAGCACTTTCATGGACCTCCTGTAGTCAAAGAAAGCCCTTAACAATTTCATAAGTAAAGAACTTTCCAGACGAGGGAATGTGTCTGCATGTGTATGCACATGCATGAGTGAGAGTGTTCTATAGGAATAAGATATGCTACCTTAATTGGAATTAAATTATGAATGATCACATGATTTATTTTTCTTATACCCAGTTTCCATATTAAATCTGTTCTAGGGGAAGAATAGTTCAAGGTTGGCAATAAATTATAATTTTATTTTTCCTGATAGCATTTGAATAATACTTTTGATTATTATAAGCCTATTGTATATACCATAGCACTAGTAAAATTCAGTGGAAAGACTTGATTGTCTCTAAAGGTAGAATTATTAAATATTGTAATTACAGCTAATTAGAGGTTACACAATAAATTAGTTTGCTTTGTAGGTCTCTTGACTGTTTTCAGAACACTATGAGTTTATGCTTCATTTTAATTTATTACAAAAACAATTAAATAAAGACCAAATAATTAGAAAGCAGCATTAATAATGGATATAAAGGATTGTTGAGTCATATACAGTGCAGTTTGACAAAATGATTAAATGCATAAAGTAGGTTTTGTCATGAAATCATATATCTGTCACTCTTTAGGGATTTACTTAACCTAGGGCTTCTGTCTTTTTATAGGTAAACTAGGAGTTTAATTACAGTCTTAGACATTGTTTACATAAAGCACTAAACATGTAATAAACTCCCAGGATGTACTTACTGCTATTCTTATTTTAAGGAGCTTAATAGTTGAATTGTTAAACTCTGTAGCAGATGAAACCATTTCCCTCAAAATGAATGCTTGCATTCCTAGAAATACATCCAATTTACCTATGCTTAATGCCAAAAGCTGATACTGAATTACATTTATGTGTGATTGTTGATTTGATTCTGACCGTAGATTATTAAAAATATGCTAGATTACTTTCTTGGACTGCTAAAAAGATAAAATGCATCATGAATCCAGTTCCATCCATACATCCAATTTTAATTAATTATCTTTTTATTAATGATTATTTAATTAATAGCCCTTCTATTAATGTGTGAGATCTTTCACAAACAATTCATGCTCATAATTAATGCTTAAATAGAAGAAAACCCTCATTTTAAGTTGCTCTTCCTTTCCATAAACATTAGCCATTATAATTTTAACAAGTTTTCTTTTCTTTTACAAAAATAATGCATATGACTCATGAGAGCTATAGATTTTTAGGAAAGTAAAGGAAAAAATGTCAAAGTCCAACCTACAAAGATAAATCCTAATATTCTGTAAAAAAAAAAAAAAGCCTCTAGTATTTTCTCAATATATTTTGATCTCATTTTTCTCTTGTTTTTGGTGTTAAAGACTTAGCCTGTATATAGCTTTGCATATCTCATATTTCCACTGAACACAGGCACTGATGTTCTTTTCAGGAATATGCTTTAAAAATTCATTATCAGCATGCTTGCTTTGGCAGGACATATACTGAGATTCATCATCAGTAAAATAGGGTTGTAAGAATGTGTTTATGATACTTTTAGAAATGTTTTTTGTTGAGTTAAAGTCAAAAACAAAAAGTTACTTGCTAATTTCCAAGCCCATTCACCTAGTCATTTCAAACTTTCTTTTTTTTTAATGTTTATTTTATTTTTGAGAGAGAAAGAGAGAGAGTGTGTGTGTCTAAGTGGGGGAGGGCAGAGAGAGAGAGGGAGACACAGAATCCAAAGTAGGCTCCAGGTCTGAGCTGTCAGCACAGAGCCCTACATGGGACTCTAACTCACGAACTGTGAAATTGTGACCTGAGCCAAAGATGGAGGCTTAACCGACTGAGCCACCCAGGCAGCCCCACAAACTTTCAAAATATGTTTATATATAAACACACATGTATAGCAAAGAAATATTTTATGTCTTAAATACCTATGGTACCAATTGAGATATTCATTTTCAATGTTTGTCGCATTAAAATATTAAAAAGAAATTTAATGCCTTCAGATATTAAATTTAATAAATGCTTTTAATCAAACCTTGAAGGAAAATTGATTGGTAGAGAGATGGTTTTAAGGTTATCTGTTTAGGCTTCCTAATATAATTTTTTTTCAAGTAAAAGGGAAAAAAATCTGGAAATATAAATATATGAGTAGTCATTAACCTTTTTCTGTTGAGCTATATTAACATATATTAAGAAGAATGGAGTAAATTAGGAATCCATATGTTAGGGTGTGAGGGTGGCCTGGCTGTGACATGTCACCCCATTGGTCCCCGGGGTTGATTCAGCTGATCTAGCTGGCTAGGCAAGTATCTCCCTTCCTCATCACTCCATTTGCATCCCTCCCAAAGCTGTGTGCTCAGTACGAGAGGACAAGACTACTTTCCCAAATAGGGGCGCCTGGGTGGCTTAGTCGGTTAAGCGTCCGACTTTCGCTTGGGTCATGATCTCGCGGTTCGTGAGTTCGAGCCCCGCGTCGGGCTCTGTGCTGACTGCCAGCTTGGAGCCTGGAGCCTGTTTCAGTCTGTGACTCCCTCTCTCTCTGACCCTCCCCTGCTCGCGCTGTCTCTCTCTCTCTCTCTCCTAGAAATAAAGCATTAAAAAAAAAAAAAGACTACTTTCCCAAATAGAGGAGGACTTTCTTTGGTCAAGGGTAAACGAGCAGCTGTACTTCCCTTCTAGAACCTCCAAACAAGCTGTCAAGGACCATTTGTAGGAGAACATAGGATGGTCAACTTTCCAAGACTCCAGACACATCTAAATGAGGCACTGCAGGTGGCGGCCTGCCTTTCTTTAAAAAATAAAAAACAAAACAACAGTGGCAGCAGCAACAACAATAACAAGGAATCCATATTGTCAAAATGGGAGAAAGTGACTAAGATGGCCATTACTAAGAAATGAAAGTGTCCAAAAATAACAATATTTAGATATACCTGATACATTCTAACATATGGTACTATAGCTTTCTGGCATTCTGAACAGAGAAGTAACTCTGCTTCTGCTTTTCTCCTCTGCTCAGCATTTCCAAGTGCAGACTACTCAATCACCCCCTTCTGTCCCACCCATCTCGTACAGATAATCCCCTCTTACCACTGCTTGCCCAGTCATTTTCTTTTTTTTTTTTTTATGTTTTTTATTTATTTCTAGGAGAGAGAGAGACAGCGTGAGCAAGGGAGGGTCAGAGAGAGAGGGAGTCACAGACCGAAAGAGGCTCCAGGCTCTGAGATGGCAGTCAGCACAGAGCCCGACGCGGGGCTGGAACCCACGAACCGCGAGATCATGACCCAAGCGAAAGTCGGATGCTTAACCGACTAAGCCACCCAGGCGCCCCTGCCCAGTCATTTTCTAGTATTTGTAGCCCCTAAATTAACACACTAGTCCAGACAATAGTGAGAACCAGGAAACATACTTGACATCTCAAAATTAGTATCTACAAAAACAAAGAATGGCTACTAAGTTTATCGGACAAAGAGAATTTACAAGGAGCATAGTGTACAAGTGGAAACAATGGTGTGCCTATGTCCTTTCAATTCGGCAGTAGCATTTTATTCTTATAAGGGTGGGTCGTTGATTTATTTTTAATACATCGTGGAATCAAGCCCCATATCATGCTTGCTGAGCATGGAGTCTGCTTGAGATTCTTCTCTCTCTCTCTCTCCTTCTGTCCCTCTCCTCGACTCATGCTCTCCCTCTCCTCGACTCATGCTCTCCCTCTCCTCGACTCATGCTCTCCCTCTCTAAAATTAAAATAAAAAACAAAAACAACAGAAAACATTTAAAAGAAAAAGAAAAGGAAATTTCTCTCAGTCTCCAGCAATAAGATGTCTATCTATGTTAATTTTCCATGTTGTGAAGATCCATCTTTTGGTGTTTCTACCATATTAATATATTGTTCTGTAATGTTACTATAACAGTAACAGAATTGGGCACAGTTATTCAAAGTTTACCTTTAAATGTACTCTGTATATACATGAAACTGCCTCCTAGAGTATGGTCATTATAACTTGAACCGTGAAGGAAAGCTTCTGCATCTTCTATCCATTCTTCTTTAACATGATATATATAAGACATTTAAAAGAGTTAAATACATAACTTACCTTATAATTAATAATACTATAATATATAAAACTATACTAGAATATATATTATATACTATACTAGAATATATATTATATATAATATAATAATATTACATGATATTATTATATAATAACTTGAAAGTTTCTAAAAGCAGAGATCTTATATGTTCTTACCACAATTTTCAGATATGATAAATAGTGCTACTATGACTTTATATACATGTTTTTGGATGGACATATGTTTTCATATTTCTTGGGTACATATCTACTAATAGAAATGCTGAATCATATGATAACTCTATGTTTGACTAACTGAGGAAGTCCTAGACAGATTTCCAAATGGATGCATGATTTAACATTACCATCAATAGTGAATAGAGGATTCTAATTTTCTTCACATCCTCACCAAAAGTTTTTACCTTTTTGATCAGTCCTTCTGTTGAGAATGAAGTGGTGTCCATTGTGGTTTTGATTTGTGTTTCCCTGATACTAATGATATTTTGCATTTTTATATGTGCTCATTGGCCATCTGTATATCTTCGGAGAAATATCTAATCAGATTTTTCTTAATTTTAAATTGGGCTATTTATCTTTTTTATTGAATTTTAATAGTTGTATACACGTTTTAGATACAAATACCTCATCAGAAATATGCTACGTAAATGTTTTCTTTCATTCTCGGGTTGTCTTTCAACTATCTTAATTATGTCCATCAAGGCACAAAAATTTATAATTTTGATGAAATCTGATTCATATGTTTTTCTTTAGTTGCTTTTGATATTAGTATAACATCTAAGAAGGGGCGTCTGGGTGGCTCCGTCAGTTAAGCGTCCGACTTCAGCTCAGGTGATGATCTCATAGTTCGTGGGTTCAAGCCCCACATAGGGCTTTGTGCTGACAGCTAGCTCAGAGCCTGGAGCCTGCTTTGGATTCTGTATCTCCTTCTCTCTCTGACCCTCCTCTGTTCACGCTGTCTCTCTCTCTCAGAAATAAATTTTTAAAAAAAATTTTTAAAAAGCATCTAAGAAGACTTCTCTTAACCTAAGATCCTAAAGATTTACTACTACATTTTCTTCTGAAGTCTCTATAATTTTAGCTCTTACATTTAAGTCTGTGATCCACCTTGAGTTCATTATTGTGTATGATGTGAGGAACAAGGGCAACTTCTTCCTTTGCATGTCGATATCCAGGTGTCTCAGCACCATTTGTTGAAAACACTATTCTTTCCCCATTGAATAGTTTTGACGCTCTTGTGAAAAGCCAAATGGCCATAAACACAAGGGTTTACTTCTGGAATCTTAAGTTTTTTCCATTGATCTATAAGTATATCCTCATCTATATACCACACAATCTTAAATGCTGTAGTAAGCTTTGAAATTAGGAAATGTGAGTCATTAATTTCTTTTTTCTTTTTAAGATTGTTTTGACTTTTCTGGACCCCTTGTATTTCTATATGCATTATAGGATAACTGGGCAATTTCTGCAAAAAGCCAGATAGAACATTAATAGAGATTGAATTAAATTAGTATATCTATGTGGGAATAATTGTTATCTTAACAATGTTAAGTGTTCTAACCCTTGAGCATGGAATGCTTTTCCATTTATTTAGGTCTTTAAGTTTAGCAATGTTTTGAAGGTCTTTTTTATAAAAATGTTGTTCCTCTTTTAAAAATGTATTCCTCTGTATTTTATTCTTTTTAATGATATTATAAATAGAATTGTATTTATAATTTTATTTTTTGATTGTTCATTGCCAGTTTACAGTAATAGAATTGAGTTTTGTATATTGATCTGATATGCTGTAACTTGCCTAAACTCATTTATTAGTTCTTATAGTTTTTTAGTAGATATCTTTGAATTATCTCATATAAGATTCTATCATCAAAAAAAGATAGTTTTAATTCTTCCTTATCGATCCAAATGTCTTTCAGTTCTTTTTCTTGCATTATTTCCCCGACAATACAAGAAATTGCAGTATAACATTAACTAGAAGTGGTAAGAATATACATTTTATCTTGTTTCTGATCTTAGGGAAAAACATTCAGTCTTTCACTATTATTGTTATATTAGGTATAGTTTTTTTTTTCTTTTTATAGCAATTCCATATCAGAATGAAGACAATAGTTAATTTTATATTTCAACTTGACTGGGAAACTGAGTGCCTAGATTTCTGGTTACATATTATTTTTGGGTGTGTCTGTGAAGGTGTTTCTGGAAGAGATTAGTATTTGAATTGGGGGACTGAATAAAGAAATCACCTTCCCCACTGTGGGTGGATATAATCCAGTCTGTTGGGGGCCCAAATAAAGCAAAAAGGCAGAGGAAGGTTAAATTCTGTCTCTGCCTGGATACTTGAGCTGAGACATTTGTCTTTTGCCTTCAGGCTAGGATTTACATCATCAGCTTCCCTTGTTCTCAGATCTTCAGATTCAGACTGAATTATAACATGGACTTTCAGGGGTCTCCAGCTTGCAGAAGGCAGATCGTGGGAGTTCTCAGCATCCAAAACCATGTGTGCCTATATATATATATATTTCTTCCTGTTTTTGAATGTTTTCATCTTGATGAGGTACTGGATTTATCAAATTCTTTTTCTGAGTCTTTGGTATGGTCATGTTGCTTTTGTCCTTATTCTACTGATAAGATGCACTACAGTAATTGTTTTTTGCATTTTAAAACACCCTTGTGTTCCTGGAATGGGGAAGAATTAGAAAAATACCATAAAGGACTGATGTCCCAATAGATTTTTAGATTGACAGAATGAATAGGGATTTGAAAAGACTGAAGGGAGTTTGTGGAAGAAGGTAAGCACATTACTGAATCCCTCTCTATTTTGATTTTTTGTTTGGCTCGTAATTCCTCTAACAAGACATTTTGAGGATGTGGGTGTTCTAGTCATCTCATTTTCCTGTGCACATAATGGAACCAATGGCATATCATAGGTGCTCAAGAAACTGCCCATACATAAATGATTCAGTGAATGAGACAATGAGATGAATGATTTATAATTAATACTTAACTGAGTCAGATAAGCAAGTGAAATAGTAAAAGCACTGAAGAGCTTAATTCAGTACTTTATCTGTTGAATAAGTCTTTTGCTCAATGAATTTGTTCGCATATTTATAAAAGAAAAATATACTGCAGTACTGGATCAGTGTTCCAATAGAGCATTACAGTTTTTTTGTTCTTTCATCCACTTATATTACAAGGGATATGACAACTTTTCCCTATACGCTCTCCTACTGACTTTGTATTTTATATAATTTTTGAGGAAGGAATGTGAGGCTGTGGGTTGAGGAAGGAACTTCTAGATGTAGAGAATATGACCCTGATATTATTAAAATATATATTGTGATAAAAAATAGTGTTATAATCAGCATATATACAAGATAAACTGTTAGGAGAAATCAAGAAAATTAAACATTGGTGGTATAGTGATACTTTACTGAATATTGTGGTGGTAATGAGTAATTTTTTAAAGTTGAAAATATGACTTTATGAGACTATAAATGAACATGTATCAAAGATTTTATTGTTAAGATTCATTCAAAAGAAGATTTGAAGCAAAGATTTTATTGTTAAGAATCACTCAAAAGAAGCATTTAGAATACTGCCTGGCAAGTGACAGTTGCTTGACATTATCATTAAGCCATGTGTATCTATAAAAAAAAAATTCATTCAAATGAGATTTGAAGCAATTTGGGAATATAAAAATGAATTTGCTAATATATGTAAAATGGGTTGATTTCTTATAGTTTAATACAATATGTTTAAAGTAAACTTTTCTATAGATTGTAAATCATTTAACTCTAACATATACAATTAATTTGCATTGTTATGTACAAGAAATGTTTATACCACTATTAGTTTTGTACAAGACAATGTTTATGTCTACGGGGTTCTTAATAGTCAGTATAAAAGCAGCCAATGTATACTCTTTTAGAATCAGATAATCCCTAGATAATCCACTAGACAATATCCAACCTTCCATTGGAAGAACACCCAGGAATCCTTTAATCCATTTCTAAGTCTTGGGCAATATTTTCTGAACGTCTCCCCCATTGTTTTCCTACATAGCTTCTAAATATTATTTTATCACAAAAACACCAGTCTCTTCAATTAGGGCAGATTAACTACATAGGTGTAGCGAATGTCTTAATTAATTATGTAAGCTTCCTTGAATTTGATTTATAAATCTAAAGCTTGGAACCATTTGCCAGCTGGTAAATCACAGAATTAACTTTTAGCTGCAAGTTTTTCTATGTAACCCTGTATCACAATTTTAAAACCTGCTATTATTGACCACACTCGGAAAACTGCCCTCCAGATTTCACCTGTGTAAATGAGTTTAGGTGAATTCCTCTGTTCTTAAGATTTTCTGAAATTTTTAAAGTTTCTTGTCCTAGGAGACAGTTATTTTCCTCTCTACTGGTAAGGCTAGAACTTTTAAGCCAAATAACAGGCCTGTTTTCCTAGGAGGGTTTTGTAGCTATTGATTGCACACATGAAGTCAACTCCTATTTTTTTAAATTATTTATTTATTTTGAGAGAAAGAGTGAGACAGACTGAGAGAGAGAGAGAGAGTGAGAGAGAATCCCAAGCAGGTTCTGGGTTGGGTTTCATGGGTTTGAACTCATGACATGAGATCATGAGATCATGAAATCATGACCTGAGCCAAAATCAAGAGTTAGCCACTTAACCATCTTAGACACCCAGGTGCCCCAACCCTTATTTTTAAATAATAGGCTTGTCATATGTGATTAAGTGAGAATTATTATTAAATGTGACACTCCAGATATGGTCTTGATTGCAAAATTGATTGTCCTATTGTATATTAGTAAAAATGAAAATATATCCTTTTAGAAACTATGCAAATAATTTATTGCCATGAAAAATAAGAGGCTTAATGAGAATTTCTGAATTCCAGAGAATGAGTCAGAGTCATTTAAACATGGTCATTTCCATTTACAAAACCAAAGTCTACAAAACTGAATGTTAGTAATATTCATGAAGGAAAATAGAGTTTCTATGTATGACCATGAAAACAGAATACAAAAAACAAGGTAGACAATATTCTGAACAAACAGAAATGAATAAATTTTCTTCATTCATCTATAATCAATTATTTTTCTTTTAATCATGGGAGAGCAGTCAGTTTCCATCACGTATTCCTGTTTTGGGATGGAAGAGACCTGGAAATCTTGATTCAGTCCATTGTTAGTCTGAATGTATTCTAAGAAGTGTCATTTTGAAGCCTAAGTTTTGTTCTTTATTTTTTTTTTAAATTTCTGAGAGAGAGAGAGAGAGAGAGAGAGACTGCGTGAGCAGGGGAGGGTCAGAGAGAGAGGGAGGCACAGAATCTGAAGCAGTCTCCAGGTTCTGAGCTGGCTATCAGCACAGAGCCCAAGGTGGGACTCAAACCCATGAACCGTGAGATCATGACCTGAGCCGAAGTCGGACGCTAAACCTACTGAGCCACCCAGGCGCCCCTAAATTTTGTTCTTTTAAGTATGAAAAATTCAAGTACGTGGAACAGCCTTTCCATAAAGTTTTGAGAAGCTCTTTTGTTAAAGGTATAAACATTTGGGGCACCTGGGTGGTCATTCGGTTAAACATCTGACTCTTAATTTCAGCTCGGATTATGATCTCAGAGTTGGTGAGTTCTAGCCCCATGTTGGGCTTGGCACTGATGATGTAGGGCCTGCTTAGGATTCTCTATCTCTGCTCTCTCTCTCAGAATAAATAAATAAACTTTAAAAAAAAAATTTAAAAAAATGCAAATCCTGTCCTTTAACGTATAGTAGGGGCTTTAGATGTGCTTTAGAGTCTAAATAATTTTCTCCAGTTAACCGATAATATGAAAATGGAGAAGTAGGAAATTCTCTATTATATAATATATAACTATTCCTTAAAATGATCGGTATTTCCCCTGAAGGTAAGAATGTTATGTAGATAATGAGAGCACTGTAAAATCTCCAGGACTTGTAGTCAAACTTTAAATTACTTTGGTAGTTATAATAGGTAACCTGTACAACCTGACTAAGAAAGCGTGTCTCTAATTTGACAACTCTCCATTCAGCTCTTCCCAGTTAGCTCAGTGCTTAATAATTAATATGGAGTATACAAGTGAACTTAATTAATTTTTCACATTTTGAAAAATAATCTGAAAGGACAAATCTCTCAGGTTTTCTAGGAACCATTTGGGAACTCCCATAGATAGTTTTCTTATAAAATATATTCTGATAATTTGTTTATTAAAACATTTTATTAAGTTTACAATCTGTTCTTGTAAAGTGAAAAATTAAAAACGTTGTCGGAGAAGATTTGGACTCTTGTGTCGGAGGCTGGCTCTGGCATGTCCAGGGGTCCCTGAAGGATGGACGGTGTTGGCGCGCGCCAGAGAGCGAGCGAGAGGGAGCTCCCCAGAGATTCTTTCTCATCACCAGGCAGGCCTCTCTGCTCTGACTGGGGCTCAACTTTATTTTAAGTGTTTTGGAGATGGCACAGAAGTGGCATTTGCCTTAGACAATGATTTCTGACAACAAACTTCTTTGATATGTAAGAATTTCCCAGAACACAGACTTGTAGGAGACTCATGCATAAACTTTATCAATAGTGATTCAGTTAGGGGATTTAGATGCTTATCTTATGGGGAAGGAAAGCATCTTTAGCATACCAGACAATGTTTTTAGCATAAGAGGGTTAAGTTACTTCTCTGTGAGCTGGGGTCAAACAGGTCTTTCTGGAGATACCTTTGCTCTCATAATCACAAAAGAAGAAGTTCCTCAATAGGTTCCTTCACAGGGAGTAATCAGCATATACAAGGCCAGAAAATGCTCCAGGCAGAAACAAATGGGTGGGGGTAGATATTTGTCCTTAACTCTAAATTAGGCTCTTTGCCTCAGGGCCAGACTCAAGCCCCCTTTATTATGTAAGTCTTGGATCTGCAAGACCCTTAGGAAGAGCCTTTTGACAATCATCCACAATGCTATCATCTGAAGTCTCTTTGGAAAGGCAAGGACATGCCTTTCCTTATGAGCAATCTGTGTGGGGAATATCGGTCAGATCTGTAATGTTGTGAGGCCTGGTCAATACCAGCAGCCTCATTTCCAACATGAGCCAGAAGTAGCAGAAGGAGATACCAGTTTGCATTCCTCATGGCAGGAGCTGTGCAAACACTGCCATTTCCTTGCTGTGACTGCCATCCAGAGAGGCCGGTGCGGCTCCTGGCACTCTTGATAAAGATAAGATCATGAATATCTGAGCCACAATACCTAATTATCAATTTGATAAAAGTGGCAATAATTTATTTTAAAAGAACATAAAGATGTATCATTGTATCTTCACTCTTCAATAAGAACTCTTTTTTTTCTATTTTTAAAAATAAGAACATGATATAATAAAATTAAAGCTAAGACAGTTATTCTTGTAAGGTGTAAAATCTCTGCTACTTAGATTATACATCTGCAGAATAATCTTTTATATCTTTATTTAGAACTATAAAACCAAATGTGTCTGTTGGACATCTGTATATCTTCTTCGGAAAAATTTCTATTCAGGTTCTCTGTCCATTTTTTAATTGGATTATTTGGGGTTTTTTGTTATTGAGTTATATGAGTTCTTTAAATCATTTGATTATTAACCCCTTATCATATATATGATTTACAAATATTTTCTCTCATTTAGTAGGTAGACGTCTCATCTTGTTGATGGCTTCCTTCACTGTGTAGAAGCTTTCTAGTTTGTTGTCGTCTCAGTTGTTTATTTTTGTTTTGTTATCCTTGCCTTTGGAGTTAGGTCACAAAAGTCATTGCCATCAAAGTTGAGCTTATCATCTATGTTTTCTTCTAGAAATTTTATGGTTTCACGTCTTAAATTGAAGCTCTTATTCTATTTTAAGCTAATTTTTGTGTGTGATATAAGGTAGTGTTCAGTCTGATTCTTTTGCATGTGGCAGTCTCATTTTCCTAACATTATTTATCAAAGATACTGTTTCCACATTATATATTCTTTCATCTTTTATTATAATTTAAATGACCATACATGCATAGGTTTATTTGTGGGCTCTCTATTCTGTTCCCTTGATCCCTGTGTTGCTTTCTATGCAAATACTGTATTGTTTTGAGTACTATAGCTTTATGGTATAATTTGAAATCAGGGAACATTATGCTTCCAACTCTGTTAATCTTTCTCAAAACTGCTTTGGCTATTTGAGATCTTTTGTGATTCCGTACAATTTTAATTGTTCTAGTCTTGTGAAAAATGCCATTGGAATTTTGATAGAGATTGCATTGAATATACAGATTAATGTAGGTATTTAATAATATTAATTTTCTCAATACATGAGCATAGAATATCTTTCCATTTATTTGTGATTTCTTCAATTTCTTTCTTCAATACTTATAGTTTTCAGTGCACAGATCTTTCACCTCCTTTGTTAAATTTTTCCCTAGATATTTTATTCTTTCGGATGCAATACATGGGATTGTTTTTAACTTTTCTTTTTGATAGTTTATTGTTTGGATATAAAAATATAATAGAATTTTGTACATTGATTTTGTATCTGGCAACTTTACAAAATTCATTTTTTAGTTCTATTAGTTTTTTTTTTTTGGTGGAGTCTTTAGGGTTTTCTATATATAGTATCATGTTATTTGCAAATAGTAACACTTTATTTATTTTTTTACAATGTATATGTTTTTTATTTCTTTTTCTTGCTTAATTGTTCTGGCTAGGTCTTCTACCACTGTGTTGAATTAAAGTAGTGAGAATGGGTATACTTGTCTTTTTCCTGATCTTAAAGTAAAGCTTAGCTTTTCACTGTTGAGTATGTTAGCTGTGGGTCTATCATATATGACTTTTATTATTTTAGGTACTCTCCATCTACACCCACTTTGTTGAGAGTTTTCATAGTAAACAGATATTGAATTTTGTCAAGTACTTTTTCTGCATCTATTGAGATGATCATATGATTTTTATCCTTTATTTTGTTAATGTGGTATATCATGTTGATTTGAAGATGTTGAACCATTTTGCTTCCCTGGAATATATATCCCACTTGATTATGATGATGATGTATGATTCAATAATGCATTGTTGGATTACATTTGCTAAAATTTTGTTTAGGACTTTTACATCTATGTTTATCAGGATATTGGCCTATAATATTTTGTGTGAGTGTGGTGTTTTCATCTACTTTTGGTATTAGTGTATATACTGTCTTCATAAAATGAGTTTGGAACATTCCCTCCTCTACAACTTTTGGAAGAGTTTGAGAAGGTTGAGTATTACATCTTTGAATGGTTGGTAGAATTCACCCATAAAGTTATCTGGTCCTAGATTTCTGTTTTCGGTTTTTTGCTTATTTTGTTTTGCTTTGAGATTTTTTTTTTAATTTTTTTAACGTTTTTTATTTATTTCTAGGAGAGATAGAGAGAGAGAGAGAGAGAGAGACAGCGTGAGCAGGGGAGGGTCAGAGAGAGAGGGAGTCACAGACTGAAACAGGCTCCAAGCTCTGAGCTGGCAGTTAGCACAGAGCCCGATGCGGAGCTCGAACCCACGATCCGCGAGATCATGACCTAAGCGAAAGTCGGACACTTAGCCGACTAAGCCACCCAGGCGCCCCTGCTTTGAGATTTTTATTAAACTTCTGCATTCTCCCTACTAGTGATCACTCCTAGATTTTCCCTTTTTTTTTTTTTTAAATATTTATTTACCTTTGAGAGACAGAGAGACAGAGCGTGGGAAGGATAGGGTGAGAGAGAGGGAGACACAGAATCTGAAGCAGGCTTCAGGGGCTGAGCTGTCAGCCCAGAGCCCCATGCGGGGCTTGAACTCAAGAACCACGAGATCATGACCTGAGCCAAAGTTGGCCACTTAACCAGCTGAGCCACCCAGGTGCCCCAAGATTTTCTATTGTTTCATAATTTAGTCTTAGAAGATTGTGTGTTTCTGAGAATTTGTTCAGTTCTTCTAGGTTGTCCAACTTGTTGGTATATAATTGATCATAGTAGTCTTTTATGATCCTTTGTATTTATTTGGTATCAGTTGTAACTTTTCTTTCATTTTGAAATTTTATTAGAACCATTTCTCTTTTTTTCTTGGTGAATCTAATTAAAGAGTTGTTAATTTTGTTTCACTTTTAGAGGAACCAGTTTTAGTTTTATTGATCTTTTATTTTGTATTTTTATTCTCTATTCCAGTTATTTCTTCTCTGGTTTTTCTTATTTCCTTCTTTTTACTATCTTTGGGTTCTTTTATGTTGGGTGCAAAAATATTTACAAATTTTATATCTTCTTTTTGGACTGACCCCTTTATTATTTTATAATGTCCTTCTTTGATTTTATATTTTTAAGTATCTTTTGTCTGATATGAGTATAGCTAGCCTAGTTCTCTTTTGGTTTCTATTTGAATGAAACATTTTTTCCCATCCTTTTAATTTCTGTTTGTATGCCCTTACTTCTGATGTGAGTCTCTTGTAGACAGCATATAGATGGATCTTATTTTTTAGCCATTTAGCCATTATGAAGAATTTAATCCATCTGTATTTAAAGTAATCATTGATAGCTATGGACTTACTACCATTCTGTTAATTGCTTGCTGACTCTTGTAGTTCCTTTATATTCCTTTTTTTCTCTCTTGATCTTTTCCCTGGTGGTTTGTTCACTTTATGTAGTGTCATGTTAAGATCTCTTCCTCTTTTTCTATGTGTCTACTATAGGTTTTTGCTTTGTGATTTCCATGAGGCTCACATATAATAACATATATATATATATATATATACATATATATATATATGTTACAATATGTGTACATATATAGTATATGTATATATATATATATATACATAGTATACATATATATAAACATACATATGCATATATCTCTATTTTAAGTTGATAGCAAATTAAATGTGAATGCATTCTAAAACTTTACATGTTTAATCCTGGCACCCACCTTTTCTGTTTTTGGTGTCATATTTTTCATCTTTTTATTTTGTGTATACTTTGACTATTGTACTTATTTTCACTACTTTTGTTTTTTAATGGCTTCATAATAGATTTATAAGTAATATATCTTTACTATGTATTTACCTTTACCAGTGAGGTTTTTACTTTTATATGTTTTTGCTAATTTATGTTTTTATTTTTATATATTGTTGCTAATTAGTACCCTTTCCTTTCAGATTAAAGAACATTCAACATTTTCTTTAAGACCAATTTAGTGGTGATGAACTCCTTTGGCTTTTGCTGGTCTGGAAAATTCTTTATTCCTCCTTCAATTTTGAATAATAACCTCACCGATTAGATTCTTCTTTGTCAAAATTTTTTAACAGTCAGCACTTTGAATATATCATACCACTCACTTCTCAGCACTTTGAATATATCATACCACTCAGCCTCCAAGGTTTCTGCTGAGCAATCTGCTGATAGTCTTATGGGAGTTTCCTTGTACATAATAAGTTTTTGTTTGTTTTGTTTTGTTTTTACTGTTTTTAAGATTTTTCTCTTTACCTTCAACTTTTGACATTTTAATCAAAGTGTGTCCTGTTGTGGATAATTTGGGGTTCACCTTCTTTAGAACTTTCTGAGATTCCTGGATCTGAATGTCTGTTTGCTTCTTCAGTTTAGGGAAGTTTCCAGCCATTATTTTTTCAAATAAGTTTTCTGCCTTTATTTTCTCTCTTTTTTTTCTGTAACCCTATGAATGCTTTTCCATTTTATGTTGTTCTATTGGTCCTTTAAACTATCTTCATTTTTTTTTAATTCTTTTTTTCCTTTTTGCCACTCTAGGTGAATTCCACTCACCTGTCTTCCAGCTCATTAATTATTTCTTTTGCTTCATCTAGTTCGTTGTTAAAACCTTTAGTGTACTTGTTTAGTTCAGTTATTGTATTCTTTAGCTCTATGACTTGTGTGTTTTTTTTATATATATTTTTATCTCTTTATTGAATTTCTTACTGTGTTTATACATTTTTATGAGTTCAGTGAGCATGTTTATGACCATCACTTTGAATTTTTTTTACCAGGTAAAGAGTTTAATTAGCTTTGAAAAATGTCAGAGTTTAGTGTACCATGATTATGTAAAATATTAACATTAAGGGGACCAAATGAAGGGTTTACTGAAACCCTCACAGTGCATAACTATATGAATAGATATTGTTTTGTAACACTTGTTTCAGTTATATGTATATGTGTGTGTGTGTATGTACTTCTTCTGGTGGGTGTCAGTCAAAAAGTATTTTAAGAACTAAAAACCCAACATTATATTGAACTCTTTCAATTCTCCAGATAATTATCGGAGGAGTTATTATAATCTCGATTTTGCAGATGTAAAACTAAGGCAGGATGAGCTTAAATACCTGTTTAAGGTCACACAGATTCTTCTAGAACCAGGGTTAGCAAAATTTTGTGTAATAGGCCAGGCAATAAATATTTTAGGCTTTCTGGGCTACATGGTTTCTGTTACTAATATTCAACTCTGCTATTATAGCATGAAAAGAACCATAGACAATACATAAATGAATAAGAATGGCTGAGTTACAATAGAACTTAATAGACTGAAATGTGAATTTTATATAATTTTTGTGTGTCATGAAAATTTACCGTTTTGATTTTTTTTTCATATAAAAATGGCTAACCATTCTTAGCTAGTGGGTTATAAAAAAATAAGAGTTGGCCAGGACTAAAGGACAAACCAGTTCTGGGCTGGTTCCTGGCACATTTTTAGACTGCAAAGTCCCTTCTGTGGTTATTTGTAAATTCTTCATAGAGATCATTTTTTTTTTTTAAGTTTTATTTATTTCTAGGAGAGAGAGAGACAGCGTGATCAGGGGAGGGTCAGAGAGAGTGGGAGTCACAGATTGAAACAGGCTTCAGGCTCTGAGCCGGCAGTCAGCACAGAGCCCGACGTGGGGCTTGAACCCACGAACCGCGAGATCATGACCCAAGCGAAAGTCTGACGCTTAACCGACTAAGCCACCCAGGCACCCCCCCATAGAGATCATTTTAAATGGTTTTGTCTTCTTCTAAACCTATTTCTTCATGCTAATATACTTGTACTTAATATACTTATGCAAACCATTTAGGTTTCAGTTTCAAACGTAGTAAACTGGCTTAAACAAAACAAAACAAAACAGGAAACAGTACTGCTGAGGTTGTTTTGGACTGGCTGAAGGTGCTGCCTGATGTCCAAACTGTAGAGCTGCCCAATGAATATAATCTGAGCCTTAGCTACTGAGAGCCAAAACAACTAGAATATTAAGGTGGGTCATATTCATATGTCTTTCTAATTATACTCTATTTATAATTAATTTTGTACTTATGCTTATTCTCTGTCCCCAGCATTCCCAATACCTGGTTCTGGAAAATAAGAAATTTGCAAATTATATGAAATCATGGCAGATCTAAGGATCAATATCAAGCTGTAAATATGTTTTCTGTAGATACAGATTACTCAATAATAAAATGCTTTTAGGATTCTGCTTGTTTCTTTTTTAAGAGTTCCATTATCTCCATTTAATTAAGGTGTCATACCTTCCTCACCCCAGGGTTTTATCTTGTTTTTTAATTTGGAATATATTCTTCTATCTTCTCTATTTGTTTGACTCTTTGTGGTTGTTTCTACATATGAGGCTAAACAGGTACCTCTTCCTCTCCTTATGTAGGAGATAAGCCTTGTTAAACCTTGGCCTAGCTCTTGGTTGTCTCTTGGACCTTTGTGTTTGTCTCGGCAGCCTGATTTTTTCTTGATGTATCTCAGTTCAGAGTGTGCCAAGACCTGTTAATGTTCCAGAGAGAGGGGTCCCAATCAGCACCTACTTTCAGGCTACCTAGTTCCTCAGACAGCAGTTTTTAAGATATGCAAATATGTATAGTCTTTTGCGGACACAATCATAAACTATGCTGGCTCCAGACCAAATGATCTGAAGGTGTCCTTGTGGCGACTGTTGCAAGAATTGGGTTTCCAGATGAATGTCTTAGCTCTTTTTCATGAGGTACCAGTGAGCTATACTGAGGCCAAGAGGGAACACAAAGCTGGTGTGCCCTGACCTCTCTTCCCTGAGAATACTTTCCTGAGAGATTCTAGATGTATGGTAAATCTGAAGCCTGCTTCTCAAGCTGAAGCTAAAGAACAAGAGGCCTTTTTTACAGGAAGACTGGGGTATGTTTTAGTCTACTGTCTATTCAGTCTTTGCGGTGGTAGCCTGCCAAGTACTGTCTCTCTGGTTGTTTCATACTTCTGGGGCCTAGAGATGCAACCCCCTCCCCACTGCCCTGACCACCATAGCCAGGCACTCAAGAGTCTTTCCTGGTGCAAGCTGTGTTATTACTGGCTTTGGTGGGACTTTGGGGGTGACACAGGAGCAAGACACTTGACCATTTAGTTTGGTGACGTTACAGGAATGGTGTAGGATTGAGGTATGCCTACTGGCATTAGTAGGTTAGAGAAGAAGGGAAAAAATGACCACCACCGACACTAACAAGGTAGACTGTAGCTGATGAACTATACATTACAAAACAAAATTATTCTTGTTATACAATGATTGAGAAAATTATAATTCAACTTATTATTATTATTTTTTTTTTTATTTCTAGGAGAGAGAGAGAGACAGCGTGAGCAGGGGAGGGTCAGAGAGAGAGGGAGACACAGACTCTGAAACAGGCTCCAGGCTCCGAGCTGGCTGTCAGCACAGAGCCCGACGCGGGGCTCGAACCCACGAACCGCGAGATCATGACCTAAGCGAAAGTCGGACGCTTAACCGACTAAGCCACCCAGGCGCCCCATCAACTTATTTTTTAAAATGGTTTTTATAATGCTAATATTTATATAGAAGTAATTTTATTTTATTAGTAAACCAGTATAATAACTTTCAAAATTTAGATTAAATAAATTTTTCATGACAACCCAAATCTAAATCTTAAAAAAATGAAATTTTTATATGCTGTTGCATGCAACATAGCATTGATAATTCATATAAAGTCATGTAATTACTTTTTCTTCTTTAAATAATAACTGTTAAATCAGGCTGATTATTATTTTTATAAAACTGTACTTTATGCAAGAATCTTTTAGTGTTATCATAATTCATGCATTAGAAATTATATTTGTGTTTTCCGTGTATTTGAGAATATTCAGTCTATATAATCATATATGTATTTCTATAAACTAATAAGAACAGTGATTTTTTTTTAATTTGAAAGATGCTATAATTTGTTAATACCCTCTTGAAGTAGAAGCAAAGACTTTTCTCAATTGGAGACACAGAGATATATACTCAGAAGGTACCTAATAGCTATGACCTCAGCCAAGGATCAAGTCAACTCAGAAAAAAATAAAAACTTCCTGGTTCAAATATCAGATAAATGTTTTCCTTCCCAGTGGGCATGAAAAATTTTCCTAGTGAATTTTAACTCATAAGCAAACAAATAAAAAGGCATATAAACCAATTTCTCAATCACTTTTTATCCAATACAGAATAGATCTCCATTATTCATAGAACAGAGATCATCAAATGGACAGAGCAGAAAACCAAATCCTCAACCACTACTGTCATCAGTGGGGGATAATTTACTGGTCAGGCAAGACTAGAAACAGAAACAAGACATAAAAACAGTAGAGGGAAAGGAAAAAAAAATTGAGAATTGGAGAATCAGAAAAGTTAAAATTCTGTTGACACACAATTCACTCTGGTAGCCAAGAAAAGATGTGCCTTAGTTTAAGTGGCCCCATAGGTACTCTTCTTCAACAATAAAATTATTTGGCTGTGTCAGGTAAATCTACTTGGATATCTTGGTAAATGAAACGAAAATGCTAAAGTATAATTTCCAAAAAAGTTAAAAATGAGAGTCTCATGTAACTAGATACTGAATGTATGATAAAGACTTTATTCAAATATTAATTATTCAGAGGAGAATTTGAATAACATATACATATAGGTATACACAATTAGGAATGATGAAATACAGTTGCTAATAGATGTAAAACTAGTTAAAATCCATTAAATCAATACATTTAAGTGGTTGGGGTTCACTTATCCACAGGGTGGACACCTGTAATTTTTTCTCTAGTACATATCATAAATTTGTGTGGCTATAGGCATGAATAATTTGCATCACCATTAGTTTTTTACAAGATAACTTTTTTTCCTACAAAATTGCTAGTAGTGTGGTCAGTAAAAAAGTCCATCAAAGGAGGATGCCAGATAGAATCAGATAATCCTCAAAGGGTCTGCTAGATAGCATCTAGTCCTCCTCAATATGAAAAAAATAATTTTAATATTTCTAGCTTCTCAACTTCTGTATTTATGTTTCCTAACACTGATTTGCCTGAAAAGAAGCCTATCGGTACCAGCTCTATGTTTATTCTTTCTTCTCACTTCCCTTTTACACTTGCACTTTTAGAACTTAGTACCAAAATAAACAACAGATAAAAAGAAAACTATTCTCATGGAAAATATAGAAGAAAAACTAAGAGAAGCTGTCAGAGAATTAGGATACTCACTGGAACGGAGAACGTGAAGATGAAATGAGAAAAGCATGGCAAAGATTTTTCATGGTGCAAACTTGGTAGTTCCAGGACATAAAATAATGTTGGGTAGAGAGAAGTCTCTGAAACAGATGCCAGCCTCAAGAGATTTTGCAATGCCAATTGTTGAGGCACCAAGTGATTAGGAGACATTAAAAGCTTTTATTCCCATTTGGAAAATGATGACTTTGGGTTTATTTTTGTGTATCGTGTAAGAATATGGTCCAGTTTCTTTCTTCTGCATGTTGCTGTCCAGCGTCCCCAGCACCATTTGCTAAAGAGACTATCTTTTTTTCATTGAGTATTCTTTTCTGCCTTGTCAAAGATTATTTTGCCATACATCTGTGGATCCATTTTTGTGTTCTCTATTATGTGGCATTGGTTTATGTGTCTGTTTTTGTACCAGTACCATACTGTCTTGAAGATTACAGCTTTATTAGACAGCTCGAGGGCCAGAATTATGATACTTCCACTTTGGTTTTCTTTCTAAACATTACTTTGACTGTTCAGGGTCTTTTCTGGTTCTGTACAAATTTTAGAATTGTTTGTTCTAACTCTGTGAAGAATGCTGATGTTATTTTGATAGGTATTGCACTGAATGTGTAGATTGCTTTGGGTAGTATAGACATTTTAAAAATATTTGTTCTTCCAATCCATGAGCATGGAATTCTTTTCTATTTCCTTGTGTCATCTTCAATTTCTTGCATACATTTTATATATAGTTTTCAATGTACAGACATTTTATCTCTTTGGTTAGGTATATTCCTAGGTATTTTATGGTTTTTGATGCAGTTGTAAATGGGAAAATGTAATTTTTCTCTGTTGCTTTCTTATTGGTATTTAGGAACGCAACTGAATTCTGTATGTTGATTTTATATCCTGTGACTGCTGAATTCATGTATCACTTCTAGCAGTTTTTTGTTGGAGTCTTTCCATTTTTCCACATAGAGTATCATGTTGTCTGTGAAGAGTGAAAGTTTGACTTCTTTTTTTCCTTTTTTTAAAAAAAATTTTAGATGTTTATTTATTGTGAGAAAGAGAGCGAGAAAGACCCTGTCAGTGGGAAAGAGGCAGAGAGAGGGGGAGACATAGAATCTTAAGCAGGCTCCAGGCTTTGAGCTGTCAACACAGAGCCCAAGATGGGACTTGAACTCATGAACCGAGAGATCATGACCTGAGCCGAAGTCGTATGCTTAACTGACTGAGCCACCCAGGGACCTCTCTTCTTTTCCTATCTGAATGCATTTTATTTCTTTTTGTTGTCTGATTAATGAGGAAAGAACTTCCATTACTATGTTGAACATAGTGGTGAGAGTGGACATCCTTATCATGTTCTTGACCTTAGGGTGAAAGCTCTCAGTTTCTCCCATTGAGGATTATATGAGCTGTGTGTCTTTTGTACATGGCTTTTATGATATTGAGGTTTGTTCCTTCTATCTCTACTTTCTTGAGGGTTTTATTAAGAAAGGATGCTTTATGGGGCACCTGGATGACTCAGTTGATTAAGCATCTGACTTTGGCTCAGGTCATGATCTCATAGTCTGTGAGTTTGAGCCCTGCATCTATCTCTGTGCTGACTACTCAGAGCCTGGAGCCTGTGTCAGATCTGTGTCTCCCTCTCTTTCTGCCCCTTCCCCACTCATACTCTGTTTCTGTCTCTGTCTCTCTGTCTCTCTCTCTCTCTCAAAAATAAACATTAAACATTTTTAAAAAGGATGCTTTATTTTGTCAAATGATTTTTTCTGCATCTGTTAAGAGGATCATGTGATTCTTATTCTTTTTTTTTTTTTTTATCAATGTGATGTATCACATTGATTGTTTTGCAAGTATTGGACTGCCACCACAGCCCAGGAATAAATCCCACTTGATTATGGTGGATAATTCTTTTAATGTATTTTTAGATTCAATATGCTAGTGTCTTGTTAAGAATTTTTGCATCCCATGTTCATCAGGGAGAATGTCTGTAATTCTTCTTTTAAGTAGGGTCTTTATTTGGTTTTGGAATATAGCTAATGCTGGCTTTACAGAATGAATTTGGAAGTTTTCCTTCCATTTCGTTTTTTTTTGGAACAGCTTCAAAAGTATAGGTATTAGCTCTTCTTTAAATGTTTGGTGGAATTCCCCTGGGAAGCCACCCAACCCTGAACTCTTGTTTGTTAGGAGATTTTTGACTGCTGATTGCAGATAAAACTTTACTGTGTATATCAGATGAAGTATAAATTAGAGTAATGGCAAACACCAGCACAACATGTTTGGCCAGCAGCTGTTTGGTTTGAGAATCGGTAGAGAGAGATTTGGAGTTATAGCAATAACTCTGTACTTATAATTTCCTTCTTAGGGCACAAAAAAAGTTTCATGAGCCACAATATTACCTGAAAATTTTGTTTAAAATGTTAAAAATTTTGGGCCTTTTCCCCAGTTTACCAATTCAGAAACTCTACCATTTGGTCTTTAAGTATCCATTTTAGCAAACACTCCAAGTGATTCTTATGATGGTAAATTTTAAAGTTATAACTCTTTAATAGTTGACACCTACTTTTCAATAGTTCTGTTGATAGATGCAAATATGCATGACAGAGTAAACATTTAATCTCACTAAGAATCTAAAAATCCAAAAACATGGGGGTCTTTTATAATAAAATATATACATTCAATAATATTCTGACTATCATCATCTTTCTGGAAAAGGTTTTTTGTAGACTTTTCCTTAGAAATTTAGAATCGTTAAGATTAAAAACATTTTTTTAATGTTTATTTTTTGAGAGAGAGAGAGAGATGGAGTACAAGAAAGGGAAGGGCAGAGAGAGGGACACACAGAATCCAAAGCAGGCTCCAGGCTCCAAGCTGTCAGTACAGAGCCCAACACAGGGCTCAAACCCACAAACCTTGAGATCATGACCTGAGCTAAAGTTGGATGCTTAATCAGCTGAGCCACCCAGGGACCCCAGAATCATTAATACTTTTCAAAATCTTTGTGAGACTTAAAATGTGCCCTTTTTTTTTTAATCTCTTTTTGAACATATTTACCAATTATACAGTTATTTGTATTGAATAGTAATTTTAAAGGATCGAGAATGTGATAATATTTGCATATATAAAATCATCTCCCAAGGGCTTCTAAATCATCAAATTATCAATGTTACTCAACGCAACTGCTTGCAACACTATTCCTTAGCATATAGTATGAACCAAAAGCTTTAGAAGGATTAAGTAAATTTTAGAAATGTTGCATTATGCAGCACATCTGAGTGCAGTCAGTCACAATGCACATTAACATAGCAAGGCTCTGAGAAATCTTGAAGTGCTGCGTTCTGTTCCAATACTGTTTAACTTAACTAAGATCTTTGTTAGTAATATGTTATATAATGAGGAATGGTACTTTTGGATTCACTAAATTATGTGAATCATAGAATTAGTGTTTCTTAATGACAATCGGCATATGCTATATTAAATTGTACTAATTCAAATTCAGAAAGTTATTGTTAGTAATTGAATCTGTATATATGTAACAGTTATCCATCAGTCGGGGAGGTTTAGGATAGTCTTCCTTTAAAAATAGGCATTTTAAAGGAAACTTAAAATAAAAATAAAGTTAGCTGAGAAAAAAAAACTAAGGGTAATGTGTAGGATGAGATTGGTTCAAGAAGAAAGGAAATTTAGGTGGAAATAGTCCAAATTAGAAAGAATAGTACTGATTATATTATTTGTTTGTTTTTATGTGGGAAGTGAGGGGAAAGGAATAAGACAGGAATTATGTCTTGGTTCTATACACTAATTTGTAGAACCCCAGAAAGATGGAGTAGAGAAAAATCATAATTTTAGTGTGAAATCTATTAACTTTAAAGTGTTTTTGAGACATCTTTATATACATCTCATAGAGGGATGTATATAAAGAAGATAAGAATGGAGGACCAGAGAGCCCAGTTGTTACAGTTATTAACTCATGTAATTAAAACTTTGGAAAAGATAATATCACCCTGAGAGTTGTAGGGTAAAGAGGCAGGTGTTTAGGCAATGTTTGGTGGCACTTTATCAGCCAATGTTTCAGAGAACAATGACCCAAAAAAGGAAAATTTGAGAAAGAACAGAGAGGTAGGAATATAATGTGGAATGTATGGTGTCTGGGAAAACAAAAGGGCTTGTCCTGAGAAAGAAGTTGTAATCAACAATGTTAAGTGCTGCTTAGAGATCAAACAAGATAAAGATAGGGAAGAATCTACTGGACTTTGCGACATGGAGCCCATTTCAGAACCACAATTGGAGGGAGGGAGGGAGGAAAAATTGGAGCTGAGAGAACAGAGACAATATGAATGGAAAAATGATTTGATTAACTGCCAGATAGTGAGAAAAGAGTGTCATAGATGAAGGGGAAGAGGAATTAGTGTGGTCAAGTATTTACTTAATCACAATTAATCATTTTATCTATGTATTTATTTGCTGCATCTTTGTTTTCCATTAGTTAAATTATAAAAGAGAAAGTAGAAAAGAGATGCCAAAATAGAGACATAGGGAATATTTGATAACATAACATCCTTTAAAAAACTGCAGAGGATGTTAGATAGGACAGATGAATTATTTAACTTTGAATGGAGGGCAGGCAGTGGTAGGGCTGTCTCTCACTGTATTGAAAAGAGAGTAGGGAAAGAGGCCAAGGTTAGTTGGAGGGTGGGAAAACTTCTGGGAAATGGAAATGGGGTTAAGATGAACTGTGAGGAATTATAGAAGAACTTGTTGAGTAATGGTAAATAAGCAATATTGAACATTGTGAAGATTGGTGATATTGAAGGTATCTATCTTTTTCTGCTCTGAGATATTTTTCCCCATTGGAATTAAGTAGCCTGAATATAGTCATGAAATAAATAGCCATGGATTTATGTGGAATTTTTAGATGGGTGTGTGAAAGGGTAATGAAGCAGAGGGGTTTTAGGTTTCTTAAAAAAAAAAGAAGTGTTTCAAAAGTGGTCTTTGGAATTTGAGTTTGGAGTAGAGGTAAGTGATCTTAGAAGATGGAGAGAACATAAGGTAAAAAAGAAAGCCTGGTGGACCTACTGACCCCTCTCCAAAACAAAAGTGCACTGGAATAAACTAGCAGATAAGCAAGAAGGAAGAGAGTTTGTAGTTGTACAGTAGAATGACTCCCTAAAGGAGTGGAGAGTGCTGCAGAATAGCAGAGGATTTTTTTTAGAAGATACAACATTTTTGTAGGCCTTTAACAAGTTGTCTATATGGACATAGAATTGCCAGTAGTGTATCAAGAATTGGATTGGAAAACACTATGGCACAGTTGTTAACGTCCTACATGAGTGAAGGGGTTATACATCAGGTAGTGACAGTCATGAGATGACAGAGGAACATATAAGCCATACAGTGTGAATTAAATAGACAAAAGACTTTTCAGAAGAGAGGGTGTAATGAGGAGTGAGTAGAACACAGTGTGTTCCTATTTATTACTGGATGTATTATGTGGATGAGTTTGAGTCCTCTGTGAGAGACACCAAAGTGAAATTAGAGGTGCCAAGATTTGTTAGGAAATGTCTGTGAGGGATAGACTTTGTCTATACACATTGTGTTCTTGGGCATCCTACTGCTTCCACACAGACCTTTAAATCTTCTAAGTCATTCCTTATTACATTTATTTTGTTTGATTTGTTTTACATTCTTTCCTAGAAATAAATCTATCCAGACAAAAATACATATGCTAAATAAAGGTCTTTGCAGAACTTTTCTAGAGGTGAACTATATGATTGACACACCCAAAATGGCTTAAACAGTTAGTTATTCTTATGAGTTAGATGTAGCAATATATTTGGTTGTTTGGACTATTGGAAGAACAGCTACCATGGGAGAGATCCATGGGGGAAGCACGTCTTTAGGAGAAAACTAAACATGTGTGAAAGCTAAGTGAACAGAATGTTCACTGAAGAAGTGGAGCATGAAGGGGTATTGCTGAGTGCTAGAGGGCACACTGGAAGACTTGTGAGTGTTGAGGTATAAGAAGAGCTGGGTAAGAAGAAATGGGTCCCTCTTGGTCCCTCTTGATAGAGACAGAGTTGCCCAGACCTCACATTTGCAGTAAGAAGGGATGGGTTTATAGTGCATGTGAGGTCCTGGTGAAGCTGGTTCTTACTTCTAGCATGTAAGCTCCCTCTTCACTTTGGTGGAGGTGAAGGGTCATAAAGAGCATAATTTATTTTTTAAGCTATTCTCTATATCTTAAGCCCCTAAGTAATTTGCCTTCTCCTATTCTCTCAGTAAATATTTATTGAATCTTTCTTAATCTACTAAGTAGTAGAGTGCTTAGTCTCTGCCCTGCTGTAACCAAGAGCATAGGAAAGAGACAAAGCCTGTTACTTCACAAATAATGACCAATTAAAGCTTTGGGGATTTCCACAGAGGAAAACTGCATTTGTCAGCAAAGCATATAAGTGGGAATCTGGGTTTGTTTTTGTCAGAGGGGCTTCTTTGAAGAAGTGGCATTTCACATTTTTTTGAAAGGATGATGGTGAACTGAGCAAACATGTCAGGAAGAAAAATATCCATAGAGAAGGAACTTTGGTAGCTTTAAACTTGTTTTTCACATATTCTACAAAATATTCCTCCACTTCCCCTTAAATCTCATACCCTCCCCAATACACATAGCTTCTGGGATTATCGGAAAAAGCAAAATCTGTTTGAAAGTTTTTAAGAAAACTTGACCAAGTAGAAATGATTATTTCCAGGAGGATGAAAGAAGAATGTTTTACCATTGTTCACATTTCTCCTACTGTTTTTCTTGAGTCTGAAGAAAAGGGAGAATTCTTTCTGAGTGAAGTAGTATCTTAGATGTCCCTAGGTAAAACTGGAGATTGCTATATTTCTAAAGTAGTTTCTATTGTTAGTGGTAGAAAAACTGGAGAGCACGGAGGGAATGTAAGAGCAGTAGTATAACTTACTCAAAGCCTTTTCAAACTTCCTTTTTTTTATAATAGTCATTGTGCAGTAAAAAATCTTTAAGGAATTAGTGAGTGAGCAATATTTACTAAGTCCTTACTAATTGCCATTAAAACATGTATATTGCTTTGTTCAATGTCACTTTTTAAAAGATATATGTACACCTAAATAATGTCAGGATTTCTGGATTTACCTAATTTGGATTCCTAAGCATATAAACATGATCTTTTATGTCTCTGATACAGTTTATTGATGTTTTTCTGAAATAATTATAATGCCACTTGGAGTTGTTTAAAAGATTTGCATGTGTTACAAGAAAGTAAGTAGAGCATCTTAGCTTGGGTGCTGTAACAGAATACCACAGACTAGGTGGCTTAAACACCAGACATTTATTTCTCACAGTTCTGAGGGCTGGGAAGTCCAAGATCAAAGTTCTGGCCACCTGGTGAAAGTTCTTTTCCTGCCTTCTAGATAGTTGTCTTCTTGTTGTGTCCTTGTATAAAGAAGAGAAAGAGAGAGCTCTGATGTCCTATTAAGAGCACTAATCCTGTCACGGGGCCTCCTCATATGTCACCTAAACCTAGTTATTTCTGCCCTAACTCCACATGCAATCTCACTGTGGGGCTCAGGGCTTCAAGATATGAACTTTAGAGGGACACAAACATTTAGTCCATAATGCAGAACATATAGTAAATAAATGAAAAGTAATTTTCTTTGAAATATAAGATGAGAATCAGAAAATTAATATGATTCACCCACCCACCCCCCTCTTTTTTCTTTTTTTTTTTCCCCTTTTATCCAGAACAGGTAACATTCTGTTCCTGGTCAGTCAGTTGTTTCTATGCCTGAATCCCCACTCAGGCAGCTTTTTATAAACCATATCCCCAGGCAATAGAATTCTGCTTCAGTCTGCCATGTTGAACAGTGAGCCAGGCTCCATTCTGCCATCTGTCTGGAACACATATGTTCTGTTTATAGTATGAGTCTGAATTCTCTACTATCCATGCTTGATTCCTGATGCAGACCCAGGCAGGTGGGTGGCATCATTCTATCCACCTTTTCTACTTTGTTTTGTTTTATTTTATTTATTTTTAGTTCAAAAATATACTTATCTTTTCTTAGTATAATAATGTACTTAAAATTTTTTTTCATGTAATACTGCCTTTACCAGAAAATTCTGACATATTTCCTAACTTATGAATTAGTCTAAAGAAAATACATGATATAACACAAGTTGGCTAAAGGTTAACATTTTAGATACCTGGGAAAGGCTAGCCCAGACATACACTTGGAAGCCCAGGGATATGAAAAGTTAAAGGTCATACAGTTCATTGTCCACGTCATCAACATCATTCAACTCAAAAATCATCATCTGAGCATCTTTAATATTCAAAATCTATTGGAGATTAATAATCAATTTAAAGAGGTGAATAGTCCTTGATTTTAAAGATTTTACAGTTTATAGATGTATCAGCCATGTAAATTACAATACCATGAAGGAAAAAAAATAGTTGCTACAATGATGATACACTCAACATTCCCTAGGAATTCAAAGAAATGATGATTAGTTCTAACATAGGAATTCAGGAAAGGAGGGAGATTGGAGTAGATATACATAACAGTTATCATTTGAAAAATGCCTTGAAAGAAGTGAAAAATTCCCTGAGAACATTGAAACAGAAAATGCTTTATTCTTCCTCTAAGATGAAGTGGGAAGAAGAGAAGTAAAGTAGAAGTTAAAAAGTATCTTAAAATGGAAATGAGAATGTAAAATTTATTTAGATAGCCCTGGGTTTTATTATGTGAGCAGATGGAAGGCAGAGTTATATGGTCAGTGAGACTGAGGTAGAGAATCTAAGATAGGAAGATAGTTGAGTGGATGCAAAGGTTGTTGGACACACGGAAGGAAAGAAATAGAGAAAATCTGGAAACATTTATTGAATCCTTAGTCTCTGCCAGGCAGTATATTTTCACATATACCATTTCAAGTCAAATTGAAGATAAAAGACAGAAATCTTAGAATTTTGGAGGAGTTAGGAAGATCTGTTTATATTAACTTGTCATCAAATTCCAGCAAAAAGAATCGGTTGGTGTTCTTTTTGATATTTAACTCTGACCAAATATTTTAGGCTTAGTCTTTTCCTCTTTTAGGAGGAAAATAATTCTCATGTTATTCCCCTGTATTTTTCTCTAATTATTGTTTCCTTAATGGTTTCTTCAAAAATAAAATTCTCTGGAGTGGAGTTAAGCTATATCACAATGTTTACATTTATGGTCACTTTACCATGCATATATGGTAGTTAAGTTGTTCAGTTTTAACCTGGGTAGTAGACTGAATAATCAAGAGAGTCTTTCTCTTCAGTTTCATCTAAATCATAAATGTAATTAAATTTTTTTAATGTTTGTTTTTGAGAGACAGAAAGACAGAGCACAAGTGGGGGAGGGAGGGAGGGAGGGAGAGAGAGAGAGACAGAGAGAGAGAGAGAGAGAGAGAGACAGAGAGAGAGAGAGACAGAGAGAGAATCCAAAGCAGGATCCAGGCTTCAAGAGCTGTCAGCACAGAGCCCGAAGCAGTGTTCATACTCATGAACTGTGAGATCATGACCTGAGCCAAAATCAGATGCTTAAACTGACTGAGCCTTAATCATAGATGCAATTTAAAACAGAAAGGAGGAAAGCCGGGGCGCCTGGGTGGCTTAGTCGGTTAAGCGTCCGACTTTCGCTTAGGTCATGATCTCACGGTTCGTGGGTTCGAGCCCCGCGTCGGGCTCTGTGCTGACAGCCAGCTCAGAGCCTGGAGCCTGTTTCAATCTGTGACTCCTCTCTCTCTGACCCTTCCCTGCTCACACTGTCTCTCTCTCTCCTAGAAATAAATTAAAAAAAAAAAAAAAAGAAAGGAGGAAAGCCTTTCTGATCCTGGGTAGTAAAATTTAAGAAAAAGAAAAAGGCAGAAATGGAAATGTAAAAGCCATGGCCATTTTCTCATCATTAACTGCTACAACCCCCTCTTCTGTTGTATACAGGAACCCAGAACTTTTTCAGTGACACATTAGGGATAAAAGATGGCTGGATTAGACAAAGACTGCAGGTTATAGCAAATGCTCCAGAAGGTCCCAATGGCACCATTTGCACATACCCCAACTTAACAAATGAATAGCATCTCAGTGGTGACCTATAAGAATGGAGAAACAGCATGGAAATCAGACTTCTAACTTCATTCTCACAGACAGGAATTTGCTTCCTTCTACACTTAAATGCTGGATTTGGAAAAAGAAGGTAGAAGAAAGTTCCCTTGAGAGGGGAGAAGCATCTTTAAGAGGTGGAGTCCAAATATCGAGTTTTCCTGCCATAGTCCTGATCTTCATCTCTTTAAATCAATTAAGCCCTTTAAATTATTTTAGCACCCTCTCTTCAGTCTCAAAACTGTTCCAGATTGGACAACAAATGGCCACTTTAATAACAAGGAGATCGATCTTACAATCGGTTTAATATATACACTAAAGTGATAATTTTATCCTAGAAAAGAGTAAAATTGGCAAATTTAGTCAGCTGTTGGCTTTGTCATTCTATCCTTCCTCCAAAATTTCCTATATACCAACTGTTACTGGAAACTCAAACTGCACAGTATAATGAAATTCACTAAAGAAAATCATGGTGATTTTTGCACATTAGCTTAAACGTTTACATTTGTACCTGCTGCATCAATCTTAGACAGGTCAGTGTGAGGTGGAAAATGGTATTGCTGCTATGTCTGATTGCTGTTTTCTTGTCATCAGCTTTTAGGGCATCCACAGAAAATCTCTAGTGCAACCATAAACCTAGAGTTTCCCTCCACTGCTTAAACACACTTGTGCACTAATAAATGTCTTGTCAAAACCTTACTGATTGTCAATATTACATGACACATTGGCTTAAATTATTACTATCTTGTATATTAATGTAATTGTTGGTTTAATCAAAATATTTTACTTGATGGGAAATTTACTATAAAGTATGTGCACACAGAGATATTAATTTCTTTCACCTGAGAGTACCCTACAATTTCCTATCAATCTCAAAGAGAGTATGCTGTGTTTGAATAAAGCTGTCTGAGCAATGTATAGTTATCATTTATCTACAATCCCTTAAATGAGGTTTGTTGTTTATTTTTAAACCTTAGGTTTTGAATTCATGAAACCCACATCCTGGTTTTATTTTGGGAAGATGAGCTTGAGAGTTACCATACTTTTTGGAAATTTGGAATGCATGTTTGTTAGATTGCGTACAACAGACATCTGTTGTCATCATTCTGAGCAAAATAAAAGCAAACTAAATATTTTTGCAGACAGAACAAAATGAGGCTTAAAAAAGTCTTATATGTTCTACATATAGTATAGTTACATGAAAATAACCTTTCATAAGTTGAATTTAAGAATCACATATCAACTGGATACAATTACTAAAAACTCCCAAAAGGTTTATTTAAAGTTAGTAATTAATTGATAGGTGTGCATGTAATGAAGAAGGAACAGAACTGGGAACACAGAGCTTTGGCGCATACTCAATTTTAAATGATGATCTGTCATTCTAAACTGGAGAATTTACCATCCCCACTAGGAAAGTCATTTGGAAATGTATGGAATGAGGTTTATTGTTTGGCTATCACCATAGCACAGAGATGATAAATTAAGGATGCTAAACTCCCTGTACCTGTATGTGGAATAATGCCTGGCTAACAAAAAATTGTCCCACACAAAATGTATCTTTAATAGCATTTCACTTGACTGGAACATTAGAATTCAAATTCATTTATTTTCTCTGGGCCTCCGTGAATCTTCAAAGATATTAACAGTTCTGTAATACCTCGGCAGTTATTTAGAAAGAATCAAACTGAAAAGGTTCCCCTCATATAATGAGAGATGTTTGAGGTTTATGCATATATGAATATACATCAAACACATACACAATCATACACATGTCTTCATTTTAAACAGTATCCTTTCTGTGATAGAATTTGGTAAAAGGCTGTTCCATTTCAGAATCAATCTAAGGACAATGAGTTATGGAATCATAGAAGGACCTTCTCATAAGATTATTTTCTGGGAAGATGATCCGTAAATCAGAACTTAGTCATTAAATTAAACTACATTTCTAGAGCAGTGATTTTAAAACATATTTTTCTTTAAAGAAACAAAATATTCTTCTCAAAGAGAGTAATATATAGATATGCAATATATAAAATATATGGAAGCTAAACTCTTCAATTGTCCCATGCTCCATACTTTCTTCTCTCCCTGTCTTCCTCTCCAGAAACTTTAAAGACTTCTTTATTAAATCCTGGGACTCCATAGAATATCATAGAAATGTATTGCTGTGAATTAGAGGTCCACAAACTCAGTGAATGGTTAGATAAAGCAATTGAAGTCAATATGCCAGTCCTGGACAATCAGCAGTGGTAAGATTGAAGAGGCTTCATACCATCCAGGAAAGCATGCAAATTCAGTGAAAAAATTGTGGTTCAGAGAACATACTTTAATGAACCCTATTTCATCCTTAAAGGGTGCTTTTTTGCTAGACCAGACATTTTACACCATTAGAAGAACCTTGTTCATTCATTGTAAGTGGGACATATAGCCAAAAAGCCATCATGCTCTTTAATATTTCAGATCCAATAAAACAATAGAGTCCTACCTCCTTTCAGCTGTCTAGAGAAGTAGTTCCACATCTCTCTGTGGCATTCTGACTTTTTTGTATGCCCTCTGAACACAGAGTATAAAATCTCCCATGGATTGCAGAAAGTGTTTGCCTTCTGATATAAATCTGCATATTTTGGATCTTTTCATGAATATGTGTATGTTAGCTACATTTTGCAGAGTCGAGAGGTGGTCAATTAAATAAGTTCATTTCTATCAGACAAACACTAGGACTATAAATATACATTATATTTTTATCCCTTAATAAGGGAAGCCAAAATGTAATCATGAGGTGGCAAAAAATATGAAGTAATAGCCTAGGATGACCTTGAAAGGAAATTCTTATGATCTAGCAGAGAGCATACATTGGAATAGAAGAGTGTGGAAGAGAGGAAAAAAGGAAAGTGGTAATGAGATAGAATGGAGAACTTAATTTATAACAAACTGTGTGGTATATGTAATGTTTTTGTTCTCATTATATAGTTACATCATATTTTTTCTGTCAAAAAAGAGAAAGATATGAAACCTATGGCATATTTTATACTCATGCTATTGAGAAAATGTTGTCTCTCTTACAAAGTTCATGCCATATGCATTTTATAGTATGAAGAACTGTATTTGAATAGGAATTTATGCACTTTTATCTCGATATCTGGATTTCAATCTCTTTCAAATTAGCAATTAAATTGAACTAAATGTGCTTTTGATATGATTTAAATGCCATTTGATTCTTTTTCAGAGCACTCATAAATATGAGTTACAATTACAAATTCAAAAAAATGAAAACGTATTTTTTTATTTCTTCAAGTGACAAAGGAATGCTGAACTCAGAATCATAATTATGGAGATTTATCCTTAAATTACTCTTTTAATTCTAAATTCATTATATTTTAGTGTATGCATGAATGTTATGTCTCACATTCAAAAAGAAAAGAGTGATTTAGCAATTGGTGAATATGTTAGTGTGGATTGACAGGATAGTTTACCTGAACTAATCACACAATAGTCAATTTTCTTATTTTCTTCTGCATAGTTTGACCTTGTCAACTCTTGTCATTGCAAAAGCACTGATAAAAGTCATAAGGAGATAAAAGCATCTTAAATGGTACCTCAGTGAAACATTTAGGGGATTGTTTGCTTTTTCTATTAAGTAACCTTGAGCATGGATGCCTCTCTTTTCCATCTTGTTTTGGTGCATTTGTATGTCACTTCTGGCATGAGCTGGTGAGTCTGTGGTAGAATATTATGCCTAGTCGTGATTATGATATTGTACCAAACCATTAGCAAAGAATCATTCTGTTATAATTCATGCCTGAAACAGTGCCTCACATTCATTGAATGAATAAATTTGTCAAAAAAATCTATTACATATATGAAAAAATTTAAAGGCCACCTGGCTTAAGAACTATATAGTCTTCATAGTATGTGAGAGATATATTGTTACTTATTTTATACTAATTTTTTGGAACACCTTTATATGCATAAGGCGTTAGTGAAGGTATAGATGGCTACATTCAGAATGGCTGCATTTTAGTTGTTCTTTAGAATCACATCTCCTAATAGTAAGCAAACAAAAGAAAACCAAAAATTTAGGTAAACCTTCGTTAATTCCATGAGTAATTACCTTATTTTGCTTTAGTACTTGTATTATGTCTAAATTTTAAAGCATAATGCTGATGGATCTTTAACTATTTTTAACAGTAACTGTACCTTGTGTATAAATGTAATGAAAATGTAATTGCTTGTTAAATTTCTATTAGTTATGTGAGAGCTAATATAAGACATATGGAATTAATTAAATACATGCTAAGTCCTATTAATGAATCCAATTAAACATCATTAGTTGCCTCTACTATAATTAATTAGATATATATTAATTATTAGCAAAAATAAATATATAAGTAATAATGTATAGTTATATTTAATTATATGAATATATTTATACTGATCAGATGATACTTAGGTTTACATTTTAATATTTTCATTTTTCTGAATTCTAATACATGTAGGTTGGTGAAGTATATAATGGCCATATATAGTCAACATAAATACAATTCTGTAACTTCTTTTTATCTGCTTTCTACAGGCTTAATCCCTCCTTTCATTTGATTTGCATTCGTTTTTTATGAAAAGGTAGCATTAATTTCCTTGGACTTAAAATCCTCTGTACCGCTAGTTATATATTCCAAGTCCATAACCAGTTACCTTGGAAACTATTTAAAAACCATCTTCTCTTTACTATTTGTTTTATCAGATCATAAAACTGCCTTCTCTCTCCTTCATCTGCTGCTTCAAATAACTCAATGCTGTTGAACTGATAAGCTCAGGGTTTATGCCAGTGTTAGCTCTGTGTGTATATTCGTACGTGCATGTTTATGTTTTGTGAATGATTCATAAAAATTTAATCATAATGATCTTGTACATTGCCTCACATCATTATTATTCGGGGGAGGGACTACCTGTATGACTAAAAACTGGATTCTGAGATAATTTCTCTTATGAATATTTCAACATTTGAATCTGTGGTATGTAGTATTTCACCAGTAACATATATACAATATTATAATAGTTTACATTAGACAAATAGTTTTACCTCTAGTCTGTTCTATGAGGGATTGCAGACTAAAATCACAGATTGAAAAAGAATTGAAAAAGACATCACAGATTGAAGAATAAATTAACAAAGAATAGAGTTTCTGAGGCTGCGCTGCCTGTTTGAATCCCATTTCTACCACATACTAGCTGTTTGACCTAGAACAAGCTATTTAATACTTTGTAACTTATCTACAAAATGGGGATGATAAAAGAACCCACCTTATAGAGTTATTATGAGTTAATTCTTGCAAACACCTAGAATATATGGCACATGCATGTTATAGATCGAACCAACTGACTTGATGATCTAAAGAGAAATATAATTTATATCTCTAAATTCATAATCTGGATGTTAAGTGTCAGTAAAATCTGATACTGAACTGCATATATATCATACATTTGTTTTTCAGCCCCAATTTCAAAGTATATTGAATTTATTTATTTTTATGAAGGAGCCTTAAGGAGCTTGTTAATTATTATGGATGCCCTTGCCAACATTCTATTTCTACTGCACACCTCAAAGCTCTTTGTACATAAATACTTCACAGTGGTTTTGATATTTTCAGATTCTTATTTAATCAAAGACATTTATTAATTAAGTTAAAGTCTTGAAGTATGTTATCTACATTATGGATTGAGTCATGCATGTTTGGATAGAACATTAGATTTTTAACTCATCATATCATTTAGGACTTTATTTTTGGGTATCACATCTTTTAGTCAATTCATTTGGAATAACAAAGTAAATGAATTGTGAATTGGAAAAATCAATAGGTAATAAAGTTTGTAATAAGCAATGGGTTTATCCAAATAAAAAATCCAGTTACCTTAAAAAAGTACTCTTTATTTTATGAGAACTCACAAATCTTTATTTATCACTTGTACTGCCTTTAAAAAATTGCTTCACTCGGACCTCAGCTTCCTCAGTACATGACAGGGCTCACAATATCTGACTTTCAGGATTCTTTATACCTGGCAGTTATAAAACACAACAGAAGGCCAAGTTCCTCATTGGTACACAATAAACATTAGTTCCTTTATTTCCTTAGTGGAAACCATGAGACTTAAAGAAAAAAAAAAGTGCTTTATTATTTTGGAGCATTTTCATAGTAATAGATTGTAAGAGCAGATACTTACCGAGTATGATTGCAGCAGATAGAGGATTTAATACAGTCTTAGATTTTGTTTCTTGAATGCTCCTGAATCAATAGACAAAATGTGAGACTGATGCAAAGAAATAGAAGAAATGTGAGACTGATGCAAAGAAATAAACATTTTCCAAGAACATTGTTCTAAATACACAGATAACTGTTCCTCTCTACATTTGTTAAATATAGATATAGCAGGAACTTAGTACTTTTCATTTTATTGTGTATAGTACATTAAGTATGGCAATATTTTTAATTATATTGGGTCACCAACATGTGAATTTCCTTTTATTAGGAGGAAAAATTTGTTTCTGTCACTCTAATATGGTAGTGAGTAGCACTATTTTATTTTATTCAGTGAGTGTTCCCTGTATACCAGGCACCATGTTAAACATTTATCATGCATTTTTTGTTATATAATCCTCCCCAACCAAGCTATAATCTGGAAATTCCTTTTATCCACATGTAAACTTATGGCAATTAAAATCTGTAGAACGAAAAGACTTGCTGAAAGTTATATAGATGTAAAGTGCCAATCCAAGAATCTGATCTATAGTATAAATACAATATATTTAGTGTAAATATAAATATATTTATATATGAATATTTATATTTACATTCATTAATAAGTTGTTAAAATAAATATATTTAATATAATAAATACTTTATTTATATATATTATATATATATATATATTATATATATAATGTTACATTTATTAGTAGAAATTATGCTGCTTTGGAATTTGTAGAAAGAGTAAAATTTGTTTCCAGTTAAATCAGTTATAGCTGGGCTTTGTATAGCATATCGTACTATTTGCAAGAACTGGAATATTTCTTATCTTTGGTGCAAGTGTCCTTATAGTTATAGTGTTAATATTTATGTTAATTAAGAGATAAATTTATGGGGATCAGTTAGTTAAAGAAATCAGCGGTAAACAGCTTTCACACAGAAATTCAGGATGTTGTTCCCAAGGAAAAACACAGTTACATGACCTCAGATTAGTCTCTTTCCTATTATTTGATTTTTTTGAATAAGTAGGTTGCTCTATGTTCTTAAAGTAAAAGGGGTGATACATTCTAATGTTATGGTAGCATTTGAAATAGTGTAGATAAAAGCCTATTTAGGGGGGCATAAGATCACCATAAGCGTCTTGTCAGTTTCCAGTGAATTCATACATATCAAAAAGGACTCAAAGAAAAATAACAAAGAGGAAAGATAATGAGCCCGTCAAAGCAAATGCTTAATGCAGCTCCACTTTGGTATTAATCATACTGTATGTGGGTGAGGGTCAAAGCAGCTGAGGTCAATACAGAGGATTTTGGTAAAGGCAAAAAGAAAAACGAAGCTAGTGATTTCAGACAGATTGAAAATTTAAAAGTGAGACATAAGGTCACAAAATCAGATTCAGTTTGCAGAAGCACAGTGGGCAAGTTTTAATGACTTCTCAGCAGAGCTTTTTAAGAAAAGCACTCAAGTTTAGACTATTCAGACAAACTAAACTTGTTTTTAATCGACAAGAGACGGAATATTCTAAAGATTAAATGAAATTATAAAAAGTGCTTTTTTTGAGGCAATTTACTACTGTGGGTGATTAAAGTAGTCTTATTTATTTATTTGTTTTTTAATGTTTTATTTATTTCTAGGAGAGAGAGACAGCGTGAGCAGGGGAGGGTCAGAGAGAGAGAGGGAGACACAGACTCTGAAATAGGCTCCAGGCTCCGAGCTGGCAGTCAGCACAGAGCCCGACGCGGGGCTCGAACCCACGAACCACAAGATCATGACCTAAGCGAAAGTCGGACGCTTAACCAGCCACCCAGGCGCCCCATAAAGTAGCTTCTTTTAATAAATAATTTAAAATGTGTAATAGGTTTTATTCACCACACGTAATTTAGATATTGTTTTATACCACAGAGGATCTATCTATCTATCTATCTATATATGTGTGTGTGTGTGTGTGTGTGTGTGTGTGTGTGTGTGTGTGTATACACAGGTATACATGTATACATGTATACAATGTGCATATATATATATATATATATATATGGTCATATATAATTTTAAAGATGTATTTATAAGAAGATACTTCCCATAATTAAGTGTAGGTGCTTTTCATATTTATAAGGATTTTTAAATATTTCTGTAAGTTGTATCCTCTGAGCTAGCTAAATCCCTTTTTTTTTTTCAAATAGTTTATTGTCAAATTAGTTTTCACATAACACCCAGTGCTCATCCCCACAAGTGTCCTCCTCCATGCCCATCCCTCCTCACCCCCACATCCATCCGTCCTCAGTTTTTGTCAGCATTCAAGAGTCTCTCATGGTTTGCCTCTCTCCCTTTCCTCCACCATTTCCGCCCTTCTTCTCCCCCTTGGTCCTCTGTTAAGTTCCTCCTAATCCTCCTATACGTGCACACATATGATATTTGTCCTTCTCTGCCTGACTTATTTCGCTCAGCATAACACCCTCAAGGTCCATCCATGTTGCTACACATGGCCAGATTTCATTGTTTCTCATTGCCATGTAGTATTCCATGGTATAGATAAACCACATCTTCTTGATCCATTCATCTGTTGATGGACACTTAGGCTCTTTCCATGTTTTAGCTATTGTGGAGAGTGCTGCTATGAACATTGGGGTACATGTGCTCCTATGCCTCAGCATTTCTGTATCCCTTGGGTAAATCCCTAGCAGTGCTATTGCTGGGTCATAGGGGAGTTCTATTGTTAGTTTCCTTAGGAAACTCCACACTGTTTTCCAGAGGAGCTGTACCAGTTTACATTCCCACCAACAGTGTAGGAGGGTGCCCGTGACTCCACATCCTCGCCAGCATCTAGAGTTCTCTGATTGGCTCATTTTAGCCACTCTGACTGGCTTGAGATGGTATCTCAGTGTGGTTTTGATTTGTATTTCCCTGATGAGGAGCGATGCTGAGCATCGTTTCATGTGTCTGTCCGCACGCCCCGCTGAAATTGCCTTAGACACAGCTTCCCAGCCAAACCCCTCGGGCTATTCCAGGCTCCCTGCTCAGCTCTGGGGGCGGAGTCAGAATCGCTGCTTCCTTCTCTGGGTCAGGTTGGCGTGCATGCGCGGGGGCTTGCCTGCCGGCTCCGCGTAGCCCGAGCCCGCTGGAGTGAGGAAAACTGGGTCCCTCTATGGCTCATCACCCGAAACACGAACTCACAGGCAAATTTCCCAGTTTTTAGCTCTTTGCCTTCCCTCTCGAGTTCCAGCCAGCCAGGAGCGCGGACGCCCAGTGTCTGCACGGCTCTTTCAGGGGCCCCAGCCGCCCTGGAGCTACAATGGTGGCAGGCGCACCGCTGCTCTGAAATCCAACCTCCAGGAGCGGCACAAAGAAGCAGTTTGTGTGCTCAGCCCCCTCCAGGACCAGTTGGCGCGAGGGGACCTGGTGTGCAGGTATTTGGCAAGTACGGTCTTTCTATGCACCAAGCGGAGGTTTTTTCCCCCCCGAGCGGAGGTTTTTCTGTTTTGGACTCTCTCCTTTTCTCCTCTCACTCCCCGTAGAGGGTAGAGGGGGATCGCCTCCCACCCTGGAGTCTCCAATCCCGGCCTGATTTTATCTTCCCCGGTTCTCACTCACGTTAGAAGGCTTTCTCAGTGGATTCTGCGTCCTTTTTCTCCCAGTCTCTCAGGTTTTGTAAGGTTTCCAATGGCTTCAGATCTTTTCCGTGTGATGTATGGGCGCCAGTGCAAGTACGGAGCTCCTTACTTCTCCGCCATCTTGCCCTCTCTCTAGCTAAATCCCTTTTTGACAAATGCTGAGAGAGCCAGTGAAGTTCTTTCCTGAACCTCCTCCATTCCATATGCACTCTACCTTTAAAGACAAGGAGGAGGAGGACCAGGAGGACCAGGAGGAAAATGGAACAGAAAATAAAATCCTGTTGTGTATAATACAAATAGTTGCCAATTCTCTTGCTGAGTATTATACAATCAGTTTTTCTCAGAATTTCTTTTCAAATACATTTACTGTTATTCAACTCAGATGTTTATTGGAAACATACCTCGTAAGGTATCTTTCAAGGACAAGAGAGGGACGGCTCATAAAATATATATTTTATGCTTTACAGTGTAAGGTGATTTTCATAAGTAGCATAAACTTGAACATTTTGGGTATCTAGAATAAAATAGTTCTTATGCAAATTGTACTTAAAGGTTAACACCATAGTCCTGTGCGAAAATAACTTTCAAAATTCCTGGTTCTTGTGCGTTCGAAATGGGAACACATGTATCTGTTTCTACGTGGATAGTATTTCACTTTGTTTGTTTGTTTTTAATGTTTCCGGAATTTTAATTGAATATATCATAATGCCATGTGTTTGAATCATATTAGGCACTACTATGTGGGTATTTATTGTTTTATTTTACTAAGCTAATGTTGCAGTCTCTACATTTACCATGCCAACCAGTTAGTTCAGTCAAGCATCCTGGATTATGGTAGTCTTCTGCTGACCTTTCTGTCCGAGTCATTCCTAACTTCTCAGTGATTCAGGTTAAATATCCAGTTTTTACATTTAATTAAATTTCTAGCCTCAATTATTTGCTGTTGCATTTTTGCGCATAATATTTTATATAGCAGTGCTTGTTAGATGAAATAATTCATAAAGAATGAAAAGATGTCTTATTATACTTCAGGCATATCTATAGTTTTTAACTATTATAATGAAATATCCATTGTTATCTTGTTCCAGAATCACACAAAATTACAATAAAAATGAGCTAATTTTTTAAACATGTTTTTGATTAGTTTGGAGCTTTGGAAGGGCTCAATATGTATTAAATCATCACAGTACACTTGAAAATTAGACACAGGAGGAATGAGTATTCTAATTTATAGAGGGGAAACTTTATGATAAAGAGACTTACCCAAGATTTCTCCCCTAGTGAATGATGAACTAGAATGTCATCTGGCACACCTGACCATGAATCCATCATTTTTTTCCATTAGAGATAGGATGTACATATGCCCCAAATTTTCCAGAAAAGTCTCACGTAATACCCAGTATTCTGAATCAATCATTAATTGTGCCTTTTTAAACTCTCAGTAGTGACAATAAATGATATGATCACTATAACTATGGCTCACAGTGAGAAACAAGGAAAAAAATCAGAAACAGACTGTACAAAAGAGAAGATATTTTGATGTCAGTGTTGATCAGATTATATTTGGTTATGGCCATTAATGATGTAATAATCTCCTTTAAATGACTCATGGGATAGAAAGCTTATAAGTGTTGTGACATAGATCCTTATTATTTTATCTATTGTTTGGAAAAAACGTATTTATCTATGAGTATTTCTGTAAGTGTTGTATAAATCATTTAAAGATGTTACAGTATGTGAAAATGGACCCATGGTATATCCAAACTAGTCAAGTTTGACATGGAACTCATCAGATAGGATGGGGAAATTAAGTCTTTTGCTTTCTAACAACTGAGTCGGGTTGAGTGAAATTTGATTCATCAGAATGCAAGTCAGATTATGAGAACAGAAGTCATGATGGGTGTTAAGCTGTGTTCCCTATATATATTAATAACTGACTACCAAAACAACTAACATTTTTCCAGTTTTCTTTGATCTAATAACTTTGAAACTGGCAGTGTGAAAACAGTGTATTTTGATAGAGGCTTATTTTCTTTTGTAATTCATGTATTTCTCTTTAGAAATATACTCTTAATGTTAATGATATTAGTTCTTTGTCCAATTTCAAAAATCTATTTTTTTAGAAAGTTATAATTATTGTTACTATTCTGCAGCAAAGAGCAGACTGCTTTAATGCTCCCCCATATCTTTTCAAAATAGGTCATTTAAAAAATCTATTTCCAAATGTGGAAAGCTTTGACAGAGGTTGAGATTTGTTCCAATTTATTAAGCCCGCAATATGTATACGATGTATATGTGAGATCTGAGAGGAGCACGTGTGTGTGTGTGTGAAGGGAACATAACCCCTCCAAAGAAAATTGCTCCTGACAATCCTCTGATGGAAAGCACAGGACAGGAATGAAAAATTCATGAACATGTATTCATTTAAATAAATTTGGTTTGAAACAAGACACTAACATAACTATTACTTTTATATCATCTCAGACAATTATTTTGGCTTAAAATTTATACATCTATTTAGATAAGTTTGTACTATGTTTAAACTAGAGATATTTCAAGGGGAATATATAAACTATAGGGTCCATATGGCATTACTGAATGTGACTAGGGTGAAAATCTACAATGAGCTACCTAAATAATTGTTTTCAGCATTGATTCCTTCAACTATTATTAAAGATTCTATCACATATAATATTTTAATACTACTTAATGAATTGCATTCTTAAAATTATGGAAAATTTCTCACTGTGCTAAAGTTAAAAATCCAGTGTAATAGAAGCAGTCAAAAGTTTGGTAAAAATTATCATTAAAATTGTTCTCATTCTTTTCTTTTTATTACATTAGATTTTCTATCAAGAGAGGTCATTCTAGTTTGAGGGAAAATGCTTGACAACAAAGTGGTTAAAGCTGATTATTTTAAATGATGAAACGTAATTTTTTCCAACTAGTACAATTAGGTTTCTTTCGTTCTTATTGTATTTGATAATTATAGTCCAGTTATTCACTAGTATTTTTGTATGCCTCCAAAAAATGTAAAAAAAGTGTTCTGTTTCGACTAAAATCTTTCAGCAAGACAATATTCATGTACAGGATGTGCACAAAGCTATTTTCATTTGCTTTGAGTGTTAGATTGACAGTGCTATTTTTTGTAATTGCCAATATAAAATGGACCCTCAGCAGTGACAAGAAAGAGATTATTATTGTTGAAGATTACGCATCATAATTTGCATCTGCTTATGCCCTTCTGAGAATGCCCTTGCTTCAGAAAGCAGACACAGAGGAATAGAGTTCTTTAGTTGGTCTTAGTGTTCTTTGGTTGCTTGGATATGCTCCCCCACAGATCTGTCCCAGTTACACTTACTCATCAAGGAATGGCCATGACTTTGTTGTATTGAATCACTGCTTAGAAACTCAGTTTCCTCTACCATTGGTCTATTTTGATGAGTATTGCCAATGGTAGAATTTCTCAAATTATCAAATATCTTGAATTATATTAAACCTTAGATTTAACTCTGTTAAAACCATTACTTTTAGATATATCTTTGTTTGTCTATATTTGAGCTCCATGAATAAAAACTAAGCATAGTTAACAGTGCTTTTTTTCCATACTATTTTATAGAAATGCTTATCACTTGCTAAAATTATTAGCAGCTCCATTCTTTTATCTATGTAAAATTAAGCAAGCATTCTAAAGGAAAGCTACACTAACCAACTAGGGAAAGAAATAGTTCAATTGGTCTTGTATCTTTTTGTTTAGGAGCATGGTGAGCTAGATTAATCTTACTTCTTGGTGACACTATCGTTACGCTATGCAAGGCTCCTATTTTATTTTAATGTTTTAAAAATATGTATGTTTAAAAATTTTACATTTTAAGTTGATATCTATAATTTTGTCTTATCTTTCACTCAGTATGATTATTGTGAATTGCCTTAAAATTTCTACAGAATTTTATATAGTGTGTATCCATCACATATTATTTATTCTTCTGCTAGTGACAGAAGCATTGTGTTCAAACGTCTTGCTATCACAAACTATTCTTCAGTAATCATCTTCATATATTGATAGATGTTTTCTGATTGATTTATGGTGCCACTTATATCAAAGTATCTGTCTCGCTATATCTATATCTATCTACCTATCTATCATCTATCTTCTATTATCTATCTGTAATCCAAATAGATTTATTTTTTAAATTTTAATTACATTTAATTGACCTTTTGATGTATTTTCCCCAACTTATTTTTCCAACATATATTAATGGTACAGTTGACTGGTGAACAATATAGGTTAGAGCCCTGTGGGTCCATTTATATGCAGATTTTTTGATAAGTAGAGTGCAGTACTGTAAATGTATTTTCTCTTATGATTTTTAAATGACATTTTCCTTTATCTGACTTACTGTAAGAATACAGTATATAAAGCATATGACATACAAAATATTCATCAGTTGGCTCTGTTACCAGAAAGCTTCCAGTCAACAGTAGACTATTAGTAGTTAAGCTTTGGGGGAGTCGAAAAAATTTTGACTGCACAGGGGTCAGGAACCCTAACTCCCACATTGTTTAAGGGTCAACTGTATATATTAATATTTGATAGGGTGAAGAATTTCTTTTTCCTTTCTTTTTAAAAATTAGCCTTTATTTATTTATTTTTGCATTTCCATATAAATTTTATTTTATTAAATTTTTTACAAATAGTTTATTGTCAAATTGGTTTCCATATAACACCCAGTGCTCATCCCCACAAGTGCCCTCCTCCATGCCCATCTCCCAAAAATTAGCCTTTAGATAGAAGTTTTTTATAGTATGTAAACTTTGGACTAAGTCTGCTGAAGAAAAAAGTCTGCCTGATTTTATCTTTATTGAGCTAAAACTGACATACAACAGTGTGTTTAAAATGTAAATTTGATAATTTTGACATATGAATATACCCATGATACAATACCATAGTTAGCATAAAACTTAGTCTTCACTCCCAAAAGTTCCCTCGTTTTCCTTAGTAATTTGTTCTCCCTACCTCTCCTCAATACCATGCCTAACTCTGGCAACTACTGATTTACTTACTTTCCATACAGATTAGTTTATCTTTTCTAGAATTTAACATAAATGTAATTGAGAGTATGTATTCCTTTTTAGTCTTTCTTCTTGAATTCTGTGTAATTATTTTGAGATTCATCCATGTTGTTTTCTCCTACTCTGTGACTTGTGTTTTATGTATAAGTGGTGCTCAAATAGAAGTACTTAACTGTAGTAAAATCTGATTTATTATTTTCTTTTATGGATTGTTGTTTTGGTATTCTTATTTATTTTTTAAAATTTTTTTGTTTATTTATTTTTGAGAGAGAGAGAGAGACAGAGCATGAGCAAGGGAAGGCCAGAGACAGGGAGATGCAGAATTCAAAGCAGGCTCCAGGCTCTGAGCTGTCAGCACAGAGCTCAAGGAGGGGCTCAAACTCACAAATCCTGAGATCATGACCTGAGCCGAAGTCGGTCGCCTAACCGACTAAACCACCCAGGTGCCCCAAATCTGTGCCAAATTTAAAGTTGCTAATTTTTTTCTGCTATATCTTCTTCAGAAGTTTTCGTAGGCTTAGGTTTAAAATTAAATCTATAATTCATTTAAATTAATTTTTATACGTGGTATAAGGTATAACATGTCAATGCTTTTTTTTTCTTTCTACATATGAATATTCAATTATTCCATCACCATTTATTGAAAAGTCTACTCTTTTTTCAATGAATTTCCTTTGCACAGTCTAAAAATAAATTGACCATCTATGTTGATTTTTTTCTGTGGCCTTCAATCTGTTCCATTTGCTAATTTGTCTATGTTGATGCTACACCATCTTGATCAGCATAGGTTTAGACTAAATCTTGAAATAGGTAATTTAATCTTCCAACTTTGTTCTTTTTCAAAACTATTTTCACTTCTTTAAGTCCTTACATTTATGTATAGATTTTAGTATAAGCATATGAAATTGTACAAAAATGACTCCTGGCTGTTTCTTTGGGATAACATTGAATCTATAGATAATTTGCTTAGAGTTGGGAAGAATTGATGTCAAAATGCTGAGACTTCTGATAAATACAGTATTTTTTCCACTTGTTAATGTTTAATTTCTCTTAGCAAAGATTTTTAGTTTTAGTGTCTAGATCTTACATACATTTTCTCAAAAGTATCCCTAAGTATTTAATAATTTTGATACTGTTATTAATGGTATTTTTAAAAATGACATTTTCCATAGTTGGCATGTAGAAACAAAATTGATTATTTTATAGTGACTTTGTATTCCAAGATATTTACTAAACTCACTTATTAGTTCTAACATATTTTTTGTAGAGTCCATAGAATTTTCTACATAGATAACAATGTGGTCTCCGAATAAAGAGTTTTACTTTTTCCTTTCTTTTTTTTTTTTTTTTAACGTTTTATTTATTTCTGAGAGACAGAGACAGAGTGTGAGCAGAGGAGGGTCAGAGAGAGAGGGAGGTACAGAATCTGAAACAGGCTCCAGACTCTGAGCTAGCTGTCATCACAGAGCCTGACACAGGGCTTGAACACACAAGCTGTGAGCTGTGAGATCATGACCTGAGCCAAAGTTGGACGCCCGACCAACTGGGCTGCCCAGCTGCTCCTACTTTTTCCTTTCTAACCCAGATGATTAAACATTGGTATTTTTGTGTGTGCTTTACTGTATTGGCTGAAATCCTCACTAAAATATTGACTAGGGTAATGAGAGCAGGTCACTTTTTCTTGTTCCTTTCTTTAGGGGAAAACATTTTTTGTCTTTCATCAAATATGACATTAGCTTCAAGGTTTTATAGAAGAAACCTTTTAACAGGGTTATGAATTCACATTTTTCCTAACTTACTGAAATTTTCTTTTTAAATCAGGAATGGAAGTTGAATTTTTCCAAATGATTTTTTGCATCTGCTGAAATGATCATACATAACTATGGTAAATGACATGGTTTTCTACTTTCATTCTTGAAATAAACTCTATCCTTTTTTATATATATTTGAATTCTATTGCTAAAACTTCTGAAGAACTTCTGCATATATGTTGATGGGAGATATTGGTCTACGGTTTTCATCTTATGTTTTCTCTCATTTTAGTTTCAGAGTAATAATGACCTCATAGAATAAGTTATGAGTGTATAACATCTTCAAATTTCTGAAGAGTTTGTTTAGAATTGGTATTAATTCTTTCTTAAATCCTAGATAAATTTAATAGTGAAGTTACATAAGCATAGGGTTCTCTTTATGGAAAGGTATTTAATAACAAGTTCTATTTTTTCCATAGGTACCTATTTACTCAGGTTATCTATTTTATTTTTAGTGACCTTTGGTAGTTTGTGTCTTTCACAAAATGTATCCATTTCATCTATGTCATTGAATTTATTGATATAAATTTCTCTGTGATATTGTTTTATTATACTTCTTTTTACAGCTATAAAAATTGAGGTGGTGTCAATTTTCTCATTCCTGATCCTGGTGATTTATTTCTTCTCTCTTTTATTCTGATCACCTGGTTTGAAGTTTAGAAATTTTAGTGACCTTTGAAAGAGGCTGATTTGATTTCATTGACTTTCTCTCTTGTTTTCTGTTTTCTAGTTCACTGATTTCCCCTCTCATCTGTATTATTTCCTTTCTCTGCTTACTGTTAGTTTCATTTGCTCTTTATCTAGTTCTTAGGGTGGAAATTGTAGTAATTGATTTAATTGTTTTTTATTTTCTAAAATATGTATGTATATGTAGTTCTACTTAATCTCCAACCAATGCATTTTGATACGTTTTATTTCCATTTTCATTCAGATTAATTAATATACTTTTCTATTTCTCCATTGATTTCTTCTTTCATTCATGGGCTATATGGAGTTGCTACTTTTTAAATATTTGATGATTTTATTATCTCTGTTAATTTGATTTCTAATTTACTTGCATTATCAGGGAATGTTTTTGGAGATTTTCAACTTACATTTTCTTATATGATATGATAGCATTTAATATTTTTATATGTGATATAAAAAGTTCTATTTCTATATATAAATAGATAATTCTATCAACTTTTCATTTATATGCAAGATATATTTTTATTTTACTTATTTTTATTTTTTTATTTTTTCAGAGAGAGAGAGAGAGACAGAGAGAGAGTGTGAGCGGAGGATTGGCAAAGAGCGAGGGAGACACAGAATCTGAAGCAGGCTTCAGGCTCTGAGCTGTCTGCACAGAGCCTGAAGCAGGGGTTGAACTCACAGACTGTGAGCTCATGACCTGAGGTCAGAAACTTAACCAACTGAGCTACCCAGGCCTCCTCTGCAGTATACATTTTTAGATACATGTAGAGAATGTATAGATTTACACTCGTTATATTCTTTTGATCTATTTTTTCTTTACTACATAGCATTCAAGTTCCTCTTTTATGATTTGCATACTTAAATTCTTCCTATTTCTTTCTTTCTTTCTCTTTCTTCCTTCCTTCCTTCCTTCCTTCCTTCCTTCCTTCCTTCCTTCCTTCCTTTCTTTCTTTCTTTCTTTCTTTCTTTCTCTTTCTAATGCTTTTTTATTTTTGAGAGAGAGCACAGTGGGAGAGGGGCAGAGAAAAAGTGGCAGAGAATCTGAAGCAAGCCCAATGTGGGGCTCGAACTCACAAACATGAGATCATGACCTAAGCCAAAGTTCGATGCTCAACCAAATGAGCTACCCAGGCACCCCCTTAATTGTCTTGTATTTGAATTGCTATCCCCTTATTTTTAATCTTTCCTTGTAGACAATATACACCTAAATTTTTTTCTTCTCCGATCTGAATTTAGTGTCTTGATCATAACTTTAGCCTACTTAGGTTTACCATAATTACTGTTAACTTATGATTTACCACAGCTTTTTAATTTTATATTCATTTATCACTATTATCTTTTTCACTTCCTTTTTTAATCCTTATATGGAAAGTATAAAGAGATTTTTTTAATTGCCTTGGAAAATATGCATTCTATATTTATTCATGCATGTATATATATTCATGGTTACGTGTTTCATTTATTCATTACTTGGCATCATATTAGAACTCTCTGTTTCTTAAGTGCCACACCATTAAATACACTTATCTTATTGATACTATGTAAAATTTAATTCTCTATTGTAATGATTGTACTGTTTTTTATTTTATTTTTTAAATTTATTTATTTATATTGAGAAGGTGGGGCAGAGACACAGGGAGGGAGAGAATCCTGAGCAGGCTCTGCATTGCTAGCACAGAGCCCAATACGGGGCTGGAACCCATGAACTAGGTGATCATGAACTGAGCCAAAATCAAGAGTCAGACACTCAACCAACTGAGCCACCAGGCACTCCAGTTGTACTATATTTTAAAACAATGTTTCTTACTTCCTGTTAATTTTGGCACCATTAATCTCTACCATAATTCACAGATCCTTATTATTCATATTCCATGTCTATGAAATACTGAAATTATTTTCTTTCTATAGTACATTTTTCATGTGCATCAACAAAAAAATGCCCTTGAAAAACTGTTTTATTTTGTCATTGCATTCATCTGCTAATTTCAGACAAAAATTATTAGATTATAATTTTTTTCCTGTCAACTCTTTAACATTTAACTCCTTTGACTTCTCATATCTAAGGTTGTTCTTATGAAGACTCTTAAGCCTAAAATACTTGTTCCTTTCAACTGATTTGATTTCCTTTTTGGAAATCTACACACTGTAACTAGAAGTAGATTTTTAAATTTTTATACTGCTTAGCATTCTAAAAGTTCTATTACTCTGACTTACTATATTATCCAACAACTAGATATTAAAGTTTTGTTTTAGTTTCTCTTTTTTCCTGCCCCCACTTTTTTTAGTTCAACCAACTTGTCTAGACTACTTCTAATCATGTAATCCTTCTTTAGTTGTAGGTATACATTTATTTTATCCATTATTTTAGCTATCATGTTTTATGATATAGTACCTCCAATCTTCTTCTTTATATTTTCATTACACTTGATCAATCTTGCTTTGCTTTCTGCATATTCTATGCATAACTCAAAGGAATAAATCTCTTCTTTGATCCAATCTTTTCAGATAAATAAGTTATTTCATTGATGTATTAGATAGACACTTCCCTGGTGTATTAATTTTTCTATTGGATCATTTCTTAGAATGCTAAGCCATAACATTTTGTCCAATAAATTGACTTTAACTAAAGCTTCAGTTACAGTAAATTAAAATATATTTTAAGTCTTACCCAATTATATTAGTTTGGAGAGCTATCACAATAAAATACCTCAGACTGAGTGTCTTAAAAAGTAGAAATAACTTTTCTCACAGTTCTGGAGGCTGACATCCAAGATCAAGATGAAAGTAAGGCTGGTTTCTTCTGAAACCTTTACCGTGACTGATTTCTTGTTCCATTCACATGCTATCTCCTCTGTGCTTATGATCATTGGTGTGTCTTTCTTCATTCAGATTTCTTCATCTTATAAGGATGCTAGTCATTAAATAAGGGCCCACTTGAACCATCTCACTTCAATTTAATCAATGGTTTAAAAGCAACTATCTACAAGTACATTCACATTTTCAGGTACTTAGGGTTGGAATGTTAACATATGGATTTTGAAAGGACACAATTCAGTTCATAACATCAAGGTCTCTGCTAAATAAAGATTATGCATAGCATTAATATTAAAAATAGAACTGTGTCATAAAGAATAGTACAAAACTTTTAAAATTATTTATTTTTGATATTGAATATTCCATCAAAAATAGAGGAATCTATCTTTGATTATTTTTGGGGGCAATCAGTTAGTAGAGTTTAGTAGAAAGAGTATTTTATTTGACATAGATAAGAAGGCTTCTAGACTCAGTATCATTCTATAAATTAATGATCCTTATTAACCTCCTTGACATCACTAAGTCTAATAACTCATTTTCATAATATACTTAGTAGAGAGCAATTTCTGAGAAGATCAAATGAGTTATGTGCAGGTTATATTATAATTGTAAACAATTAAATATTATTTGATGTGACTATCATTATCATAATTATTTCATGTTTGCTCAACATATTTTTGATAAAAAAATAAAGAATATATATTTTCTGTGTCAATTTTTAAATTTTTAAAAATGTTTATTTATTCAGTTTTGAGAGTCAGAGAGCACAAGCAGGGGAGAGGCAAAGAGAGAGGGAGACACAGAATCTGCAACAGGCTCCAGGCTCTGAGCTGTCAGCACAGAGCCCAGTGTGGGGCTTGAACCCACGAACTGCAAGATCATGACCTGAGCTGAAGTCAGACACTTAGCCAACTGAACCATCCAGGTGACCCTGTTTTGTATGCCATTTTAAATGAAAATAATTAGTATTAATTTTGTTGGAAAAAATGATAGGAATTTTCAATAATTTGACAATTTTATCTGAATTCTGTGGAAATCAGTGAATATTTGTTGAGTACCTATTATGTATAAAATACTACCTCGAGTGCTATCCATGGTACAACTGTGAACAAAACTTACGTTCAACTTTTAAGATAATTGTTTTCAGTGAGACTTGTGTATCAATTTGAATATGTAAATTTCCTTAAAGGTAAGACTCCACAGAGTGCAGTTATAGCCTATGAGATTTTGTAGAAATGCATAGTTTTAACTGTTTGGGGAAGAGTGGGGATAGTCAGGAAATATATTTTAAGAACGTAATTGAAAAGGAAAGAAATTAGAGGAAACTAGATCAATTTAAGAATTCATAGAGGCACCTGGGTGGCTCAGTCAGCTAAGCATCTGACTTCTGCTTAAGTTGTGATCGTGTGGTACATGAACACTGGGCTCTGTGCTGACAGCTGTGCTGACAGTTGGATTTGAATCCAAATCCAACCATGATTTGGATTGTTTGTCTCCCTCTCTCTCTCTGCCCCTCCCCTGTCCTTTCTCTCTGTCTCTCTCTCGGTCTCCCTCTCTGACATAAACATTAATTTTTTTAAATATTTAAAATAATTCATAGTATGAGTTGAGTGAGGAGTAATAAGGTCCTGAAATAAAATAGCAATTCAGGAATAGATAAGGGAAAAGTAAATGACAGAGACATTTAGAAACAGGGTTTGCAATCTGTTAGAATGTTATTTATCTGTCCTTTCAATATGTGGATCTGCATATCCTACTTTGTATCACTTATATTTGTATTTCTCTTTGAACCTTCCTATTAGAATATATGCTACATGGAGGCAGAACATTTTACCACACTTTTTGCTTTCTCATAAAAAATAGCATGAAGTAATTTACATAAAACCTTCTTACAAAGCTTTAAATAAAAATTGAATTGTATGGAAATGGACAGAATTCACAATTTTCTTTTAGATGATAGGGAGGAAAGAAGAAAGAGGTAATGCCATTTATAAATACAAGTTGGAAACATAAAATTTTCTTGGGAAAGATGAATTTACTTTGAGCCTGTCCAATTTTAAGAGGCTAGAATTACAGGTAGATGGCAATGTTAAATAAATTACTAGACATATTTTGTTGACTTATAAGGGAGACTTAGATGAGAAAAACAATGCCATTAGCATATTATTTTTCAAATTTTAAATTAGTAGTTTCACCAAAGTTGAAGTCAAGAAAAAAAAAAGGCAAAGGCAGAACCTTACAGAAATCAAATGTTAGAAGGCAAGAAAAAAGAATAGAACACTTTAAAGTGGTTTAGTTAGAAAGGAGGAACCAGGAAAATAAAGTGTTATATAATGCCAGAGAGTGTCAAAAAGATATGCTGAAGAATGTGAGAGAACTATTTGTCTGTGACTTTAAGGGTTCAGTGTGCAAAAAGAAAGGAGCCATTTGAAAGAAAAAGATAGAAAAGACAAGGAAGAGAAAGCATATGTTTTCGAATGAAGATTTGGAGAGGTAGAAGAATACATAATCAAGCAACAGCACAGCTCGATAAAACATACAGGAAGGGAATAGTTCTGGTAATATAAAAGGAGGATGTAATGAATTTGAGTAAACTGACTTAAATGGCTTTAGCAAGGTTGGAGGCAAGGTCATCTGATGACAGAGAACAAGTAATAAAGTCTATCAGAAGAAGGAATTCTCTACTAATACAAATTACAGAAGAGCAGATTTAGGTCAAGTTATTTAAAATCAACCTCACAAGTGATTCTTTGTTTCAATTAAATAAAACAGTCTGATCAGTTATTTTGAAGAGTTTATTTTTGAACATGTATTACATCAGTTTTTGTTTTAATTATTTCATTATATATGTGTGTGTATATATATATATATATATATATATATATATATATATATATACAGTCTATATTCTCTAAGTTCAAGGAATTGAAAAAGAATTGGCAACTTCAACTAATGAAATCTTTTTTAAAATTGTTTAATTTAGAACCATAAACTTACTTTTGTTTGACCCATCTGAATGGTGTCCCACTTTACCTTCATTGAAATGGCTATTTCTGGCAGGGCTTCTATATAAACTCCAAATTTATTCAGTCTCTGCTTACAATTGTTTAAATTTAAGAGAGGTTGTTTGCATCTCCAGAAACTGTATTTTTATAATCTTCTATTACTATCCCTAGCTTACTAAAGCTTAGGTCAATGTGAACTTTTTTAAGATAACGTCTTCATTTATTTACATTTCACTCTCTGTAAAATATCTTCAACAGATATTGTGAATGGATAGAATTTTTTTTTTCCCCAAGCGGCAGCAGTAAAGGAAAGTTATAGATTGATGAGACCTTTGAATGGAAGACAGTGCCTTCAGATTACTACCTAAAACATCACTTACAGAAAAGTTCATAAGTCTTTGATGTCCTAAGTTGCTTTGTTGAATTAGTGAGCATTCTTTCACCCACACATATCCCCCTGCCCTTGGCTTCACTTTTGAGAACTTTTTCTGTATACCTGTCTAATATTTGTTATATATTGGCCACATGGACACACTGAAGAACACTAAACACTATTTTAGGTAGAGCATAATATCCCAGTGTGTCGGACACCTAGACAAATAGCTGCATGCAATCTCTAAATGGAAAATAACTAAAAATTCAATATTTTATTTAGGAGACTTTGGAAATACGAAATATAAGAGCCTATTTGTTTAACTTGAGTGCAATAAGTAACTATAGCTTTGTGACAGCTTAAACAATATTTATCTTTAATGACTACCTTGCCAGGAAAGATTTTGAAGAAAACTTTATTTCAATTAATTATTTCAATAATAATTCAACTTGTTTTATAAAAATAAGCAACACTTAAAACTATTTAATAAAACATTCTAATGTTTTTTTTTCCTGTTGCTTGAAATAAATTTCCAAACATTTTAGTTGTTTCTCTTATAAAAAGATTTTAAGAAATAGTTTTGTACTGTTTTCAGTTGACTATATACCTAAACTTTTACAAACAAATAAAATGTGACTTGGCTTCATTTAAGTAGGTATTTCGTCCGTAGCACTTACTTAGGCAGATTAATTGGTAATGGGAGCAGTTTTGCTTACTTTAATCAAGTCAAAAAGATGTTATCAGCCAAAATTTAGGGCTGGAGTTCATCAAACTGCCATCTCAAAACTTGTCATTACCATCTGGTTTGATGCCTTCTTGACATAATATCTTTTTGATGGATGGTGTAACAAGAAACTCTCCATCAGCAAAGACAGCATTCCTCAACATCTGCGACTTTTTAGAATCAACCAGATTCTGGTGAAATAGCTGTGACATCTACCTCAGAAAATGATGAATTTGTGCTAAATGGAAAGCAAATTGCCTCTTTCCATGGCAACCGCCTTCTCAGGCAAACTTACTCTCACATTGGCTCCAGACTAACATTCTTACTCAGATGCCTGCGTTTCATCCTGGGGTTTTATCAGATGCCTCTCTGCACCCTGAAAATGGATGCCCTGACTTCTCAAATGTAGGTGTTTCCTCCTTAGCTTTCCTACCTAAAGGACACCAGTGCTCTGTGTCAACCAGTGAAAGGGATTTGGATCATCTCTTCAAATTGTTGCCCCTCAACCAAGGATTATGAGGTACATGCTATATGAATATCCCAACCTAAACCAAAGCAAAAGACTATTGATAATCACATCTGGAGAATAGCTCTTTCATCAACAAACTGTCCTTAAAAGAACCATTCTTAATCTTTTGTTATCTTTCTATATGCCCTGTGGGGCAATCATCAATTGCTTCTAGATCTGCTATGAAATGTCCTCATGGTTGTCTATTTCATACTTTATGTAGTGTTTTATGTCAATATTTTCTTGGCACCTCTAGTGAAATGTCCAATTTATCATTCGGTTACCCTTACAGATATTAAAGAGATACAGGCAGATCTACTTTTTTATAAACATATTTTTTTTGCTAGATAAATAAAAATGTTTACAATAAAAAACTTTTACATTGGGGGAAAAGACTACATTGTGTATCAACCCTGTAGATTGTGTACAGGGAATGAATACCTTCACACTAGGGGAACAACTCGGGAGACTGAATTTATGTTGTGATTGTTAAGACAGTTTTTAGAACTTTCATTTTGGAATTGTTTTTAGGATACACTTACATACAACACAGAAAACCCAACTCCTTTACTTTCTTGTTATCTGTTGTTAGAAAAATAAAAAATATAATGTATGGCTTACAATGAATTATTTTACTCCAAATGTTTTGACTTATTTTCAAAAAGAAAATCTACCCTTATATGATTAAGATTGTTAATAAGGGTATTGAAAGTATATGGTGTAACACCTGAAGGCAGTTCCAAAAAAGAATTTTAAAAATGCCAGCAAATTTAAAATAAAGTGACTGTTTTGAAGATGCAACAATCATTTGCATGTGTTAATTTGACAATATCCATATAAAAAGTTCTTGTTTCATTTTCTCTTTACAGAGAACTCTGTGCTTTCTGGACATGGTTACAAGCAGTCACATGAGAAGTAAAGAATGTGACAAATAAATTCTAGTGAAAAGACTCATGTTTTTTTAAGAAAGACCTCTCCCTTCTTGCTTGTTTTCTTAGGCAGATAGAAAATCTGGCAGGCAAAGATAGATAACTGAATCATAAAAATACAAATAATAATATATGATAGTCTTAAGTATTTTATTGTTATTGTTATCTCCCTGGCTACTAAGTATCTGAGTAGAGAAGTACTTTGTTTTCATAAAATCCTTAAATGCAAAAGTGAATACCAAATTATTATTACATATAAATACCGAGGGTAAAATAACCTTTCATCTTTACTTTGTCAGAGAGTAATTAAATGGTTAGAATTATACTCTTTACAAGATGAATGGTTATGTAAATATATTATAAATAAAAATCATCTGTGTTATGTTTACTTAATTTAGGATCTTTGGAGACGATTTTTATATTATTTATAATGTAATTTTCACCAATGTTATTTATTAGTTTTTCATTACAAATTTGTTCATGTATATTTTTATAGAATTATAATATTCGTTAGTAATAGTAGAAGTGATGGCCTACAATTTAGTTTTATCTTTTTAGAGATTTATTGGTATTCTTACTCCTATTCCTGTTAGTTTTAACTTTTTTTCATTTTGCATCATATTTGCACTTGATATTTCTCTTATTTAACTAAATTCATCCGTGTCTAATTTAATGCGTTTTGAGTCACAACTGAGATCAAGATGTTTTGAATTATGGTTGTAATTTCTTTGAAGTGATCATGAAACGGGGCGCCTGGGTGGCTTAGTCGGTTAAGCGTCTGACTTTCGCTTAGGTCATGATCTCACGGTTTGTGGGTTCGAGCCCCGCGTCGGGCTCTAGGCTGACAGCCAGCTCAGAGACCGGAGCCTGCTTCGGATTCTGTGTCTCCCTCTCTCTCTGATCCTTCCCTGCTCACGCTGTCTCTCTCTCTCTCTCGCCTAGAAATAAATAAAACATTAAAAAAGAATTTGAAGTGATCGTGAAAGTTCAATTCAATCTGAAATGAATTCTGAGTTATAAAATGGTAATTTTGAGAGTGTGAGTTAGTTTAGTTTGTGTTTTAAATAGTAGATTATACACTTCTTCATTTCTTTCAACCATAATATGGCCAGACGATGCCAACACTTTTAAAGATAAAAGTTATGGATATAGGTATGTCAGAAAATTATCTTGATTTTTTAAAGTATAAGTAGATTTGGATATTTATCCGAGCAATCCATATTGTTTTTTAAGTTCATTGGCATTGTCAAAAATAGTTCTCCTCATTTAACTGTACCTCTTACTATGTGATCTTTGGCAAGTCAGTTTTCTCAGCTTTAATTAGAGGTAAAATTTTATCCTCCTTGTTGCATTGTTGTAAGGATGAAGACAGAGAGAGAAAGAATAATTCTCCTCTTCTGTTTTAAAATTAATATTTCTTTTTCTTTTCCTTGTAACTTTTTTTGTTTTGGTTATAATTTGACCTATCACTTATCACATAGCTGGGAACATTTCAAAATAAAGTTCATCGACACAAAGCTTTATGTACTCTGTTAAATGAATTAGAAGGAAGAGAGATTTTTCAGTTAAGTAGTTATTTTTCATTCCAAAATTTGATAAAATTGGCTGATTAAATAACACACAAAGATCGCACATATATTCGCTGAATTATACTTTGCAACCCTTGTTTATTTGTTTTATTTTTTTAAATAATTTGTACCTGTACTTTGATAATTCATTCTAAAAATGTAGGCACTCCATTCAGAAGAGAAGTTGAAAGTTCAGTGGATTACATAGAAGGTTATCTGTGATCAAATCAAGTTCAAGGTTAGACATATTTGGAAAACAACATAGGTCCCTGGTATAAAAAGTTTGCTTTGGTTTATTCTTCTTGAGTGACTGTGGTGTCATGAAAGAGAGATCTGGCATGGAAATCCTTATTATAGAACCTACTGAACAAAAATAAAGCTTAAAGTTTGCAAACAGGAATAAAATGTAATAAAACCTACAATTACCCACTTATTGGGACTCTAACTCAGAGAGGGCGAGTTTGTTTGTTTGTTTTTAAATAGGTATATGTTAAACTGAATACCTGGATAGAAGAAGAAACAAAGTTAATTGCCAATATGATTGAGACAGTGCAGAAAAGACAGCATACAAGTCTATAGTTTACTAAATAGTAATGATTAATGGGAGATAGGAAGTGAATACTAATTAGAGGCATAGCCACATAAGGCCTGGTGATCTCTACTAGAACGTATGTAAGGAGAAGATTCTAGTAGTCTAGTTTGTGTCAAAAGAAAGGATGAAGTCATGAGGAAAGTAATTTTAGTTAAATACAAAATGTTAAGTAGAATGCATGCAAATTGTTTCTCCTGTCTTAGAGGATGATACTGTAAAGTGATAAATCGTATAAACCACTTTGCCTCACCTGTTCTAGTTGGCATTGCTGCCTGGGAGAAACCCCATTCTGGCGAAAGGTGGATATTTTTTCATGTTCCTTGTAAATTGGCCTGGGATTAGATCATTTTTAGCACCTAGCTTCTTAAAACTGTCTTCATGCACTCTCCAGTGGATTTAATCCTGTTCAGTGGATATAAAGGGAGTTGAACAGGTTGTCAACATATCACGCACACACTTACACACCCACTCGCACACCCAAACTATTCTTACCATGCTCTAAAAATTAAAGTTAGCTTTATTTAGGAATCACTTAACACATACTAGGAGTTATCATTTTTGGAATTAACTTCAAAGGATGGTTTTTTAAAGGTACCAACACAGTTGTACTATGCATATAGTTCTGGGTTTTGTTTTGTCTTTGGTATTTCTACTGGCTTTTTTTCTTTTGGTATTTCTTTAGGTTTCATTACATATTTTATTCTTCTAAGTACTTACAGTGTCTCTTTAAAAAAAAATTTAGAGTTTATTTTTGAGAGAGAGAGAGAGACAGAGTGTGAGTAGGAGAGGGGCAGAAAGAGAGGGAGGCACAGAATCTGAAGCAGGCTCTAGGCTCTGAGGTGTCAGCACAGAGCTCAACATGGAGCTCAAACCTACAAACCATGAGATCATAACCTGAGCAGAAGTCAGATGCTTAACCAACTGAGCCATTGGGTATCTCTTTTATTTATTTTTATTTTTTTATTTATTTTATTTTTTACAAATAGTTTATTGTCAAATTAGTTTCCACATAACACTCAGTGCTCATCCCCACAAGTGTCCTCCTCCATGGCCATCCCCCCCTTCCCCCCACATCCATCCATCCTCAGTTTTTGTCAGCATTCAAGAGTCTCTCATGGTTTACCTCTCTCCCTTTCCCCCACCATTTCCGCCCTTCTTCTCCCCCTTGTTCCTCCGTCAAGTTCCTACTAATCCTCCTATACGTGCAAACATATGATATTTGTCCTTCTCTGCCTGACTTATTTCACTCAGCATAACACCCTCATGGTCCATCCATGTGGCTACACATGGCCAGATTTCATTCTTTCTCATTGCCATGTAGCATTCCATGGTATAGATAAACCACATCTTCTTGATCCATTCATCTGTTGATGGACACTTAGGCTCTTTCCAGGTTTTAGCTATTGTGGAGAGTGCTGCTATGAACATTGGGGTACATGTGCTCCTATGCCTCAGCATTTCTGTATCCCTTGGGTAAATTCCTAGCAGTGCTGTTGATGGGTCATAGGGGAGTTCTATTGTTAGTTTCCTAACTAATGTTTCTCCACATCCTCGCCAGCATCTAGAGTTCTCTGATTGGCTCATTTTAGCCACTCTGACTGGCGTGAGGTGGTATCTCAGTGTGGTTTTGATTTGTATTTCCCTGATGAGGAGCGATGCTGAGCATCGTTTCATGTGTCTGTTGGCCATCTGGATGTCCTCTTTGGAGAAGTGTCTGTTCATATCTTCTGCCCATTTCTTCACTGGGTTGTTTGTTTTTCGGGCATGTAGTTTGGTGAGTTCCTTGTAGATTCTGGATATCAACCCTTTATCTGATATGTCATTTGCAACTATCTTTTCCCATTCCGTTGGTTGCCTATTAATTTTCTGGGTTGTTTCCTTGGCTGTGCAGAAGCTTTTAATCTTGATGAGGTCACAACAGTTTATTTTTGCTCTTGATTCCCTTGCTTTTGGGGATGTGTCAAGTAAGAAGTTGCTGCGGTGGAGGTCAAGGAGGTTGTTTCCTGCTTTCTCCTCTAGGGTGTTGATAGTTTCCTGTCTAACGTTCAAGTCCTTTATCCATTTTGAGTTTATTTTTGTGTATGGTGTGAGAAAATGATCTAGTTTCATTCTTCTGCATGTTGCTGTCCAATTCTCCCAACACCATCTGTTAAAAAGGCTGTCTTTTTTTCCATTGGATATTCTTTCCTGCTTTGTCAAAGATTAGTTGGCTGTATACTTTTGGGTCCACTTCTGAGTTATCGATTCTGTTCCATTGGTCTATGTGTCTGCTTTTGTGCCAATACCATACTGTCTTGATGATGTCAGCTTTGTAGTAGAGGCTAAAGTCTGGAATGATGAGGGTATCTCTTTTAAAACTTACTCTTGTTTACTGTGTTGACCAGAATCTATTGTTTTGCATCTATTTTACTTCATCTTATAGTAGTTATTTTGAAAAGTGTATGTTGGCTTATCTCTAAATCACTACCTTAAATAATACCAAAGACTAATTACAGAAAAGCATTTTCCACAAAATTGTGCCTATTGTAATTCACAGCAACTTGCTTCTCATCTAAGTTAAGAATCTACCTTAAGCCTTGGTCTAGATGTTTAAAGATTTTTTTTAACGTTTTATTTATTTCTAGGAGAGAGAGAGAGAGAGAGAGAGAGAGAGACAGTGTGAGCAGGGGAGGGTCAGAGAGAGAGGGAGTCACAGACAGAAACAGGCTCCAAGCTCTGAGCTGACAGTCAGCACAGAGCCCGACGTGGGGCTTGAACCCACGAACTGCGAGATCATGACCCAAGCGAAAGTCGGACGCTTAACCGACTAAGCCACCCAGGCGCCCCCCTTGGTCTAGATGTTTAATTACCCTCACCTCACTTTTCTTATTTTGTGATGGGTCTCACAGGATTATGGGAGTTTAAATAACATCATGTTCTTAAAATACTCAACATAACATTTTGTATGTAAATTCTCAGGTAAAAATTTTAAGAAAAGCAGCTAAGAATATATGATATATATATTATCAGTAGCAATTTTGACCCACCTTCTTTTAATAGATTCTAATGTTAGTGGTAATTAGCCTATTATCTGCATGAAAATGAGATTTAATAAATTCTCACAATTGATCTGAATAGTTCCTTCAACTATTCTATAATACATTATGATAGTTAATAACTTTTAAAATTTATAAAATTAAATTTTAGTTTTAAGAAAATTCTAATCATTGTGCATAATTCCTTATGGTGCATTTTTCATGAATTTCATAGCTAATGATAGGTCACTTCATTAAGTGGATTTCATTCATTCTTTCAAATAGTTATGGAGAGTCGTTCTATCAGTACCTATAATAGGTATAGAGATATACCTAGACACCATTACCCAGTAAGAGTATGAAAAACACAGATAATCATTAAATAGAATGTATAATTAAAATCTACAGATGTTGGCATCAATGTTCTGGGAACGCAGAGTTAGTCTATAAAGGACTGGGGAGCATACCTATTGAATCAGCCCTACAGAGAAGATCTTACCAAAAGCTCCATGAACAACTTCTGATTATGTCATTGGGAAAATTGGGTTGCATGAATGAGAGGATAGGAAATGTATATTCTGTTAGAAAGAAGTTTGTCAGAAAAGAATAAGGATAAAATATGTAGACAACTGATTTTGTCTGTTACAGCTTTATAGCCTTGGTTATTATAATCTTTTCAGCTTAGGAGTAACAGAGAGCCTTATCAGTGAATTAATATAGCCTGAGTTGACATGAACAAACTTGAGATTTAGAAAGATCATTCTGGCTCAGTGTAAAGAACAGGCTGAAAGGGATAGCAGTGGGTGTGAAGAGAGTTGTTGAGAGAGGATGTCAGGTGCAGGAATGGTTAAAAGCATCGCATGTTTGAGGGCGACATGTAGCCTGAAAACAACAACAAAAAATATACACATTTTAAAATATGGAGGTCATTGTTCTGTTTAGTCAGATTTATTAAAAGAATGTGACTGGAAGATAGATTGGAGTGGGTGGAACACCAGGTAAGAAAATCAGGAAATGGCAACTCTGTTGTAAACAGGAGGAAAGAGAAAGTATGGTTACTGTCAGGTAAAAGAATGTCAGCAAGGCAAAAAAAAGTTATAATCTAAAAGACTCAGACAAGCTTAAATGTTGTCAGTTAAAGGGAAGTAATATAAGAGAAATAATTATGTTAGATTCCTGTAAAAGACAAAAAGGATGTGGCAGAATCCAAACCATAAAATGAAGGATTCACTGTGGGAAGAAGGAGAACAGGCCAGAAAGAGATAAGGAGAGATTACAATATATGATATAAGGAGATTTTTACTATAAGAACGGTTTTGGATTGGTTCTCATAAATGATTTCATTTTTCATATGAAGTAAAAGCAATGTCAACTACCAAGTGAGTGAGTCCACTAAATGACTGGAGTTTTAGAAAAGAAGAGAAAGTTGAAATAGACATTATAGAGAATAAGTAGAGACAAGTATTATACTTTGGATAGTGCTGAGTACCCACTTTAGCTTCACATTTTTGTAGTATGACTTTTTCCAGCAATACTGTGCTGCTTTGCTACAGATTTAGAGGAGGTAGATAGTAGGGCTTATTCAGAATTGAGGTTAGATTAGATTGTCCAAAGAAGAGAGGTTGGTGATTTTAGGATATTAGCAACATTAATTTTGGAATTACAGGTCATGAGAAGCTCACTTGAACAAAGTGGACTATAAAGAAGTAGCGAGTACTAATGAATTGTGATGTAGGCCATTAATGGACAGGAAGCACCAATGCGCTTGGAAAATATAGACAGTAAAAAAAAAAAAAAGAGCTGATTATCATGAAGTAGGATATTTGAGATGTTGATTTTGAAAGTAAAGAAAGTATTGATAAATAACCTATATGACCATGGATTTGGGTGGCTAAGGCTCTTCTAAGAAAGTCTTTTGAAATGATTGTCAAATAACTGTGAAGTCACTCAGGACTTCCAGTGAAGGATAGGCAGTACTGTATTGGAGCTGGCTTGCACTGACTTTCAGTTAAATTTTTAATAATTTTATAATTTGGTTGGTGTGATGTCCACAGCTTAAAATGGCAATAGGAGGAATATTTAAAATATAAAAACCAGAAAACTTTACAAATCCAGGCCTTTTTCCCCTTTTGCAGAAAGCCAATTGTTAAACATTTACTAGTTTGTTACTAATAGCAACATCTGGGTACTGCAGTATACTAAGAATGATGGAAATATCCATAAATGAATAGAAGACTGTAGTAAGAGGAATTAGGTAGTCAGATTGAATGCTCTGGGTCTTAAAAGATTAGGGTTTTATGCCTTGTTTTGTTTTCAAAGGGGTTAGAACAGTGATGATTTAAAACTGGGAACCCAAGAACAAAGACAACAGTCCTACTTCCTATATCTTCCTTTAGATATGTGGAATGTCACATACATTCTAATATTTTTATTAATATATTAAACTATATTTTAACATTGAAATGAAACTTAAAATTATTTATGCAGTGCAATGCTGTGGATTTCTTTATGCTTTGCTTTAAAACTAGTCCAGTGGTATTCTTTTCTTTATTAAATTAAACCATGAACAGAACAGAAAGAAAAAAGTAAATGTACCTAGTTATTCTTCTAAATATACAGACCTACTCTGATGAAAGATATCTTAACATTTATATGGTTTAATCCATTTATTTTGCATATGAGCAATTGAGCTCTAGAGGGAGAAAATTACTCATCAAATATCACTTAACAACAGAGCTGAGACTAATACCTCTGTCTGTTATTTATTTTTATTTTATTTTATTTTTTAAATGTTTATTTCTGAGAGACAGAGAGAGACAGAGAGTGAGCAGAGGAGGGACAGAAAGAGAGGGAGACACAGAATCTGAAGCTGGCTCCATGTTCCAAGCTCTCGTCAACATAGAGCCCAACACGGGGCTCAAACTCATGAACCATGAGATCATGACCTGAGCTGAAGTCAGACGCTTAGCCAGCTGAGCCACTGAAGCTCCCCTAATACCCTGGTCTTTTAAATTTTAGAAAAATAGAAATAATTCCATTGTACGCATTTATTCATTCATCTATGCATTTTTGGTTTCTTTATTCAATAAATATTTATGGTATATATGAGGCACTGTTCCTGGCATAGGGGCTGTCAAGATGAACAAAACAAGAAAAACATGTCCATTTTCCTAGTTTATCTCATAGTGGACAGAAATAGAAACTGAAAAAATGCATAAATAAAAATAGAAAATAAATAATATACTACATAGTTACTAAATGCAATGGAGAAAAGCAAAGCAGGTGGTATATCTATGGTAAGTGAGGAATTGCAATTATAAATAAGATAAATGGTGGAAGTTTCCTTGAGAAGGTGGATTTTGACCAAAGACTGGAAGTGAAGGAGTGAGGCACAAAAATATGCAAAGAAAGTGGGTTCCAGTCAGAGAAAATGGCAAGTTCAAGCCCCTATTTTAGAATGTGGCTCTTTTAATTAAAATGTACGTCAGGTTAAGAATTCAGGTAGTCATTATTACAATTACTTTATATATATTGAATTCATGGAATATTATGATCAAGTAGTCTTCTCTAGTCAGTGGATGAAGATGTTAATAAGGCTGTTCATCTCTCCCTCCTTAAGTCCCTGGGACTCAACTAAAGCCATTTATTTACTATTTAGAAACAAAACATTAATTTTTATGAATAGTTTAATGTAATAAGGTTATAGAAATACATATATATATATCTTTTATATATATATCTTATATATATATATATATATATATATATCTTTAAAATACTTTGGTGATATTTACATCATCTCCCAATAAAATTATGAAGCTCTGGAAAAGGTACTGTCTGAACGTGAGAATGATGACTCTTTTAAGAGTTTCCAGTGTTGAGGGGCATCTGGGTGGCCAGCTGGTTAAAGAACTGACTCTGGGCTTCAGTTCAGGTCATGATCTCATGGTTTGTGAGTTCCAGCCCTATGACCAGCTCTGTGCTGACAGCATGCATCCTGCTTGGGATTCTCTTTCTGCCTCTCTCAAAAGGCAGATCCTCTCTCTACCCTTCTCCCTTGTACAAGTGTGGTCTCTCTCAAAATAAATACATAAATAAACATTAAAAAAAAGAGTTTCAAATGTTGAGGTTTCTTTGCTGTGTGTGTGTGTGTGTGTGTGTGTGTGTGTGTGTTTGTGTGTGTGTGTGTCCTACACCTATTCATAGAACACAAGTAGGGGAGGGGCAGAGAGAGAGGGAGAGACACAGAATCTCAAGCAAGCTCCAGGCTCTGAGCTGTCAGCCCAGAACCAGACGCAGGGCTTAAACCATGAGATCACAACCTGAGCTGAGGTCTGATGTTTAACTGACTGAGTCACCCACATACCCCATAAGTGATTGGAATCTTAAAGGAAAGAAACTTACTTCCTCTGGCTTTCTGTCATGTCTTTGGTTATAACTTTTTCTGTCATTTGTCATGGCATCATCTATCACACGATTTCATAATTCTTAGTTTATTTGGCATGTATTATGAAACTTTAAGCTTTGCTACAGCAGGGGTCATGCTTTGTTTTTGGCTAATCTCTGCATACACAACCTGGCATGAACACTTCCACCTGGCTGGTGCTCAATAAATATTAGAATAAAAAAATATGAGTAAATGAGTAAGCAAGTGAATGCTTCCACATTTCTAAAAATTATAAATTATTCTACAGGTAAAAGCATAGATAGAATAACAAAACAGGCAAATGCTGCAGTCATAGTATAGCGTGTCTGTTTCTCCATTGATTGATTACATAAAACCTGAGATAAGAATAGGATCCTGTTATCTTTGGAGAACTTGGTAGCTTGTCAAAGTGACTTCATATTTTTTTTCATTTATTCAACATAACATTTCTATGACATTGGTAGGGAAGCTTTTTATTAGATACAACTGAGAAATTGGGGATTATTCAAGGTCTTTTATTGACTTGGTGAAATCGTTTCCTAATATTTAAAATTGGCCAAATGACAGTAAAATATATTGTTGATTACTCTTATTTATAAGAAAAGAAAGCATTTGACCAGGAAAGTACAGGATACCTCATTTTAAGAATAAAATGCAACAACCAGAAGACTCATTATATTAGGAGTTCTGAATAGTGCAGAATGAGTTATCATATACTGGTTAACCACCTAAAAACAATAACTGCCTTTAACTGCACCAGATCATTTTAAACTTATTGCCTCTCATATTATGCTTGCTCATAATGCCATATTCCTCATATTATGCTTGCTCATAATCCCTTATTCCTCTATTAACTGTCAGTAACACAAGAAAAACATTATGTTTCATTGTCCTTCTTCTTAAATATCCTGTTTTAAGAGATTGCAGATGCTTTGAGATAAAACTGCCAGAATTATTCCAAGGACTGACAGGTTTGCTAACAGCCAAATGCTTTCAGATCACTGCACTAGCCTCAGATCTATCTTTGATATGAACCACATATGGCTTCAGTCCTGTTTTCCTGAATTAACTCTAATTTCCTAGTGACCAAGGTCAGATGAGTCCAGATAGGGCTCAGCTGTTCTTACCTACCACATATGTTCCAGTATTGTTGGTAATTTATTTACTGTAATAAAAAATTAAAATGCAAATCTCAGCCAAATTTCCTTTACCAAGGGAGACCTTCGTATGGGTTATTTCCAAACTTTGTATTAGGGACTATTAAATGTTACTTTTTCATAAAAAATAAGAAATATTACTATAGCACTTCTGTCCAAATATTTAGGTTATTATTAGAAATAAAATTGGTTCTGTGAAATTTATTGAGAAGGGATAATTCGAGTAAGTATCCAGTACCACCAAATTTACTTTGCTAATTATGAAAATTTGTCAGAATAACTGCCTCTTCTTTTAGTAATTTCACCATATTCATCCATACATCAAAGTCCAGCTAATTCTGCCAGACATAATGGTTTAGAAGACAAAACATTTTTTTCCTGAATGTTTGTTTTTTAAATGAAAATAAGTGGATTCAAACAGAAAAGTCTCTTTTAGATTATTTCAAGATGTTTTGGGTGTTGTGCCACTTGATTAACATTTTTAAAGAATCTAGCTTGTAGTCAACACTTCTAATATTATATGTAATAGACCATATCACAATAGTACTGGATTGTTTTTGTGATCTTGATATTTTGTGGTTATGGTAACTCAAAGAAAATTAATGTTAAGGATTTGAAGTTTTATTCATGAAAATAAACTTTCCCCTAGAACAGACTTTAGAAGTTAATTTTAAATTCTTGTTTCTGGAGGTCACAAAAATATTGATGTTATTTTCTCCTCATTTTTAGTCTGACAGGTTTAGTGAGCACAATATGGTTTCTAAATTTTAATTTGTATTTGACAGCAAGCAAAACAGATGAAAAAGAATTCATTTATGGAAAAAAAAGTTCATTTGTGTACTAAAGAATTTAAGCCAACAATCCTTTTTTTTTTTTTAAGAAGATGGCTTTGTGTTTATATAATAGGTTGCTCCCAGTAAGAAAAATTCTATGCAAATGGTACAAGAGTAATCCTTGCTTTATTAGTTTCATAACATTTTATAAGAGATAGAAACACAATTTCAAATCACTATCCTTACAGTAATCTTACCACTTCTCAAATCTCTCTCAAAAATGCTCAGGAGACACACTGCCTAAACCCATTAGTTATTTGAGATGTGCAAAGAGCCGAATAATTACAAGTTGTAAACTTTGAGTTCTGTCAGAAACTAAAACAAATATATCCTTAAATTTTAAATCATTAGCTCTACGTTTAATATATTTTAAGTGTTTACACTGAATGCTGTTTTTAAAACACAAATCACTTGGCATCTTTGAGTTTTTTAAATCTATTGTATTTCTTACTCTTTGTAAGTTTACTCTTGAGGAGAATCTTTTCTTTGATCCTTCTGTTGATGTTTCATAGCCCATAAAGCTATTATAAAAAGACAGTGCCTTATGAACTAGTTTCATTGGTTTTGTGCTGATGTAGCAGAAACCAAATCAGCTTACAAACCTCAGCATTTTGATAAAATAAACATGGCTAAACGTTGACATCCTAAATCCATCCAACTTAATATAGAAGAAAAAGTGTCTTTAAGTGGGGCACAAAAATAACAACAACAAAGAAAATGAGTCCAGTGTTCAGAGTGACAAGGAAAGTTGCTTGAGAAAATAAGACCTCTTTAGAAAATTTTAAATATGCTTTTCCTCTGTAGTGCTTTGGCTTTATATACATTTCCAGAAATCTTTGAGTCATGATTTAATTTATTTCCTTAACTTTATCTATCTAAATTATTATGTACAACATAACTGTAAGAATAATACTTAGGAATATTTCTCATTTTTGCCAAAGAACTAATTATCTTGTTAGGTAATTAAAATTTTTCTGTAAAATTATGATGTCATTAATCCAATCATCACTTTTCTCTTTCCAAATCTACCTTCACTGCTAATTGTTTTTTTGTTCTTCCTTATGAAGTAGCCTTAGTTCTCTCATCTGTGTTAAGTAAAGGAGTAAAAGAAGATTTTTTTCCTCCACTAATTCAATATTTCTTTTACTTGGTTAAATTCTATCTGAACAGCTTTTCTCTTCTCCTTTAATTTGTCATTATCTCAATGCTTTCCTTAAAGAGAATGATATTTATCCTTACTTAGCTTATTACCTGATTTTCATTTTTCATATTGCTCATAAATAATACATTCTTCTTGAAAGTCTTTCCTAATCAGTTAGCAGCAGTGATGCATAGGGCCATGCTATGTCCCGGTTCCTAAATCATTCCTGATTTCTTACATAGTTCCTTTCCTCTTGGTAACACCAAAGCTAGAAAACCTGCACAGACTACATTTTCTTAATTCCCGTCTGTGATTTTATCCTGTCTTTTGACAATAGTTGATAATGACTTCATTGAATGAAACCAATTTAATCACAGTACATTAAACAAAACATAGTATATGTGGTTCTTTCTACATATCCCATGCTCACCTACAATCTTATTTGCAACTTGATATGTCCATTCTTTTAAGTAAGTTTACATACAACTTTCACATTCAATGTACAAATATTTTATTGATTGTTAATTTCATTAAAATTTTTTAACATTTATTCATTTTTAAGAGACAGAGAGAGACAGAGCATGAGTTGGGGAGGGCAGAGAGAGAGGGAGACACTGAATCCTAAGCAGGTTTCAGGCTCTGAGCTGTTAGCTCAGAGCCCAACACGGGGTTCGAACCGAAGAACTGTGATATCATGACCTGAGCCAAAGTTGGACACTCAACCACTGAACCATCCAGGCACCCTATTAATTTCATTTTTAATTACCTGCTTACTGACTTTAAATGTGTTTTTATTCCTTTTTAAAAATTATTTTAAATTTTCTTTTCAAGCTTTTTTTTAATTTAGAGACAAAGAGAGAGAGATCATGGAAGGGGCAGCGAAAGAGAGGAGAGAATCCCAAGCAGGCTGCGCATGGTGCCGGGCTTGAAGTCACAAACCATGAGATCATGACCTGAGCCGAAATCAAGAGTCACACACTTAACTGACTGAGTCCCCCAGGCACCCTAATGTGTTTTTATTCCTAATGTTTAATTTGTACAGCTTCCATCTATTGATTTTAACCTTAAAGATTCTATAGCATATTTTACTATTAAAATGTTCAACACTTTTCTGTCTTCCTAGAAATAAATCTGGCTGAGGCTTCTTATTTCCTCCTTAAATAATAGATCTTACAGGGTCAGTATAATTCCACATGTGTTTAATATAAATACTTTGAAATCATAGGTCAAGCCAGTTCCAGTGTTTTAAATCCTCTTTTCTTCTACTGGAGATTCTACCTTACTAAAACTTTGCATTATTAATTGTCTTTCTTTCTCTAGCTTTTTAAACCTCTCTTTTCTCCTGAAACCTCTCCATTGGCATTTAAACATGCTTCAATCTCTTTAATCTTTGAAAATCTTACTTAAACCAAAATATTCTTCTACCTACTGCCCTAGGTCTCCTTTTCTTCAGAGATCTACTTACTGATATATATATATATATATTAGATATAGATATATATACTTACTGATATATATATATATTATATATATATATTAGATATAGATATATATATATATTTCTTTTTTGGCAGTTTCTGCCTCCACTTTACTTCCTCCAAATCCTTCCTTAATCCACTTCTATGTATTTCACTTCTCTAAATGAGCTCTTGCTAAAATAACTAAGGGAGTTTTTTTTTTTTTTGCCAAATCCAAAGGAAATTATTTTGTTCTCATTGTATGCATTATTTATGTATTTATTTATGTTTTGCAAACCACTACAGGTGAGCATTCCCTCACTCTCCTCTTGCCTTGATTTCTGCAGCACCACCATTTCCAGATTGTCTTTTTTTAATCTTTGTTCACTTTTTTTTTGCATCTCAGTTTCAGGCTCAGTCCTCTCTGCCAGCCTCTGCAATTCAAAATTTCACCAAGCTTGTTCCTGGGATTTTTCTTCTATAATTTTTTTTCCCTATCCACTACTTGGTCTTCTATATCCAAGAAGACTCCAAAATCTTTATTTTTAGCTTGATGTTTCCCTGTACTCCAGATTTGGGTATCCAACTTCACATGACAGATTTATTTAGACGTTTCTTAGGTACCTTCAACCAACCTATTAGGTATAATATTTTCCTCCAGTCTTCTTTTGATGTTTCTTTCTTTCTTTCTTTCTTTCTTTCTTTCTTTCTTTCTTTCTTTCTTTCTTTCTTTCTTTCTTTCTTTCTTCTTTCTTTCTTTCTTTCTTTCTTTCTTTCTTTCTTTCTTTCTTTCTTCTTTCTTTCTTTCTTTCTTTCTTTCTTTCTTTCTTTCTGCCTCTCAAGTTTGAGCCAGAAACCAATTCATTCAAGGTAAACATGATCTTACTTCCTATAGTCCAATAATGATCAAACATTATCCATAAGACACACACACACACACAAACACACGCACGTTGAAGTCTTAGGTTTCTCTCCATTTCCAACACTACTTCCCTAGTACAAGTACTATTTCCTACATTGACTTTTGTTGTGTGCTCCTAAGAGCTATGGTATCAACATCATAGCCATCTGTGTTTGTTAACTGGCCTTACCCAAAGGAAAAATAAACTTTTAATGTCTTCATGACAGGAGGTAGTTTTATAACTTAGAGTAAAGTGTTCCCATAAATTAAGCTCTTTGCTTCCCAGAGTGACTGGATGGTAGAGGTGCTTATTTTCTTTGATGATTATATTTCAAGGATGGCTTCTGGGTCCTTGAGAGAGATAGTCCTGGACTGTAAAACTTATGAGAGGCTTTTAAAAAGATTTGCATCTCAAAGTTTTAAAATAAGAATTTACAATTACATAATTTTCTAAAGTGAATAATCTAAGAAAAGAGAGTAAAGAGAACTCAGTGCTTATTAGACCATCAGAATTCTGGAAAGGCCAGGGTAAAACTGAGATCAGGGACCTGGTACAGGAAGTAACTCATCTAAAGTTGAAAAAGCTGAGGGAAACAGCAAGGTTATATTGGTCATCCCTATCTCTTTCTCTATCACCTCTATCATCTTCTAGTACCATGTTCCTTGACTCTGTGTGCCCCAGCCAAAGTGTGCTCCCTTCAATTATGTCAACCATCAAGGTCATGTCCAAGATAGAATCTCTTAACTGCTTTTCCCCTATCTAGAAAGTTCTTCATCTCTCATTATGTAGTTGACATGGACTCAGCCTTCAGATATCACTTCTTTCATTTTTCTGTCTTTTTAACATTTTTTTTACTACTTTTCTGGAGATTTCTTTAAACTTTATTTTCTAATATTTGCCTTGAGGTTTTCATTTTTGATATCAGATTATTATTTTTTTTAATTCTTAAGATGTTTATTTTACTTTTGAGAGAGGGAGAGAGTTCATGCACACAAGTTGGGGAGGGACAGAGAGAGAGGGAGACAGAGTATCTGAAGTGAGCTCTGTGCTGACAGCAAAAAGCCCAACATGGGGCTCAAACTCATGAACTGTGAGATCGTGACTTGAGCTGAAGTCCAATGCTTTTTTTTTAAAAGGTTTTATTTATTTCTGAGAGAGAGAGTGAGAGAGAGATTGACAGCATGAGCAAGGGAGGGTCAGAGAATGAAGGAAATACTGTCTGAAACAGACTCCAGGCTTTGAGCTGGCAGTCAGCACAGAAGTCTGATGTGGGGCTGGAACCCATGAACCATGAGATCATGACCTGACCCGAAGCTGGATGCTTAACCGACTGAGCCACCTGGGTGCCCCATCTGAAGTCCAATGCTTAACTGACTGAGCTACCTAGGCACCCCTTGGTATCAGAAAACTGACAATTTTTTTCAACAGAGTCCATTAATTTTTTTGTTTATCTTTTAACTCTTTGAGGACATTTATACTATTTTGTTTGTTTTGTTCTTTATATTTCATGTTAGAGGCTCTTTTCAACTATTTGGTTATCCTTGCTGTTTGATAATCTATTACAGACTCTACAAGGCTCACTGGAAACTCTGGATGCTTGTGCAAAGTGAAAAACTGTAAGCCTTGCAAAGAGGGTGATGTGTTAGATCATTCTGTAGAAATCCGTGATATGTGCCCTTATATAGAATTGATGTAGTGCAATGATTATGGATATAAACACAGTAGCTAATGTAGGCACATGAATTTGGACAAATCATTAACCTCTCTTTGTTTTGGTTTTCTCATTTGTAAGATGACAGAAAAGATACTTATCACCTAATAGAAATCTTGTAAAATTTAAATGATTTAATATTTATAAGTAATTTAGAATAATGTATCACACATGTTGAACTTTTTCTGAGTTAACTGATATTATGATGGCAATGATGATCATCATCATTATTCTCTCTGTGGTGCTGTTCAGTTTTGCTTGAAAAAAATCTTCTGTTGTCTTTTCTGGAGGAATTCTAAGAACCAGTACAGAAAAAGGAGAGAATAAAACTCTTTCTGGAGAGAATAAAGGTTCAAGTCATCTGCTTGAGTGGGATGGAGCAGTCACGATGCTGCTCAGAAAAAAGAAGGGGATCAAGGATCTAATGCTTTTAAAGACATTCTTTCAATAAGTTTTACTTTTTTTAAAAAAAATTTTTTAATGTTTTATTTATTTCCAGGAGAGAGAGAGAGAGAGAGAGACAGCGTGAGCAGGGGAGGGTCAGAGAGAGAGGGAGTCACAGACTGAAACAGGCTCCAGGCTCTGAGCTGGCAGTCAGCACAGAGCCCGACGCGGGGCTCGAACACACGAGCTGAGAGATCATGACCTAAGTGAAAGTCGGACGCTTAACCGACTAAGCCACCCAGGCACCCCAATAAGTTTTACTTTTGTTAGAAACTTGATCAAAGTTTCTGACTTTGAGATCATTCTATATCTATTTCTATTGGATACAGAAATTCCAATCTCTGAGACTTCTGTGGGAGAAATATGGTTATAAAGTTTTCTTAACTGAGTTACAATTCACCCTTCTGCTTTCTAGCTTCCATTTCTGTATACATTCCATTCTTTTGTGCCTTGTGGATTCATACCATAGGAGAGAACATGTACTCAAAGGTGATAGTCAACTTGCCATCTTTGCCACACTCTTGGTATTTTTTTAGGAAAATTTACATATAAGCACTTGGTGGTAGTATGGTCTCTTTTTAAAAAATAATAGGAATTATAAAAATACTGTTGCACAGTATGCTCCCATGCAGTGTTTTATTTGAGGCTCACAAGAACATTGCAAAGTTGGCAAAGATATTTGACTACTCTGCACACTGGAATCAAAAAGATTAAATGGCTCGTATAAGAACAGAGACTCCATTAGTACATTAATACAAGACATACAGCTAGTGATCATTACTTCTGTCTCAGCCTGTGTTATTCAGAATCTACATATTATTTAAGTATAAGTAACCAATTATTTCAGAATGGTTAGGTTTGTAGAGAAAAAAGCATCCTAAGCTTCCTATTCATCTTATGAATTTGTTCAATACTCTGTTTAAATACATTGCAAGCTGTCTTTGCTGTTTTAAATTTGAAGGTTTCAAATTTGAAAGTTTCAGTAAAAATCATGTTGTGCAGTCCTTTTGTTTTTAAGCCACTGACACTGGGTTCTCTTTACTATTCAATAGAATAGAAGTAATAAAATTGCCAGGAGATGCCAAAGGTTAGTCCGCCTTTTCAACTTCCTGTAGAAATAGGTGAGAATTGAAAGGCACCTCCATGCCCATCACACACACAAAGAGCCTACAGAGACTGTGATTTTTAATCACACTTTGGGTTTTACAGTTGTGTTTTACAGCTATAAATGAGAGGTGCAAAGAAGTGCCCATGCTAAAAAAGAAATTGTGGTCAAAGAATGACAATAAATCAAGCAACCAATCATCATAGGATATATATTTCTAAACTGAAATATTTCTTATTCGGGGTTTTATTTTTATTAAGAGAAACAAAAAAAAGTTGGGTGACTTCTCTATCTAAATGTATTCTACAACTTTAAGAATAACAGAAATACTTGTATCTTCTGCATACAGGAAAAATGAGTGAAGCTGTACAAAAATCATAGACAATAGATTTCTGAAAATCAGAATAAATCAATGAGAGATCTTATATAGAAGTGGAAGGTTGGAAATGATTCTTTTCAAAATGATTATCAATAGTAATTTCTAAGAGGTGCTCATAAGAGGAAAATATCAGTGCAGGAAAGCGTTCAAAGAACTTTATATGAAAATACATTTTGTAAAATCTATATTTAGTCAATTAAAGTTTCATTTTATAAAATAGATATTTCAAATGTAAAATAATACTACAGTCACATTAATTTAAAATTAAACTATATATATCTGTAAGGTATAGATTAGAAATAGTCCTTAGTTTCTTGGTTTTCAGTTGTTAAAAAGAGTTTGATCTGTTTATATAGCAACATATTAACGGTGGAAATGTTATTGTACTGTTAAAAAAGAATTTCTCTTTTTTAGGTTGCTTCTATTGTATAATTTTTAAATTAGAAAGTGCTATTAGTATTTAAAAATTTAATTACATATTAGGATATAACATATATAAGATAATACTATAAAAAGAGGAATATATAATTATGTATTATTTTATAAATATATAGACATATTTAAAGGATTATTACCATTGTAAAAATTCTGAGTCCCCTTCTTTTTGGGCAAAAACACTAGTCTTCAAGTTGTATTTAAATTAACTTTTATCAATGGATGGAATGTGTTATCGCTAATTGGAAATCATGTAACTAAAGCAACAAAACATTAAATCTTAATGTTCTTATAATTGAAACAAAGGAGAGAATTTAGGCAGTTTCTGGCCACTACAGGTAAAAATAACTTTTTGTGTACTTTCTTATCTCTCCACTTGGTTTAGGCCTCAGAGAGTATATGCCATAATATCATAATACCATGATATTTCAGTATCACTCTTTGTTTAAGAGTTATATTTTATTTTACGTATTTTTTTAAAGGTTTACTTATTTTTGAGAGAGAGAGAGACAAAGTGTGAGTGGGCAAGGTGTAGAGAGAAGGGGAGAGTCTGAAGCAGGCTCCAGGGCTCCGAGCTGTCAACACAGAACCAGACGCAAGACTTGAACCCGTGAGCCATGAGATCATGACCTGAGCAAAAGTCGGATGCTTAACTGACTGAGCCACCTAGGCCCGCCAAAGAGTTACATTTTAAATTATCAAGTGTTGGATTTGCAGTTGATGACATACATTTTTAGAATTATCATTTGTGGTATTTTGTATCTATTTTTTTTTATCAGCCATAGATTTGCTAACTCAACAAATATGTCCAATTTAAGTTTTTTTTTATATAAAATCTCCTTAATCTGTCGATGAGCTTTAATTTCGATTTTATTTTGTATTTAGGTCTCGCTTAATGCAAAGCATTAGTAGAAATTTTTTTTATCTTTGAAAGGAAGTGCTGGCTCTTATCATTATGTTACTAGTTTGGGAAGCCAGATGAATATATGCAAAATCTCACTATTGTGGGTTGCCTGGGTGGCTCAGTTGGTTCAGCATCTGACTCGGTTTCTGCTCTGGTTCTGATCACGTGGTTTGTGGGTTCGAGTCCTGAGTTGTGCTCTGCACTGACAGAGCAGGGCCTGCCTGGGATTCTCTCTCTACCTCTCTGCTCCTCGCCTGCACGCATGTGTGCACTCTCTCCCTCTCTCTCTCTCAAAAGAAAAAAAAAATCGTATTGGTCTTAACTATTCCAATAAAGATTTCATCATAACCTTAAATATTCTTTTCATTTATCTTTCCTACTTCCAACATATGATTATTTTACCTTAAAATTACTGACATGCCACCATGGCTGCTCAGATATGTAATCCTATCAATCTTATTCTAGGCTTTCTAACTGCAGTCTTTCAAACTTTGAGCCACTGGCTTTTTAGCATGCTTTAGTGTTTCATTGAAGAGTAAAGAATTGAATTCCTGCCCTCTCAGCTCTAATGCTATACTTGTGTTTGGAAAACACTCATTATACATTTAGATTTTCTTCTAATAAATTTAAGGTTTTTCTTCCTATTTTATCATTGAAATCATGCCAGAACTTTTCTAAATATTATTGTGCATCTGTCTTTTAGTGGAAGGAGTGGTAATATCTCATTTATGACCTGGCACATGTAGGATAAATACATGCTTAAACTGTAAAAAGATTGCATATCTATGTATTTGAAAATAGTTTTAACTTTTTATGACAGTGCAACCAATAGAGTGAATATCTTCCTTGTGTTTATAGCTTCAGTATTATTTTTTTGTATTTACATAAGAGTTTACCTGGGATAAGGGCTTACAGATGAGCTCCCGATAAGCAGACGGTAACCTTTTCATGTTTATGTTTTTACCAGTGCCTTCTGAACAAAAGCCACTTTGTTCCTTTGCTAATAAAATCCTAGTGAAGTCTTACTGATAATTTTCAGTTGGATATAAAATCTATTCCGTTTTATTGGTCCAGGGGTCTTTAGTTGGTTTGTAGATTTTAATGACAGCTTTCCTGTTGTCCTGAAGCCAGCTGCTACCAGAGGCTCTGCGGTTCAGTGAAATGTGTACTTGTAACAAATTCCTTATATTTGTTCAACCTACATCCTTGTGTATTTGTGGAGGATGATGTGACATTGGGTCTCATAGCCAACCAAACTAGGAAAAAAAACAAACAAAAACAAACAAACCAGAAATACACAGAAAAACCTCAAGGTTTTACAGTGTCTGTTGATGTCCAGGGTCTGTGTCTTCTGAATTTGATGTTATAGTAATGGTGAAAGATAAAATTATAGAACATGAGATACTCAAGTGAGATACAACACAAAAGTTCCTCCTTATTAATCTTGTTGTTTTCTCTTTTTTTTATTGGATTCTATGATTTACCAGCTGTACATTTTTGAACATTAAGTGTTTTTAGATCCGCTTTTTAAATAAATTTAAATGAAATATAGTCAATTCCATCTAAGTATTGTAGGATCATATGGGAACTAAGGAATATATTTCTTACCTACTTTGTTTTCCCCTAGAAATCAAAAATATCTACATATGACAAAATGTGGGCCTTTATGAGTAGCAGGAGGCAGTCAGTACTCGTCAAAAGTAATGAAGAAGGAATCCAGAGAGTCCTCACCTCTGATTATGCTTTCCTAATGGAGTCAACGACCATCGAGTTTGTTACCCAGCGGAATTGTAACCTGACACAGATTGGCGGCCTTATAGACTCCAAAGGTTATGGCGTTGGCACCCCCATGGGTAGGTTTTCTGTCAGTCACTTGCTCTTTGTTCATTAATCTTAGTTGCTGTGAGGAAGAGGAAAAACAAAGCCTCCATATGCCATCAGGAATTTTGTTTTGTATTGCTATGTTCTCTTACTGTATAAAATCAGGAAGCAACTTGGACATCTGCCTCTAAACAGGTAAGTAACAAAAGAAAAATTGATTTCGACCAAAACAGTTGGTAGACATTTTTACTGTATCAGTGCTGAAACAACCCGTAACATCAATATAAAGACCTTTTAAATTCTACATTTAAAAGGTATTTTATGAATCAAATAGTTTTTGCATTTTATTTTTCAGATTTGTGGTTTATGAGTGTAGTATTTGACCTAGAAAGTTAATTAAAAGAATGAGCCACAATGGTTCATTTGTTCCTGTGGATATTTCTTTTATTATTTAATTGTAGAGAAGATATTTGTTTTATTTAAGAGAAATAGCAGACTGTATTACAGTAACATATCTAGATTATTTGAAATCTGGATGAATTATTTATAACATCCTTTTGCTTTCATATGACAAAATTATCTTCTATAATAATCATGAAATGAAATAAAGGATCATAATTGCCAGAAAAGACAATGATCATTTTGCTTTATTGTACTTCATGAATGTGTATAATATATATGAATATATATATTCATCTGATGAATAAGTGTATTAATATATAATATTACAGTACACATGTATATATGTTGGGCTTCATAATGGATCCCCCCAAATGTCCACAGCCTATCCACAAAATATGTGAACATGTTACCTTATATGACAAATGGGATCTTGCAGATAGGATTAGTTAAGAATCTTGAGATAGGGAGATTATCTTGGATTAGCTAGGTGGGTCCTTATAAAAGAAGGAACAAGGGTTAGAGTCATAGTTAAGGAGATACGACAATAGAAGAAGTGAAAGGAAGAATGTCTTAATCTATTCCAGCACCTGTGACAAAGTGCCAGAGATTGGGTGTCTCATTAAAAGCAGAACTTTATTTTTCACAGTTCTTTAAGCTGGAAGTCCAAGGTCAAGGTGCCAGCTGACTCGTTGTCTGGTGAGACCTGCTTCCTGTTTAATAGATGGCTATCACATGGCCGAATAGTCAGGGATTTCTCTGGAAACCCTTTTATAAGCTCATTCATGAGAGCCATATCTAATAACAAGTTACCTCCCAAGGACCCCACCCCCAAATGCCATCAGATTGAATGAGGTTTCAACAAAAGAATTTGGGTGGTCACAAACCTTCAGACCATGGTGTCGGGAAATTGAGGGAGAAAGAGACGGAGATAGATTTGAGAATGCTACCTGCTGAATTAAACATGGAGTAAAGGGCCACCAGCCAAGCAATGCAGAGAACCTTTAAGAGTTAGTTTAGAATGCAAGGAAACAAATTCTTTCTGGAGGTTGAAGAAGGAATGCAGGTCTGCAGACACATCACTTTTAGGACTTCTGACCTTCAGAATATTAGATAATACATTTGTGTTGTTTTAAGTCACTAAATTTTTGGTAACTTTTTACAGCAGAAACAGAAAACTGATACTGTATAAAAGGGGAAAAAATAACAGATTAACATTTTTAATTAAATGATTTTAATCAATTAGCTAATTTAATTAATCGATTTTAATTAAATGATTTAATTAAATAATTAAGATAACCATTATATCAATTAATTAAATATTAATAAAATTATTAATAAAAATAATAAAAGTATTAATAAAAATTAATTAATTATTAATAAATTAGTAATATAATTATTATAAAAATATAATAAATAGTTAATATAATTAAAATGATTTAATTAAATAATTAAATGATTTTAAATCAATTTAATTGATTTTAATTAAAATCAATGTAGGTTTTTTTTTTAATGTTTTATTTATTTCTAGGAGAGAGAGAGAGACAGCGTGAGCAGGGGAGGGTCAGAGAGAGAGGGAGTCACAGACTGAAACAGGCTCCAGGCTCTGAGCTGGCAGTCAGCACAGAGCCCGACGCGGGGCCCGAACCCACGAACCGCAAGATCATGACCTGAGCGAAAGTCGGACGCTCAACCGACTAAGCCACCCGGGCGCCCCAAAATCAATGTAGTTTTTGAGATAAAGGGGAAAACAGTTATTCACTGGTCCATCACAGTAACAAATAATAACATTAAAATTTTTCTGAGCCTTAACTTTTTCTAAGTTTGTTAATGAGTGGGTCAAAACTGACCTTCATGTATTCATGTTTAATAAAATAGCATAGCCATATTTGTCAATTTATCTTCACTCATAAATTTAAGTTTAATTTTGAAAAATTTCCTTCAAATGAACTAACACACATACAATAGTTAGAAAGTTGGGCATAGATTTATAAGCATCCAATTTCAAAATAAATTCCAGAAATTACTATAAAGAGTTTTTGTTTCTTTGAAATCATTTCTAGCAGCTTTCAAATATCTTGGAAATCCAAAAAATTTTCACCTCATATAATAACTTCACCAAAAAAATTTCTATACCAAATTTATCATATTAGATAAATTTTTCTGTAATTTATTATGTAGTTCAAAATAGTTTAAACTGGCTTTTAGGGAATTTTGAGATACTAGCTCCTGTAAGACTACAAATTACTATATTTATATAGTAGACCTAAAATAATGCTTCCACAGTCTCTATAGAAATGAAAACAAGTAAACAAAAAACCCTCAAAACCTTGGATTCTTATTCCCCAAGTAGGCAAATGTAGCTGAAATTAAATGAATTGGGGGTAAATTGTACCATGGGAATTCTCCAAATTAAGTAGAATGTTTATTAAAGAATAAGAAATTAAATGCATGCTAATTCAAACCTTAATAGAAGTTGGATTATCAAAACTCAACAGTAATTGTTTAGAAATTAGATGCGCAGAAAATATTTTTGAAGTGGAAAATTTTATTTTTAACATGTTTTGACAACCTGGTGTGTGGTGAGACTTGATGTCATTGTTGTTTATAAGTTCTGCACCAGAACGACCCCTTTGTTGCCTGAAACAGGCAAAACCCCTTTGCCAAAACCTTGCTGTTGCTATGCCAATATATGCATTAATTACAAAGTTTTATAATTAACTCTAATATATGATAAGTGTTTATTAATGACTGAGTTTTCATAATTACTGCTTGAGGAGCAAAGGTTTTGTGTTGATGGAGTGCTCAAACTTGGCACTCACCACAGTTAGATTTGGTATCCTCCTTTCCCAGGAATTTCAGTAAGAATTACATAACGAACTCACCAACTTCATGAATTCATGTCCCATTTATTTGGAATTTGTGATGAGTGACCTCTTTCTTAATTTTTCAAATATACTTTCATTCATTTATAAAAAGGTATATAAGAAAATTTATATTTTAGACAATAGACTGATAACGTGCTATTAGAAAGTATCATCATTTGCAACAACCTTGCAATACCCGAGACCTGTATTATGCTAAGCGAAGTGAGTCAGACAGAGAAAGACAAATACTGTGTGATTTCTCTCATATATGGATTCTAAATAACAAAATGAACAAGGAAATAAAAGCAGAAACAGCCTGATAGATAGAAGAAACAAACTTGTTTACCAAAGGAGGGAAGGGTGTAATGGCAGGTGGAATAGGTGAAGGGGATTAAGAAATACTACCAGTAATTAAATAAATATCATGAAGATATGATGTGCAGCACAGGGAATCTAGTCAATAATTGTAATAGCTTTGTATGGGGATAGATAGTAACTAGATTTAACACGGGAATTATTTTGTAATGTATAAAAATACTGAATCCCTAGGATGGACAACTAAAACTAATAGGATATTATATGTCAATTATACTTCAATTGAAAAAAGTGTTATCATATAGTATTATGCCCAATGACATTCTAGATTTAGCCTTGTCGTTTAATCTTAAACAAGTCACTTGAAAGTTATGACTTCTAGATATCTTTTTTTTAACTGCTAAAATTCGAAAGCTATAGTAGGAAAACTTATGGTCTATTTAACTTAAACTCACAACAATTTTTCTGATAGTATGCTTGACAAATTCTGAGAGTTTGTTCTAAATTGGGCTAGAAATTACATGGAGAAATACGGTTAGCTGATGTCTTAGAATACATTTTAAAAATCGAGCACACTCTTAAATACTTATGAGGGGTGCAAGCAGTGATTTGTTAGGCTCCCATTGGCTTGTAGTTCCATTTGGAAAGAACTAGAGCAAATAAATGCATTTTTCAGTGCTGTCTATGGAAGAAGTGAGATTCTCATATATCTTCACCACCTTCTGCTGCTTTACATTATCTGGATGAAGACAGAGATTTTTATTTCTTTGTTGTTGTAAGACTACGCAGTAGCTCCTGCATTCTGTGGACCCACTATCATTTGTTGAGCAGGTGAAATCTACATCTGAAAATACGATGGTACAGCAAGATTTATAAGCAGAGAAAACACTATCTTTTAGAGCTATAATAAATATGGCATTTTACATTAAATGTGATGATCTCATTATGCAAACTTGAGAAACCCAGGGTAATGAGAAGTAAGTTTTGAGGAAGTGGTGTGAGAACTTTGCAGTCTAACACAGGTATTTTAGTTAGTGGTAGTTACATAATAGCACTTATCATTTCAAAATTCCCAAAATAGTTTTGACTTCTACTTAATATAAAACCTTAAACTGGAAGTATTTTTGCTTGTTTGCTTGTTTGTCTTGTAAATATAATGTACCAGTGTACCAGGAATGTCTCTATCATACTATATTGCTTTGAGGAAATGCTTACTAAAAATAAATTGAAATAAGTATATTATACAAATCTCAAAAACCCACTGGGATATTTCAGGTGTGAAAACTATTTTAAAAAGAAAGACGATATTGAATTAGTTCTGTTTTTTTTTTTAAATTTTTAATGCTTATTTTTGAGAGAGAGAGACAGCATGAGTGGGAAAGGGGCAGAGAGAGAGGGAGACACAGAATCCGAAGCAGGCTCCAGGCTCTGAGCTGTCAGCACAGAGCGTGATGCGAGGCTCAAACCCACAAGCTGTGAGATCATGATCAGAGCCAAAATCCGACACTTAACTGACTGAGCCATACTGGCACCTCAATGGTTGAATCAGTTCTAAGGAAATTCTCTGTGATAATTTATTGAAACGTACAAAAGGAAATTATCAATCTCCCTACCCCTGACACTGTATACCCCTGACACCTTTTACTAAAAGGTAGAGACTTATTAAGGAAAATAGAAAACAATTCAAAATTTAATAGAAATATGAGCTATATTTTTAAGGTAACTTTTTGAATTGAGGAAAATATACTGGGCATAGCGCTTAGAATTTTCATCTCCTCTAATTTTAAGCTTATCTTTTAGGTAAGATGAAAGAACAAAAACAAATTAAACTATAAGCCTTAGGATGTAGATTTTTTTTCTTTTATCTGTTCAACTCAGCTGATCAGATCAACTCCTGCCCTTCTGAAGAAAGCTGAGTTACTGTGCAAAATATTCATTGATGTTGGCAAGGGCACTCGCATGAGAAACTTATAGATATCAAGTTGTATTGAAATGGAATAATTTCTTAGTAGTGTGTAGATTAATCAGGGTTTAATAGTATATTAGTATTTTTGTTAAAGTAATTTTTTTAATTAGGCAATAGCATATGATAAATTTCTAAGTTTTATAGGACATTCTTGGAATTTTAATGTGAAATTATCAGTACATAGGAATAAAAATTCAAAAATCTGAAAAGTACTATGATTCATCAAAATGATAAACCAATAAGAATATTTTAGCACATCCTTCTTTATATTTACTGGCAAATAGTAACTTAAATTTACTAAACTCTTTTATCTCTAAAAGTTATTTAATGCATGTAGCCTATATTTTATTTTTAGCCTAATTCTAAATAAGAAAATTTGAAAACAATAATTTAAAGGAAAAATATTCAAACCATTCACCTGCACGTATTGCAATATACTTTCTGTTTCTTTTATTCAGATGACTTGTTTCTTCTGTATGACATGATAATGTTAAGTTCTTTAGTGAATCGTATTTTATTCCTTCATAACAGCGTAAAATGAATTTTCAGACTCAACACATTATGAGTGAATCTTAACTCTCTTATATCAGTTCACCAGAGAAGTATAATCTAGAAAGAGGCATTTCATACTTCACTCCTTTAAATACTTGACTTCTGAGAAAAAGACAACAGGCAGTAATTTATGATTTGCTCTGGCATACCTGTACTAAAAATATGCTTCATGAATTATTTATATTTATTTAGTCATTAATAAACACAAGGACATGCATCTCTTGTGCTTGAATGAGATTTCTGACTTTCCATAAACTTTCAACCAGTATCATAGTCTACATTTCAAATAGTTAACTAGTATTTGCCAAATATATCATTATTGTTCAAGTATATTTAAGATTATTTGTAATATATTTACTTAGTTTGAAAATTTTGTTTAATCATAAACCAAAGAAATGCATTTAGGTATGAAAATGTTATTTGAGGCTCTTTTTCTTTTCACAGCAAGAGTTAATGAGGTCAATATATTCCAAGCAAAGCAATGTGGGCTCAGGTTCTGAAAATTTAGATCAGTACCAGAATTGTCCCAGGATTTTAAGTGTATATTCTGCAGAAGACATTATCCATAGGGAAAATTTCATCTTTATGAATGCTGTAAATGTGATCAAAGGGAGGATCTCCCTTTGCTTTTATTATTGTTCAGATTGTCAGACATTGTCAATAGAGGCACATGTGACTAAGTGCAAGAGGTTAATACAGAAAAGAGCCTGTTTCTTTCAGGGTAAGAAATCAGAGATGTTTCAAAAATTATATACATTTTCCTTTGCCCCCCAATAGCCCATGCATCTTCTTGTCAGCCCACAAGCTAGGCCTGCTCTGCTGTGACTCATCCAGAGGCTGCCCTCACCATTAGTCATTCTGAGTATGATGATAACTGCCCAAAGTGTGTTGCAAAATCACCGAATGACTTCAGTATAAGCTATTTAATTAGGGAAGCTCTGTTTACACAAAAATACCTTAGTGAAGCATTCACAACAATGATGTGAAGGTAAATGCTAAATAAGCAGACACTAGTTTAATTAAGCTTGGGGTGACATTACATCCCTTTCACAGTTTTCCTGATGGCAGCAGTGTTATTTCAACGTGATATTTACTGTATGATAAGGTTTTGAAGTTCTTACTCTTAAGTTAACCGAACTTCCTATGTCATTCAAAAGAATTAAATTAAAAAAAAAAAAAACTGTAGATGGGGTAAAGCAAAGAAACCAAATCAGCAGTTTTCATTAAGGAATATTTAAAATGTGTGAGCAGTTGCGATGTTGCCTTTTACTTCACCATAGGTGATAATCTATTTATCTGAAGAGGGTGCCTTTCTACTTAATGGCATTTTCTATTGCATTGCCTCCCTTCTTACTGCCCAGACTAAAAGCCTTCTTGGTTTCTCTCTTTTGAATGTTGAGTGCACATTGCACTTTGAAGACTAGGCAGACTCAGCAGTCCATGAGCTGGTAGGAAAGCAGCAGTCTCAAAAAATCCATTAGGACCAGTTGGTGTTATTTTGCTTTGCTGTGTCCAATTTGGTAGAAATATTATAAAGTGACTGAATGGTCTCATTAAAAAGATTTCTATTTTTAACAAGTTAGTGGCATGCTTCATTTGTTCATTCCTCATGACTTTAATCAGACATATAAAATATGTGACCACTAAGAAGGGGATGGAGGGATTGTGTTCATGTCTGTGCATATTGTTGATGCAAAATTTTCTATATCATTTGTTCCCATTTTACTTGTGGAGTTATTCAATAGTACGTTTCAGTCAGTGAATAACTATTTCTGTGAACAAAATCCAGATTAATTCAGTCATATCATAGTCATACAACTACTGAAATAAATGTAATACACAAAGATGTAAACCAGAAATATAGAAATGAAGAAAAGATTATATCTAAAGTAGATATTTTTATACTTTTGAACACCGAGGTTAAATTTAAAGATAATTTTATCACACACAAAATCGTTATGTACATTTTATTTGTTATATTATTTAATTATAAATGTTAGAATATATTCCTATTTCATACTAGGGTTTTAATTTTACCTTTTTAAACTCTTTTATGTTAATGAATACAAAATAGCAGTATCCTATTAATGATTCTCCAGTAACTTTTATTTCATTACAATGCTCTTACCCATAATTAGCCTAAAGTAAAAAATGTTGCAATAGGTCCTATCATTGACTCTTTTTTTGAACATTTATTCAATTTTTGAGAGACAGAGAGAGAGACAGTGTGAGCAGGAGGGGTCAGAGAGAGAGGGAGACACAGAATCTGAAGAGGCTCCAAGCTCTGTGCTGTCATCACAGAGCCCTAAGCAGAGCTCTAACTCACAAGCCTTGATCATGACCTGAGCTGAAGTCAGATGCTCAACTGACTGAGCCATCCAGGTGCCCCTCATTGACCCTTTATGGTAGAAGTATACCACTTTGACACATGAAAGATGAAAAATTTCTTTCTTCACTTCTTTTTTCTAATGTTAAATGCATGAGATATCTTTTTCTTCCTTCCTTCCTTCCTTCCTTCCTTCCTTCCTTCCTTCCTTCCTTCCTTCCTTTTTCTTTCTTTCTTCTTTCTTTCTTTCTTCTCTCTCTTTCTTTCTTTCTTTCTTTCTTTCTTTCTTTCTTTCTTTCTCTCTTTCTTTCCTTCTTTCTTTCTTTCTTTCTTCTTTTTCTTTTTCCCTTCCTTCCTTCCTTTCTTCCTTTCTTTCTCATTCTTTGATGAAGTGGGAGATACAGAATTGGCACTGGGGGAGGCTTGTTGTTTGTTTAAGGCAGATGCCAGTGTTTATAAAAATAGAAATCAGTATGAGAAGCATGTTTTTTCCCCTATTTTGCTCATCATCCATTTCTAGAATTCCCAATTCATCATATAATAAGTACTATAATATTCATCATTATAGATGCATAAAATCACCGGCCTTCAGTTCTTCAGCTTACTGAAGTGAATGAATACATTTGTCTTCATTAGTTGAACATAATACACAAAAATTGATGCAAATTATTCATCTTTCTGCAGGTCAAACCTTCCATTAAAATGAATTCGATCTTTTCATTGCCTAAGCAGCATAATTTTAATGTTGGTGAAGCGATTTTGCAAGGCTAAATCAAGATCTAATAATGTTCAGAGCCTGATTTAAACAAAAAAAGTCAAATTACACTTGTAGAAGTTGTATATTTCTGGCATATTGTTAAAGTCTAGATTTCATGTCACTGAAAACAGATGAGAGTCTCAGTAAGCTGTGTCTGCTCCACAGATCATCAACAAATTCTGCATGATAGAATCTAGGAAGCCTCCAGAGGGAATTTGATGAATTATAAGCAGCAGTGTGAGCAGTTTTCATTAATAGTGTAAATGCTGACCAAATGGTGCCCAAACAATGCATAAATGGATAATTTCATGAAAACAGAGCTAGTTCTATAAAATTTATATGCAAACATTGGATCATTTCATTCATTTAATTAGTGTCTTGTGCAGAGTGGTCCAAGGCCATGGGTTCAATCTCTATTATAGATTCGTTAGCCAGATTGACTATGCCAGATTGTTACTCTTTGGTTTGTAGGACTAAGTAAGATCAATGAATCACTCTTACAGAAAATAAAAAGAGTCACGGCACAGAGGTAAAATGTGTAAATACTACATTCCAAAGAGAGCTGTCTTGCATTTGCTGGTCCTCATGTAAAGGGCATTTTCTTAGCATGCTGTATAGAATGTAGGGCCTTTATAGTCAGGTGACTTATGTTCAAACCCTAGTTCCACCAGAATGTAACAGGTGTCTTAGTTGATGTCCCTGAGCCTGTCTGAGACTCAGCATTCTCATCTGTAAGTCAAGGCAAGTATTCTACAATTGGGTTGTAATAAAGATTGAACATATTATATTCATATAGTGTTTGGATTAAGACACATGCACCACAAAGAATTACAAAGGACTGTCTTAAAGAAATGTTTTATCATTATTGCAAGGACATATTGTGGTGGTAAAGTTATTTGTATCTTACAGTTTTGTTCTCTATTCTTTAAATATTCAGACATATATAATATATTGTAGATAAGGCAGATTGTTAATTTAACCCATTCCTAACCAGTTACAAATGTTTTTCTATGGAACTTACTTAGGGTTTTACCATCATGTAATTGGTATACTGTAGTTAGCTAACCATCAGTTTTTTTAAAAAAAATGTTTTAAGTTTATTTATATTTGAGAGACACAGAGACAGAGCATGAGCAGGGGAGGGGCAGAGAGAGAGGGAGACACAGTATCTGAAGCAGGCTCCAGGCTCCAAGCTGTCAGCACAGACCCTGATGCAGGGCTCAAACCCACGAACCATGAGATCATGACCTGAGCCAAAGTTGGATATTCAACTGACTGAGCCACCCAGGCACCCACAGCTAACCATCATTTTGGGGGAAGAAGGTGATTGTATCTACTCTATAAAGATGAGATAATTCCTATTGTAGACCACTTTCTAAATAAATGAAGTTTTTCCTTCCAAACATTTCTTGAATGTTTAGTGAACAAAGTCCCAAGATGTATTTAGAGAAAAATATCTTTAAAGACATATTTTCTTCCTTTGTATTTGGTCATCTACAAGAAATTGTATTACTCTACAACCTGCTTTGCTCTGTAAAATAATGAACACAAAATATAGATATACAACATCCCCTTTCTTAAGGAGACGATTGTGAGAAAAACAAACTAAACACAAATTAGGGAAAGTACAACCTGGAAAAGTGGTCTGTTATATAATGCAAGGACTCTGGTAGATTTCAGTGAGGAGAAAGCAGTCATGCCAAATTGAAATCAGACTTGAACTCTACTTTAAAGGATAGATACTGGGGTGCATGGGTGGCTCATCGGTTAAGTGTCTGACTTCAGCTCAGGTCATGATCTCACGATTCGTTAGTTCAAGCCCTGTATCAGGCTCTGTGCTGACAGCTCGGAGCCTGGAGCCTGCTTCAGATTCTGTGTCTCTCTCTCTCTCTGCCCCATCCATGCTCATGCTCTGTCTCTATCTCTCAATAATAAACATTAGAAAATATTTAAAAAATTAAAAAAAGGATAGATACTCTCTTCAAAAAGATAAGCTCTCTCCCAATTTTTGGATATTTGATGATTGACTACAATGATGACTTAATTTAAAGTGGTTCAACTTTTGTAATTAGTTCATTACAGTTTGATATTAGATTTGGAATGAAAACATCATAGTTAGGAAAGTATTCCTGACATTTCCATTCTTACCATTATTCTAATGATTACTATGCAGATGAAAAATTATAAGGAAGGCAGGGTTTCCAGTATAAAACTATTTCTATTTTCATATTTAGTGCCAGAGTTTCATGATTTAATACCCAGATAAGAAATGTGACCACAAATCTACTTCACCAGTTACTTTTTAAATCATATATATAAAAGATGTCAGAATCAGTAAAAATAGTTTACTTTTTCATTATATGCTGATATTTCCCCTTCTTATTCTTTTCACATAAGTTAGAGACTATTCAGAATATGAATAAAAGGCAACTGGATAAAACTCATACTCTATAATTTGAATTTTTATTGATAGACTTATTTGTGCCTCATATAAGCATCTCCTTTTGTCACTTTAGATACTTGAATGTTCTCCTGAGGATTCTGCAAATAATCTTTCAAATAGAATATATCTACATTGCTTTTCTGTAAGGCCATAAAGACATTGCATTTTGAGGTCTACAGCAGAGGGAAAAAAAAAAAACACAACCTCTATCCAATTTAAGGCAGTTATTGATTTTGAATACAAGTACTTTAAAATTTATTGTATCTATGATGTTTTTGTGGTACATCCACTTGATATCTATATGCATATATCCTCCCTAAATCCATATAGTCTCTGCCTTATGTTTTTGTTTGTTTTTTACTTTTCCTCTCTCATTTCTACTTTAACAATGCATTTATGTTTGACTCCATTTCATCATGACCCTGATATCTTATACATAACTCTATCTTCTATATCTAGAAGAAATGAACTAAGTGGGTTTGGGATGCTTTCACTACCATTTTTATATCCTATATATACCCTCCTAAAACAGGAATGTGATAGAAAGAAAATAGAAGAAATGTAGTCAGAAAGCAGCCAAAGAGAGTTATTTTCCCGACCCCTGTCCTTATGGATTTTATAACTTGTTAGGGTAAATGAGCATTAAGTAATCACAGAAATTATTTTTTAGTTACAAACTGAGACAAGTTCTAAGAGAAAAGGAACAATGATGCAGTGGTACTGTATAACAACATTATTGACTGAATCAAATAGGAAATAAATAAAATAAGTAAATAAAAACACTGAATAAACCTGGAAATAATGCAATATAAAATTAAATCCGAAATGTAAATGCAAAATTTGTCTTAGCACTTCTTAAAAACAAATATGGAAAGAAAAATGTCCTTTGAAATAATAAAACCCATCTTCTGCTGAGGCAAAGGCTCTAAGAGAATGTGCTCTGGTTCTATCTTTATTGGAAGATTTGATGGAAAGATGGTAAAAAAAAGACACAGCTCTAAAAGCATCCAGGATTTGTTGTGCATTTATGGCACTTAGCACTCATCTCAGCATAAGGAGCAGAAAGCCATTTCATAAACTTTCACATTGCCAGCTGCACTGTAATTTAAGAATGGAAGTCGGGAGTTCCAGCAGACACCCTCAGATCTTTTGGACTAGCTGCTCTTTTACTTATTAAAGCACTGACCTGGGGAAACTGCTGGCTGTTGATTAAATGCAAGGACTGCATAAAAATTTATTTTTTATTTTTTTATATTTATTTTTTTAAATATAGTTTAGTCAAGTTGATTTCCATATAACACCCATTCCAACAAGTGCCCTCCTCCATGCCCTCTGCCCCAACCCTCATCAACTCTCAGTTTGTTCTCAGTATTTAAGAGTCTCTTTTGGTTTGTCTCCCTCCCTCTCCTTAACTATTTTTCTCCTTCCCTTGTAAACTTACTTGTTGCCCTAACTTATTCTAGATAGTTAGTATTAGAAGTGTGAAATAAGTCTATTCATGGACTCTACTTATTCTACTGATTTTAACAAGAGCCTGAGAAGATGTCCAATATCAGAAGTTCTACCCTGACTTATTTTGGCTATCTCATAATTGATATATTATAATTGAATATTTCATTCAAAAAGTATTTGTTGAATGCTTGCTGTGCGATAGGCACTATGCTAGACAATGGATGAAATAAGGTGAATAATGAATGCTTGATTATCAATAACTGACAAGTAGCCTTGTCTTAAGCCAACACTTTAAGGACTTCAGGATCTCGAGTATATGTCTTAGAAACATCTATCAGATGAAACTCTTTCAGGAGTGCCTGGTGGCTTAGTCAGGTGTCCGACTCCTGATTTCAGCTAAGGTCATGATCTTGTGTTTTGCCAGCTCAAGGCCTGCATGGGGCTCTGCACTGAGAGTGCAGGACCTGCTTGGGGTTCTTCTCTCTCCTCTCTCTGCCCCTTCTCGTCTCCCTTTCTCTCTCTCTCAAAATAAATAAACTTAAAAAAAAAGAAAATTAAATTCTTTCAAAATAAGAGTAATACCTAGGAAATTATTAAAGTTCTTTGAGTCAAGCCCTTGATATAGCATATGCTTAGTGATTGTGGCATAGTCTCATACCCACAATATACCTACATAACTGTATTTCAGAACATGCACAATATCCTGGGGTAATGACCAGCTAAAAGAAATCTTAAGTTATGAGTAGTCTACTTCATAGAAATATCTTCCCAGACTCAAAGAGAACAACTACCAGGATGTTACTTAATTCTGTGTCATTCACAGCACACAATATCATCATGATGATCTGGATAGCTATAAAATATAAAACAAAAGAAACTGAAGTTCACTAAAAAGTGAGCAGAAAGGATTTGTCATGCAAAACAGCAGTACTTAGCCAGCCTCCCCTGATTTTAACAAAATGTTAAAATTTCAATGCTGTTAGGAAGAAAAAAGACTGTGTACTTCCCCCCACACCCCAAATTGTTTTTTAATTAATTTTAATATGCAAATATATTTAAATAATTGTAATAGCTCTTGATCCTCAAAAGTGTCTAATAAAGGACTCAAAAGCCAGGTGTGGAGACTTGTCTTAAGGTGTGCGGTGTGATATGAATCTTTATGAGCTGATGCTTCATGAAGCATATAGAGCAAGAGATGAAAAAGAGCATACAAAAAAAGAAAATACAACTTGATGAGCTGTGGTGTAATGAAGTGTAAATTCAAAGACAAGGAGGAAGATATCTAAGCAGGGGCAAGCAGAAATATCTAACAAGGAACATATTGTTGACGGAGAGTACTGATGTAATAAGAGTAGTAATTATTGGGGACACCTGGGTGGCTCAGTCGGTAAAGCATCTGACTGGCTCAGGGCATGATCTCACAGTTCCTGAGTTTGAGCCCCGTGTCTGGCTCTGTGCTGACAGCTCAGAGCATGGAGCCTTCTGCCTGCTTCGACTTTGTGTCTCCCTCTCTCTCTGCCCCTACCCCACTCATGCGCACTCTCTCTCTCTCCCTCTCTGTCTCAAAAATAAACATTTAAAAATTTTTTGAAAGAGAGTAGCAAATATTGTTACCTAAGGCAGCACTTTTCAAATTGAGATAAAAATAAAATAATTGCAGGAGACATTAATAAGTGTACAGGGAAAATTTCTTTCCTTAAAAATAATTTAATCATCTTATTTATTTAATTTTTATTTAGAGAGAGAGAACAAGGGAAGGGGAGAGAGAAAGGGTTAGAGAGAATCCCAGCAGGTTCGACACTGCCAATGCAGAGCTCGACTTGGGGCTTGATCTCAGAAATCCTGAGATCATGTCTTGAGTTGAAATTAAGAGCCAGACTCTCAACAGAATGAACCACCTATGGGCCCTAATATAATCATTTTAAGCAAAGTTTTGGGGGTTTTTTTTGTGTTTGTTTTTGTTTTAGCTTTTTCTTTTTTTAATGAGTAAATAGAAGCTTGTATTTTGATATTATATAATGTGAATTTATGAGATATATATTTGTGATGGAGTATTCTTCAACCACATCTGACCAAGGAATCCTTAAAAAATGAAACATAGATGTACATTTACCAAAAAAGGAAGTCTGTGGGGAAACCCAGTTTTGGAAATATTGATGTAACGTATTTTAGAAAGACATATTTATACAAAGCAAGGGTAATCTTGCTTCTGATTTGACAGTAAAGAAAATGTTGGCAAAATGGATAGGAAATTACCAGTATATGGATAATATGATTTAACGTATTACACTAAAGCATGTCAAGTATCAGACAACTTGCTGTGCAACCTTTAAAGAAAAACTGTTTATCAATCAATATGCCTGGTCAAGAATTAAACATAATGCAGACCTCATTTTTATCATTTCTATGCCATGTAGATATTTTATGATAGGATAAGGAAAACATTGGTACCTACTTAAAATCTGTGAGTTTGTAAAGAGTATGAAAATGACAATCAAATGAACAGATCAATCAGTGCATATAGGCTTAGGACCAAGTATATATAATCACATGTGGTTTTCATCTTACAAATAAGAAATTTAGAATGGTAGAAAAGATGGGAAGGAGGGAGGGTCGGGGAGAGAGAAAGGGAAAGGAAGGGCAACAGGGAAGAGAAGTGAAGGAAAAGAAGGAAAGGAAACAAGAAGAGAAGCCAAAAAGGACAAAAAGAGAAACATGAGAAAGTGAGGAGGAAAGGCAAAGGAATGAAGAGCCAGAAAAAAGGAAGGAAGGAAGGGAGGAAGGGAGGGAGGGAGGGAGGGAGGGATGAATCAACTCAATTTCCTAAGCCCAGCAAGTTAGCTCTGAAATACTTGGTAGGATTTGTGTTAATTGTTTATAATAATCACTGTTCATTTTCCTAAGGAACTTTTAATCTATTTATTGGGAGGGAATAAATGAAATTATAATTTTATGTAAATTCTTTTATCAAAATTTAACATTTAGGGACATTTGGAGACAATAATTCCTTTACTGAGAAAATTCTAATAGGTGAATTTGTAGTTATTTATGCCCCTGCATGTACTATTACTATGTATTGCTTGAGACTGCCTCTGTGCCTCCTCAGTGCTCATTTTGAGCCCCAGGTCTTAGGCATCTGATACATTAAGGGGCTTCACTACATAATAGTCCTGTTTTGTTTGCTTCTTTTTTTCATTCTTTCTTTCCTTCTTTCTCTTCCTTCCTTCCTTTTGTAAGCTACAGCCTTTTCTATCTGGTAAATGAGATCTTTTGGCAAATTGTAAAGCACATACACACACACATATTTTTAAAAAACATAACAGTTTCTTTCTGTTAGTATGACTATATTTTTAAATAACTGAAGAAAATCCCATTGTAAGCAAGAATATAAGAGATCCAAAAACCAGACATTACAAAGTGAAAATTGAAAGCCTAAATTCACCTCTAAGAAATATTTGGCATATCCTGCATGATTTTAAAAAAAATGATTTATTTGCCAACATTTTAATGTAGAGAATTTTAGACAGAATGTTTCATGGGTTCTCACAAAAAAATAAAATATCTGCCAACCCTGTGTTGAAATTCTCATAAAGTTTTACTAAAACTGGAGCTGAAAGTTATCCACTGGGGATGTTGCAATTTTTCAGATATTTTTGTCTAAAGTGCTTCTTCACTCATTTATGGGTATCTGTCTCCTTAAGCACTTGAAGATTGACTTTTAGCTACAAGAGTATACATTATAATACACATCTTTACAATTTGCTCCCTAGTTTTTTAATCAATTTTAAAGTCATCTTGTAAATTTACATGACTTGTAAAAATACACCTCTTCCCTGGAGACAGCCTTGCGATACACGACTGCAGCTTCTCTTGCTGCCACTCAACGTTCTCATGGTTCCTGGCTTGCCAGTATATGGATTGAGGCTGGGTTGGTGTTTGGGCAAAACTTAAGCTCTGTCTATCTGACTAATGGCTGTTCACTTCATTAAAGCTAAGTGCATGGCTGTTCATGTCAAAGGGAGGATGCAAGATACTTTTGTTCCTTGATCTCAATGTGTCCTTGAGATTTTTCAAATAGGGGAAACTTCAGCCCATGTTTGACTTCAGCTAGTACCTGTATAGAAATTCTGCCCAAGGAGCATCAAATGATGTACCAAAAGAATTAATGATTTATTGTTGAAGTGTTTCTTTAAAAAATAATTAATTAAACTAAATCAGTGATGGAATGATGAGTAAAACATAATAAGGATTTATTGTCATCAATTATGTTCCTTTTATTATCTTGTTAAAGACCTCAAAATGAGGTGTATTCTTTGTAGCGTTGATTTAACCCAAATTCTATTTGCACATTACTATATTTATATTGGAAAACAAGTATGGGGAGATTTGCTAGCAATAGGAAATTTTTATGTAACAGCAAGTTCTAGAAATAGGAAGCATAGCCAAGCAAGAAATAAAAGTGTGTCTATCATTTGTGGAAAAGTGGGTTGCTTTTGTTTGTCAGTGCCTTATTTTGAGAAAGTAGGGGAGAATATTGTGTTTGAAGATATTAGAATAAACATCCTAATGCAGTTTAATGGGTATGGTGGGTTGGTAATAAAATAGTATTCTTTCAGTATTGTTCAGGATGAGAAAGAAGCTGACTCAAAATATTACTTAGCTAAATCAAGACTTTTTCATATTTGAAAGTCTACTTTTCAAGTCACTGTCACCCCAAATTTTGCTTACAATTGCACTTCCAGAAAAGAAACCATTTTGAAATAAAGTTTTTAATGTTTTTTTTTTTAATGTATTTTTGGGAGAGAAGGGGGGAGGGGCAGAGAGAGAGGAAGACACAGAATCTAAAGCAGGCTCAGGGTTTGAGCTGTCAGCACAGAGCCCTATGCAGGGGCTCAACTGCACAAAACATACGATCACGACCTGAGCCAAACTCTGATGCTCAATCGACTGAGCCACCCAGGGGCCCCAAAATCACATTTTATATTAGTCACATGCGGCCATTTTCACAAGTTCTATCAGCACAAAATTTTCTTCAAATGCTCTATTTCTAATTAAACATATTTGATAGACTGCAATTCGGCTTAAAGGAGATCCCTCCCCCCCCAATCGAATATTTATTTTGGAGAGAATATACATGGTTAATCAGAATGGCAATTCAAAGTAGGAATGTCCTTGAAGCTGGTGCTAGGTTAGATGCAGTGAATTAATGAAAACTAGATAGCCAAACAGATGGCCTGAATTTATGGTTTTTAAATACATGTCAGAGAGACTGAAAGCACTAGTTGTTACTCTTATGTAAGGAATGCCTCCGTCAGATATTATGCTCCTTATAATACGAAATATTTGCTGAGAGCCTATTATGTGAGAAAATATTGAGAATTAAGGTAGATGATATATGACAGAAATAGGCAGATATACATAATAGGTAGATATACATAAATAGGTAAATATAGTCTATTCCAAAGAGTTTATAATCTATATAGGAAAATAAGTCACATCCTGAAGGGTAAATAATAATAATATTAATACTACTATAATAATAATAATAATGATAATAAAGTGACCTAGGCTGAGTGTCCAGTTAGTGATCAAGGTAGAAAGGGGCATCCATTGAGACCTGACGTGGCTCAAGCGACTGATTTTAAACTAAACATGTTCATCAGAGTAGCATTGGGAAGAGAGTACAGCAAAGAAGCTGAGAAGCAGAAATTCTTTTATTATGAAGAATTAATTGTACAGTGAAAATAAAATATTTGAGTTATAAATATAGAAATGCGTAATGTCCCTTTTTTAGAAAAGCTGGAAAAATGTTGTATAGAAGCATTATAGTTACACATTTCTTCTGAGTAAGATTTGGATTATGTTAACCAGCTCACCAGCTGGATTTGGTAGATCTTCACTCCTCCAACTTTTTCAACAGACTTCTTACTTCCTAGGGTTTCCCGTTTCTTTCTGTTTTTAGCCTGACTATTCTTGCTAATTAATAGAGAATGAGGTTAAAAATGGTCTTGTTATATTAAATAAGTAAAAACAAGATCTATAATGGTATCCCTTCTGAGGCAGAAAACTTTCCTGATGAGGTTTTTAATCACTCATAGCAAAAATAAAATTTCAGCATAGGTCCCTATAGGTATATTTAAGTAAGAAAAAAAAGTATTACAGGCAATATTAAATACAAACTAAAGTTAGTATTTTTATGTAAGCAGAAAACTTATGAATGAGTAGATGCAGAAAAATGCAATGGGCAGTATGACATTTGAGGATAGAAAATGAAACTTTAGATACAGGCTATTTCCAGGTGGGAAAAAAAAAGTAACACGAATCCTTTGGGATGGGTGTTGAAAGATGCATGCAGTTCAACATTACTCTATGCTTCTGGACAACTAACTAGAATAGTTATAACTTATATGACGGCTAATACAGATGGCCCCCGTGACTCCCATTAACATAAATAACTAAATTTCATTTATATTGTTGCCACCACTGGAAAGAACATTTCCCCCCAAAGCACAAAATAATACATAAACCACTACAAAAATCTTACAGTGCTTTGCCATGATGATTTTTGAATCATCCTTGTCTGTACAAGCCTATTATTTCTCTTATTCATATAAAATAAAAATTTAGAAATGATTGCCTATTATGTGAAGTATTAGCTACCCCTGAATACAGCTTGTTAATCGTAATTGCCTTAAATTATTGCACTTAATCATGGGAGACATAATTTTCCCCCACAACTTCCCTAAAAAAAGAGATTACTGGCTTATGAATGCTCTTTTTCAATGTGGAATGATTCTTAAATATTAGCTAAATATCCTGGCACTCTATAATTTCTTTTTTAGGTTTCTACCTCTGTTTTAATATTTTCCAATGCTCTGAATTGTCTGCCTTTTAAAAGGAGACATTTTCTTCCTTAAAAACAAATCTCACTTTATCGTTCAAAATCAGAAAGGGACTACCTTATCTTGTTTCTCACTTATCTTCTTAAATGTCTGTTTTTGTCATTTTCCAGTTTTTTTTTTTCTGTTGAGCATAAATATTAGATTACCGTGGAGAGTTTGGAAAAAGTTCCGTCCTCCTCTTATGATGTTAACCTTTAATTATAAAACTCCGGGTTCCTTGAAATAGTTAACATATCTTCTCTCTTCTTAGGTTCTCCGTACAGAGACAAAATCACCATAGCAATTCTTCAGCTGCAAGAGGAAGGCAAGCTGCACATGATGAAGGAGAAGTGGTGGAGGGGCAATGGCTGTCCAGAGGAAGAGAGCAAGGAGGCCAGTGCCCTGGGGGTTCAGAATATTGGTGGCATCTTCATTGTTCTGGCAGCCGGCCTGGTGCTTTCCGTTTTTGTGGCAGTGGGAGAGTTTTTATACAAATCCAAAAAAAACGCTCAGTTGGAAAAGGTAAATGTCACTTTTTTACAATTTAAAGCAATTGTTGTTATAATAAAACAAACTGTTTTCGATCTTTCCAACCAAGGGTAATGCTTGGATCAGTGACCTCAAATTGTCTTCTGCCATTCATTATCTAACAAAGGTTCACAGAAAGAATCATGATCAGCTTTGTGCTTTTTAATTTAAACATGGTGTGTTTAAATCGAAGCCAGCTTCAGAACAAGCAGCTATTTCTCCTTTTATTGAAGCCTGAAAAAGAAGAGACTTTGGCTGCTTGAGGTTCTTTGCAGTTAGTTTAATGGAGGAATATAATTAATTAATGGAAGAGGCAAAAATTAGAAATTGTAATATGAAGGAAAAAGTACTTCTCTACAGAGAAAACGTATTTTAAAATACAATCCTGAACAGTTTCAAGTTAGAGGGTAAATGTAATTTTTATTTGAATATTTTTAGTCCAATAAATTTCTAATGGAAAAAAAAAACCCTTAACTTGCATTGTGGAAATAACAGCTAATTTTCTAAATTAGTAAATATGTGAAAATAGTGTGGTTCCTTTCTTGCCATTTAATAAGTCCTTTATTCCTTTGCACCAGAGTCTTTAGAAGAATGTATATGCACCTGAGACTATTGCATTTTTTCTTGGGATTTTAATATATTTAATCTTTTGTACAAATATCTTTATGCTCCATTCTTGAAAGACTTGTGCATCTCATTCAAATTATAGATTTCTAGTGCTATAATTTGCTCGGTTCTATAAATATGAAGAATATTTATAGAAAAACCTCTCAGATGGCACATGACATGTTTTGTATGTAAATTTATAGCTCAAACATGAAATACTGCTTTACCATTTTTAAGTCTTCTGGCATTTCATTTACTTTTAGTATATAAATATCTTTTTTAATGTTTAATTATTTTTGAGAGAGAGAGAGAGAGAATGTGAGCAAGGGAGGAACAGAGAGAGAGGGAGACACAGAATCTGAAGCAGGCTCCAGGCTCTGAGCTATCAGCACAGAAACTGACGTGGGGCTGGAACTCGTAAACTGCGAGATCATAAGTTGAGCAGAAATTGGATGTTTAACTGACTGAGCCACCCAGGGCCTCTTTTATTTTTAATAAAAATCATTTTTAGGGCTTAAGTTTTAGACCTTGTGTCACAGTGGGATTATATTCTTTTTCATATTCAAAAGTTGTATTAATTTTTATCACTAAATATAAAGAGCAAAAATATGAAATTAAAAATAATATCATACATTAATCAATGGTAAACATATTCTGCAAATATTCTTTGACCACTTAAACTTTTAAAACTATTTTTGTTTCTTTTAAAATATTTAATGTTTTATTTATTTCTGAGAGAGAGACAGAGAGAGAGAGACAGCATGAGCAGGGAAGGGTCAGAGAGAGGGAGATACAGAATCTGAAACAGGCTCCAGGCTCTGAGCTGTCAGCATAGAGCCCGACGCAGGGCTCCAACCCATGAACCGTGAGATCATGACCTGAGCCAAAGTCAACACTCAACTGACTGAGCCACCCAGGTGCCCCTAAAACTATTTTTGAAAAGCAAAAATGTTTTCCTGTGTCTTTGGTAATTTATGTTGCAATTACTTATCCTTTCTGAAATAAAAATTTTGGATACAACATTTTTAGATTTTTATTTGACTACAGTATTTAACACTTCGAAATAATGTTTTTATGAATGAGTGTTTTGATAGTCTCATTTTGTTTGTGAGTAAAGTAACCAATTCAAATTTTGAAAAATCCAGACAATCGTATGATTTATTTTCCCACAATATTCAGGATGGCTATATCTACTGACTTGGCTAAGTCAAATATTTGTTGCACTGGTGTGACTAACGAGTAAGCCTAAGTACACTTTTTAATGTTATGATCCTTTTTGTAGTGTCAAAAGGAGTTTTAAAGTCAAATCCAAAGAAATAATCAAAGACAAAATATATTAACTCATCAATTTCCATTTTTACTATAATTTGCCAATAAACGTGTTATTTGGGTAGTTAATGTTTAAAATGAGTCCAAAAATGCAGAAGAAATTTGGGTTTTCAAATTGGAACCTCAGATCTTCCAAATATATTAAAGTTATAGCTCAGTATTAAAATAAAGTAAATGAATTAATCTCTTTACACATCTGGTATTCTATTGCCCTTGTCTCTTTGTATACTAGTTATATGATTGGCCTACGTCATGTCTTTAATGCACAATTAATGTATAAACATTCTATTAAGAAAAACAGAACAAAAAACAAAAACAAAAAACAAAGAATCTAGGGATTTAAATTTGTAAAATAACTTTCTTCAATGTTATTATAAATAGTTTAGTTGAATATTCCACATATCAACCAGCTGTCTTGAATTTCTATGGACCTATATGACCTTGTCAAATGTTAGGAAAAGGAAAGTAATGTACCCTTTTTGACTGAAACAGATGAAACATTACATTGGAAAGAAACATCTATGTTGATATTACATGAGCATTATTAGTCATATTCCCCAATGCTTTCACACTCTGTCTCCATATAGCTTCCATAATGACATCCAAATTCCCTAGCTTAGCACATGAGGCACTTCGGGATCTGTCCCTGTCTACCATTGTAGTTTGATTTTTTGCTTCTCTCAAATTTGTACCTTTAGCAAGACTAAATTACTTTTAATTTTCCAAGGTCATCCAGCTTTTTCAAATCCTCTTTCAAATAACTTGAAAATTCTTGACCATTTTTCTACCTGGGAAACTCTCACTAGATATTTTAGGTTGGGCATTCAAGACCAAGTATCAGCTTGACCAGAAAGCTTTCCCGAATCAATACGATATAATGGATTTGGGTACAAAACACAGTTATTTCCACAAGATGGTATTAGGTTTTCATTTCCTATTCCAAAAAAAAAAATATGACATGTACATTTTAAATTTTTTACTTAGGTGATTTCAGGTACTGTCATAATTCCAAAAACATTTCCTACTCCTTTGAGAAAGCTGGGAAGGTGTTTTACCTATTTTGAACCACATCCTTCATTAAGTCTAGATACCTTTTTTTCTGTGAAGTCTCCGCATATCTCCATTCCCCTTCCCACACTATTTTACGCATTTGTAGCTTTCTCTGCGTGGATGCATCTCTCCCTATTAGACTCAGTTCCTTTGGACAAATATCTAGTGTTTTTGGTTTGCATTTTTGAGGTCCCAAAAAGTGCCTGTTGGTATAAGGTAGACAGATCTATCATCTATTTATTTACCTGTTTCTTTCTATTTAAATTAATAATGAAATTGATTCTAGTGAACTATTTAAAAAAGTATATCATAAAGAATAAAAGTGAACTATATTTCTATATAGTTCAACAGAACTATATTTCTAAAACAAATACTTATGGATTTATTAAAAGTGACCCATTTATTTGTTGTGATAAATTCGGTTCTTGGGCTCAATTCTTTTTTAATTTTCTTGAGAAAAATATTTTATTTAGTTATACAGTCTATTTAGCACCTTACTTAATTTATTAAAACTAACCATAAAATATTCCTGGATTTTATCATAAAATATGCATGAAGACATATAGAAATTCACAGTTTATTTACACTTACAATTGTGCCTTTAATTACATACCTTAAATTTTAAAAATAAGGTAAATATTTGTGAAATAGTTCATTTATTCAATTAATTATTTACTGAGAGCCAAATACACAATGAATTATATTTTGTACATTGAATGTAAACGATGATATATTATTCATAATTCCATAAATCTTTTCCCTTCTCTTTCTCTACTTTCTTCCTCCTTCCTTTAGGCTATAGTATTCCAGTATTTTAAAAAACCAAATGAAATTTCCTCTCTTTATCTAAATAGTCTGCCAGATACAGTATCCACACAATTCTAGTTGAATAAGAACTTTATGGAAAAAAATTATGAATAGCTATTATCTTCCCATGTCAAGTCTTACCTCCACTGAGGAAAATAAAATTAATAGTTATTATTATTACTATTTAAATCTGAAAATACAATGTCTTTTATAGCACATATTATATAAAATATTAGTGGAGCAAGTAGGTCTTGATGACTATAACTTTTTATATTTTCAAGTTGTTTGATAATCAAAAGCAGTATAAGAAAGTATCATTTTTAAATGAAGTCAGGTTAAGATTGGAAAATGGAAGAAAATGCTGAAATATATAGACCTTAAAAATTCAAAAACTGTAAATTGCATTCCTTTCAGATAACCACAAGATGGTGTATTATAATTTTCAAAATACTTCATGGTTTTAATTTTGATGCAAATATTAATGCATCAAAGACACATTGCGTTTGATTTATTAAAACTTTAAAATTGAATAAATGTATTTATTTTTCTGATTTTTCCAAAGTATAACTTGACCATTTATAAAGATACTCAAAAAAGTTTTTCTTTTCTGAATATCTCTGAAAAAGTAACTAATCAACATGTGTATTTTCTGATTCTATTCTTGCTTTATCTTTTTCCTGATTTAAAAATATTACTACTTAAGTTTCATTCAGTAAGAATCCAAAGAACTATTATGCACCTGAGGCAATTATCCATGCATTTCAGGTTACATGGATATGGTTGAAAGTTCTGTTTCTCTCTAAGTCTTACTGTGTAACTGACAAAAGCTTCTTAATATACAGAATTTTGTTTTGCCTGGTAGTATGTATTATAGTATATTGGTTTTGTAAGCATGAATTAAAAGTGATTGTAATAATTTTAATTTTCATTAAATTATTTTATGACATAATTAATTTATGTTTAAAATTACTCATCATTTCTCAAATATTTTAAGATGTCCTCTTTTAAAAGATGTACATAATTCTGACCTCTTTTGATTTCTAGCAAGAATCGTAATATAACATATAGTTTAATTTTTTTGTCTGATTTATATACAGAAATATTTTCTTTTTTGTGCTATTGAAAATGTATTTGCCTGTAAAAATTGTTTTTATTGAACAGTCTGAACATGAATCTTTGAGTTTTCTGATATGAAAAATCTTAGCAACAAAAATATTCTTTATTATTTAAGTATAAACAAAATGTAGTAAAAATGCCTGAGAAATAAAAAAATATAAATTATTGCTCAGATAGTGAGTTTGTATTGATTTGAAGTTTCCTTTAAGATGATTGAAGTAAATTGTAAGAACTACTAAGTACTGTTGTTTTCTAGGATATAGTACATTTTAGTCTGCAGTTCTTTGTATTATAAAACACTGATGTAATATACTCCAGATAATCTCTAAATAATGATGTTTTTCCAGACACCGAAAGTTAAAAAAGAAATGTTGAGAGTACATAGAATGCTCTTTGGTCTAGAGTTGAATAACAAACGGAGAAGGAAGTTGTAACTCACAGTGGAAGGACAAATGAATGAAACAATGCAATTTGGGGAAATGATAAAGAGAAAATCAGAGTGGTTTAGGTTAAAGCTGCAGGACTAGGGATCCTGGATGAAAGAGTATTTATAAGGAAAACACTTTTCAAAACTGGCTAAATCTGTATTTTATGGAGCCAGAAGAATGAAAACAGGTTGTTGCTTTCAGAATGCCGAAGAATTTTGTTCCATCAGAAGCAATGCTTTTTAAAAGAAGCGATTTATTGAATAAGGTATAGAAGTGCAAATGCTCGTATAAATCAACAGTACAGATTTTATTTCAATATTTACCTTTTGCAAGTAATACCTGTTAACAAACCACAGAATAACTGTGCTTTTCATTGGTTTAATACACAGAATTTTAATGGCATTTAATGTTTTAAGAGCTAAAAGCTCTAAGTAAATTTTCAGTATAATAAAATTTAGCCATAGAGCTTTTTGCTATTCAAAAGTTAAAAGTTGCAAATAAACTTTGGACAAATAGTCCATTATGTATTGTCTTTAAATTACTGCTTTTCTCTGAGATCAGAGCATCTCTCCGTTTCTATAAATAGCCTAAATAAATATTAACCAGATGGCTTTTAAATAGGTTTTTAAATATAAATATAAAATCATACTTAAAAATTAGATGCTATCTTTGTTTATTCACCAACCGAGTTCCAAATCAACAAAAGGATTTTTAAGTCACTTGTTTATGATGAGCCATCCTCTATTTAAGCCCATAAATGATGCTTTAAAATTGTAGTAGGATTGATCATTTTACTATCTTATTTTTAGAAATGACTTTAGAGTTTCTAAAGAGTAATGTCTCATTTGAATACAGTGTTACACTGAGGAGTGTACAACTATCGTTATCCATATTGTGCAGATGAGGTTGTGTCCCAAGGGTCAAGTGTTTCCCAAAGTCAAAGAGGCCTCGTCTCACACCATTTAAGCTATAACATATTGCATAAGGGGAGACAGCATATTTAACTACTTCTCCTAATAATTTTTCTTCCTGAAGTTGCATTGATAAAATGTGTGGAGGTTGGAATAGATAAAAAGACTGGGCTTTGATCATAAGCACTGTCTAGTTATTTCACTTTCTTAGACAATTAAGCATGTGTCTTGGAATAGAAAAACAAAAAGATTTGGGATCACTTCTCAGCTTTGTTCAGCTTTGGATAAAATGACTTAAACTTTCCATACATCACTTAAAATGAACAAATAAATGGGTTATGAATACGCCATAAATGAAAGTGTTTTAAAAATTATGATAGTTAAAAAACAATTATGATTGTTTATATACATTGAGGTTATTGCATATGTCTGGCATATAATAAGCAGCTATTGCTATAATATATTTATTATTATTCTTAAAGCTGATACATTTTAACTTCTGGATCTTAAAGAGAGAGAGCTCTCCTAGAATTAGGCAGTAGGTATTTAGATGTTACATGGTTGGTTGAAAATTGTATGACTACTAGCAAGAATGTGATGATTAACCTTGCTTTTTCTTAAAATGCATTTCATAGTTATATTGACTAAAGTGGTGTTGAATCTTGTCAGACCTTATTTATTGATTTTCCTAGGTTAAGTAAGGGAAGTGTAAAAATGTATAATGATGCTTCATTTCTCTGTCTCACTGTATTTGCTAAATACAATATAAAAATATTTAGTAACTGTGTAAAAGTCAAGGTTTCTGAGAATATTTAAATCTTGGTTAAGTTTATCATTGTAAAGTAATCCAGGCTAAAGCATAGGATGCTTTGTCATTTTACTGATTAAAAAAATGTATTCCTTTTTGCCCCATAATTTTTTGTCTGATTTATTACTTTTTATTCAAAAATTAACATTTATTAACAACAGCATCCAGGTAAAAGGCTCCACTGAAATTCAAATCACTGTTAGTGAAGCAAGCTAATATAATAAAGCATTCATAGAATAAAGCATTCTTCTTTTCGTTCTGATACCAGTTATATGCATAACCTTAAATAGATAACAGCTTCTTGAGTTTGAGTTTCTCTAGCTGTAAAATTAAAGTGATTAAGCAATAAGATCACTACAGAAACTGCATGTAAAAAGTCCCGTCTGACAACTGCAAAGTGTATCTAACATAATTTTTAAAAAAATGATAGCTGCTCTTGAACTGAATATCAAGATCAAAGGGGCTATATATATATATTTTGACATGAGTGTCTTAACTAGTCATTTTCCATCTCTCATTGCTTCACTATTACATTCATATAGCCTTAGGTCAATTTATACTTCTGATGTATAGCATTAGCTCCTTGATATTTTAAAAATACTGTTAATTTAAAAGAGTGTACATCAAAAGGAATGTATCATATTAAATGACAATTATTTTCTTCATTTAATACACCAATGTTTATATAAAATATAGCATATTATTATATTCTTTATACTTTTATTCCATTTTAGTTATTATTTCATTGATTAGCTATTTTTTTAGCTAATATGAAATAATTTTATGCAGGGATCACAGTGACCATTTGGGTTTGTCTTTACTAGATGTGATTTGGACTTCTTGGTCAAATGGCCTACCGCATCAGAAATTAATCAGAAAAGTGTCTGAGAACGGACTGGTTATCCAAAATCAGATAACAAACAATTTATTTTACCTTAAAGTTTATTTATTTCTTATTTCTGAGAGAGAGAGAGAGATCATGCACAGGTGGGGGAGGAACAGAGAGAGAGAGGGAGACAGAATCTGAAGCCTGCTCCAGGTCCTGAGCTGTCAGCACAGAGCCTGACATGGGGCTCTAATAGGAACTGTGAGATCATCACCTGAGCCCAAGTTGGGCACTCAACCCACTGAGCAACCCAAGAGCCCCCAGATAGCAAACAATTTAAAGGGCAAACACAAAATAAAACAATTTAGGGACACTTGGGTGGCTCAGCTGGTTGAGCCTCCGACTTCGGCTCAGGTTATGATCTCATGATTCTTAAGTTCGAGCTCACATTGGGCTCTCCTCTGTCAGAGCAACAGCCTTCTTGGGATCCTTTGTCCCCTCTCTCTCTGTAACCTTCCCCCATTCAGATTCTCTCTCTCTCAAAATTAAATAAAGCATTAAGAAAAGCAGATTAGCATACTATAAGGTAGTATATAGTAGAATATTGAACTACAAATATGATAGAAGTAGCTTGAAGATGTTTTGATGGGATTTCAACTAGGAGATTTCAACTACGCAAAAATGGTTGGATATTATTCTGAATGAATATTGGAGTATCATTTATACTATCAAAGAATGGACATCAAGACACATAATCACTTTCTCTTTAAAAAATAAACACTAAATACAGACTTGATAGTACCGTATAATATTTTATGATTATTTCTTCTCCGGCTGATAAATGACAACGTTTTCTATTTGAAAGTGACAAGATTCAAAGTTAAAAAATTCAAATTGGTTATTTTTCATCAGTTGCTGTTTTTAAAAAGACGTTGATAAATATAAAGGTTTTATCTTAAAAATGAAGTCTATGCCAGTGTCCAGTGTGGAACATATTTCCAACTAGATTTCTAATTATAAAAAATTCTGTGCTTTGCCAAGTGCTGTCACATCTTGCGATCCTATAAACATATCTGTAAATTAGAAAATTAAGCCATTCAGAATAAATTATTCTATACACCAATAATGATATTTGTGGAACATTTATTCTGGGGACTATTTATGTTGTCTTATTATACTCCAAATAAAAATATAGCCACCTTTATACTTTTAAAGTTTCCAGACTTTCATCCTTTCTAGAATTAGAGATGTGTAAATACAGGTTGCCTCATTAAATATAGTGAATTTTATAATGAGTTTTACTAATTTAAATGCAATTATACATGCTAACAGCTCAAAGATTTAAATTTTCATTTTCAGGAATCTTCTATTTGGTTAGTGCCACCCTACCATCCAGACACTGTTTAGTAAACTTTTGAAACTTACTAAAAGAGGTTTTTAATAATGGTTAGTATCCTTGTGCCTTTCTTTTTTTCTTTTTGTAGTCTGTTATATTAATGTGGAGAAACATTTTCGTTGTTGTTTTCACCCTAAGAAACACCTTATTTAATGACACAATTTGTGGTTTTCCATTGCTAAGGAGAAGTGACTTAAAAACAACTTAGTTTTCTTTCTCTTCCTCTCACCACCTCCCTCTCTTCTTTCTCTCCCTCACTCTCTCTCTCTCCCCTCTCTATTGCCTCTCTTTTTCTTTCGTTCTTTCTTTGGCTTCTCCTTTCTCCTCTCCTCCTCCTCCCTCCCCTCCTTTTCTTCTTCTTTATTATAAGCCAAGAAACTCCTGTTAAGTGCACTTGGGTTTTTCAAAGCCTTATTTCATATTCAATAAAAAGGCATTTTTTAAGTTCCAATTATTGTATGAAGTAGGAAAGATAGATTGCCTCTTGAATGACATTACACCTTTATTTAAAAGTTAGACATAGTAATTTTTTGGCAACATACAGCACAGGGAAACAATTATAATGCACAATCATTTCTGCAGTTTCAACTTTAGATTCTTACATAGATAACGATATGGAATTTGCATTCTAAAGCTTTTTTAAAAAGTAAAGGATATGTTTTTGCCCTCATACCACAATTGAACAGTACTTTATGGTATCATTAAATTCTTTAGGTTTCCCTTGTAGATTCTAAACTCTTGTTCAGGTCTAACTTTCTCATCGTTTTGTGAAGGATTAGAAACATTCTACAAGTGAGAAGAAAACCCATTGTTTCATGATGATTTTATTAATAGCCTAAAATAAAACTATTTTTTACATAAACTTACACTGATAGATCAAAAGACAACTGGTAAAATACAACTCATTCATAGGAAAAAAAATAGTAAAAGTAGTAATTTGACATTAAATAATCAGAGTTACTGGTTGGTTGTTTAAAGGCTGCTTGATTAAAATGTTCACTTTCTAATAGACTTGTAGACTAGTTAAAGTCTAAATGGTAATGGTAGGGGTTACATGCTTATAATTTTCAGAATTTCTGAATTTTTAAATATAATTTATTTAAGATAATTTAAATTTATAAAAGATGATGGTATTGTGGTTTTTGATTGGTGCAGACTTTTTAACCTATGTTTTATATTATTCAACATTATAAATGTTATATAAGATTCCTTCAAAGAGTTTTATATGCCTTTATTTGTAGTCTGAAGTTCAGTGCAGTGTACTAAATACAGTTTACTCTTTAACTTACTTGAAATAAAATTGAGTCATTTCATAGTTGAATGGGTATGTATCTTTATCAGATTTTTTTCCCAAAAGAAATCAGTTGTTTAGGACACTCTTTTAGTATGGACAAAAAAAAATAATATATCTATTCCATTATTTTTTGAAACTAATATATTCAAAATGTCTAAAAAATCGAGTTTGCCAAGAAAAGTGTTTTATTTAGCATTTGCAAAATTTATTCATTTTAAGTGAAGGCTTATTTCAAACAGTTCAACGTTTTTCACATCCTATGCCATTTTAAAGTGTCAATGGCTTCAAGTTCTGACCTTGAATCTAATCAATTCTTCTGTTAAATGTTTCAACAGAGAGCCAAGACTAAGTTACCTCAAGACTATGTATTCTTCCCCCTTTTGGAGTCAGATTTTTCCATTTCTACAGTGTTGTCATCATCACCATCTTCATCATCATTATCATCATGTTCTTAATAAGTACATCTAATAGTAGGTATTAAGCAATGAGAAACACTATGTCCATCTACTGGCTGTCAGTGTCATATAAATCCTTTAATAGAAATATAATTCATGAACTTCTGAACTGTATAATTTAACACATTATAAATAATGCATGACAGTAACTGTAGTTGATGAGAAATTCATGCGTAGCATTTAATCATGACCCATTACAAGTACTAATAAATTAATATTTTTACTAATTTAATGTTATTAAACAAATGCCAAAGTTTTACCTGATTAATCAGAAAACTCATACACATGTATTTTACTAAGCTTCTGAAAAAATTTTTAAGCAATTGAATTAAACACACCTTAAATTAGAATTCAAATATTAGGGGCATATGTAACTATTGTTAAAATTCAGTCAACATTTAAAGGTTACATGTGTGTTCAGCCATTGCCATGAGAATTTTATTTCTGCTCTTAACAATTTTGTGAGAGGGATACACAGAAGACAGGGAAGCCAGATAGAAAACATGACAATGAGTGCAAAATACTGGAGGGACAGAACCGAATTAAGTGAAAATAATGATTCTGGTCATTTGGAAAGTGATTTCTGAATAACTGAAAATGTGAGTCATGTCCTGAGATATGGGATAAAGTTGGATTGATATGAAGGTTGAAAGAACTCTGCAGGGTATTAGAGCAAGAAGCAAAGGAGGAAAATCCTGGAGGTTCAAGCAGAGAAGAGTGTGTGTAGAGAAAAAAGAAATGGAGCGGGGAAGGTGAGGAGGAAGGAGGAAAGCTGAACCATAGAAGCCATAATGGGAAAAACAAAACCAAACCAAACGGGAGGTTTGGATTTTACCTGTTTGTTGGATAAAGAAATGCTATTAACAACTGGTTTAAAAATAATGTTTTCTGTTCTTTCTCACCCTTTGGGAAATGTAGTCTAGACAATAAGGAAACTGTTCAGGAACCCATAGAAGAGAAATGAGGATATATCCAAGAATGGGGATATATCCAAGAAGGACAAGAAGATACTAAGGCAGGGTCAAAAATCACAAAATTGGGTATCAGGATATCTTGCTGGAGCCTCAGATATGAGCTGCACAAACTGATTTGCCTTTTGTCTGAATCAGTTTTCTGTCACATAGATGCCTACCTTAACTCAGAGTATTAGTTTGACTGACACAAAAGATTATGCATGCAAAATATTTTTAAAAACATAAGGCACATATATGGTATTAAATATTTTATCCTGTATTATTTTGGCATTAGCCTAAACTGATAAAAAATAAGGCAGCAACATTAAAGCAAAAAATGTCTCATACACAAATCTAATTAGGTTTATTTCACTATGTTTTCATATCATTTTGAAGAATTGTATAAATTTTTCATATTTGTCCACATATTTGGTTATTGTCCATACTTTTAGTTCTTACACAGAAAGAGCTTAAGTATCAGCCCATCTGCATTCCAACTACAATATGAAACTCGTCCATGAGTCTGATTTATATGTGACTAATACACGTGTATCTCAATTAACTGGGGAAGGAGACTAACAAAATTTTGTTTCACGTATATGATGCTGTAATAGGAATTGTGAGGAATGTGTAATAATGAGCCCCAGATATATAGAATTTCTAACAAAATTTATTGCCAATGAAATGGGAATTAAAAATAACATTTATAGGGTCATTCTTTTTAAGGATTAATTTATTTGCCACCTCTCAGTTTTGAAGCCTATGTTGACAAAAAAATTTAATATTTGTTCATGTATTTTTAACGTGCTACAGTTTGTCATTTCATGATTAAATCATATCTGTTTGTAAACATCATCAATAGCTTTATGGGCATAATCATATCAAGATATGATGAATACTAGAAATTATTTTCCATGTTTTTATGTCTAAATGTGTGAGTACTGCTTTTGTTCTGTTTTGAGATGCATAATGAAGAATACATGTTTAAAGAAAATTTTCATATTTCATGTTGTGATCTAAAAAGTAGTATATTTCCTCTGATTTTTTTTAAAAAATCAAGAATGGATTTCTGGTTATTGATTTGTGTATCTGTGTTTGTATTTAAATTTTAAGATAGATTTATATTTTATGATGTTAATCAATTTTGCATCTGAAAAACTTATTCAACATATACATACTATGTGCATTCCTTGTTGGCAGTTAATTTCACTATCAGGTGGAGATTTTCTTTAAACTAGCCCACTTTGATAAAAATACTTGAATTATCATGAGTTGTTTGTTAAAAGTGCAACAACTGTTATAACCTTCTTAATGAAATTTTTCAAACCTTCAAGGCTTCTATGTTGACAAGTCTGTTGAAAATGATTTTAATATTATTAACGGGCAGCTGCGGTGTATCTGTTTTATAATATTTCATTCTCTGTTGTTCATAGAGGTCCTTCTGTAGCGCCATGGTGGAAGAACTGAGGATGTCCCTGAAGTGCCAGCGTCGGTTAAAACACAAGCCACAGGCCCCAGTTATTGTGAAAACAGAAGAAGTTATCAACATGCACACATTTAACGACAGAAGGTTGCCAGGTAAAGAAACCATGGCATAAAGCTGGGAGGCCAAACACCCAAGCACAAACTGTCATCTTTTTTCCAAACAATTTAGCGAGAATGTTTCCTGTGGAAATATGCAACCTGTGCAAAATAAAATGAGTTACCTCATGCCGCTGTGTCTATGAACTAGAGACTCTGTGATCTAAGCAGTTGCAATGATCAGACTTGATTTGCAAGCATCACGGATCAACCAAGTTACACTGGGTTACACTGTTTATCATGGGTTCCTCCCTTCTTCTGAGTGAATGTGACATGCACATTTTGTGGCTGGTTTCAAATGCAGTCCAGTAGGAAATTACAGGTTCCTTTTGAAGTCCAACTGTTGCCAGGAGGTGGAAAATCGATGCCCCAAGGGTAACCAGTAAAAAAAAAATCATTAAAGAATAAAAATACTTGGAATCAGCAAAAACTGTAGTGATACAAGAAACAGTACAGTCTTCTGACACCCAGGTCATAGAGGTGATGATGTTACTAGCCCCCCGTTACTCAGTATAATGGTCATCTGAATAGACGATATGTGTTTATAGGATGTGAAAAAAAATGTAATGCAAAACAAATCTGAATTTCATGACAAGTGGAATATAAAGCAGATATTCATCAGTGTTTTTCTTTCTTTCTCTCTTTCTTTCTTTTGACAGTCCTGTGTCACTGATTGAGATAGAAATGTCAATTACCAAGGCAATAAATAATGTTTTTCTTAAATTTACTAAAGCAGATTTAACATACAACTCTACCAAGTCCCTACCTATCCCCTTACACCCTTTCCCCGATCCCGTACCCAGAATAAAAGAGCAACAGTTGGTTCAAATATTCTGAATGAAAAAGGATGATGTTTTGCAATCTTTGTCTTAAGTCGTAAAAGAGGGCTGAGTATTGATGGTTATGTGGAAGACTGAAGCTTTCATTCTAACATTCAGATATGTTCATCTAAACCCTCGTTCCTGCTCTAAATGAACTTGATAGAGCCTGGGCAGATCTCGGTGAAAGGAGAAAGGGGACTGTTCATCTATAGAAAAGTATGTGCGGAGAACTTTGAAGCGGACTGCATTTATCAATACAGTCACAATGTTAAATGAACAAAATTCTTGAGCAGTTTTTTTCAAAAAAATGTTCAGGTTTATTTGTGGAAATGCAAGATTTCTATGAAAATAGTTTTTGTATGGAAATTTTTGTAATACTTTTTATCAACAAAACAAGAACATGTGTTCCTGTCAGGGGTGTGATGTCAAGCATGAATGGTAGTGCGTGTGCACCACCAACGTTTGGTGAAAACTATTTTTATCAAGAAAAAAAGGAATCATAGAAGATAAATATTTTCAAGTTAGATAATATAAAAGCTAGGTGCACTACCACCACTGCTTACCATGCCACACCCCTGGTTCCACGAGGCTGATAACATACTGTAATGAACAATTGTGTGTAAAATGGTAAAAGACACAGACCTCTTGACAACATTGTGATAACAGTTGAGTGCACACAGTTTGCTGTTTGAATCCAATGCACAAAATTAAAAAAAATCATTAAAATTATGTCCATTTTACTTTCATCTTTGACTTTCATTTTTCTCTTGTATGTGTAAATGAATGCACAATATGTTCATTGCATTAAGGGAAGTACACTTCCTGAATCCTTCTAGGTCATCAAGGATGGCCACTTCCCAACCATCTGGAGAAAAGAAGAAAAAGGCTCAGTGACGAACTACACAGATGTAGGAAAATCTGGATTGAGCTGTAATGTAATCTCTAGGTTTATGTCAGTTTAAATGAGAAAAGTAGCAACTCTAGAAGCAGCAGTCATGATTTGACTTTTTCTATGAGTAGATATTGACTATATTCATAGGGTTATATAAGACTGTATAGTGTTTACCAACAGTATACTTGAAGTTTAACTCATGCCCAATTTATGAATTCCTTGTGCATTGTTAATTCAGCAAAAGGAGAGGAAGAGATAGGCTTAATACCAACAATTAGTAATGTTGTGGTTTAGATCTTAACATCCTAACAGAACTTTGTTTTAAAGCAAAAAAGGTAACCGTTTAAATTAGATGTGACCAAAAACAAAACAAAAACACACAAAAGATAAAAAAATCTCTGTATTGTTTTATTTTATTTATTTTTTTTTTACAAATAGTTTATTGTCAAATTAGTTTCCAAATAACACTCAGTGCTCATCCCCACAAGTGCCCTCCTCCATGCCCATCCGCCCTCCCCCCCACATCCATCAGTCCTCAGTTTTTGTCAGCATTCAAGAGTCTCTCATGGTTTGCCTCTCTCCCTTTCCCCCACCATTTCCGCCCTTCTTCTCCCCCTTGTTCCTCAGTTAAGTTCCTCCTAATCCTCCTATACGTGCACACATATGATATTTGTCCTTCTCTGCCTGACTTATTTCGCTCAGCATAACACCCTCAAGGTCCATCCATGTTGCTACACATGGCCAGATTTCATTGTTTCTCATTGCCATGTAGTATTCCATGGTATAGATAAACCACATCTTCTTGATCCATTCATCTGTTGATGGACACTTCGGCTCTTTCCAGGTTTTAGCTATTGTGGAGAGTGCTGCTATGAACATTGGGGTACATGTGCTGTCTCTGTACTGTTTTAAACTCAAAGAAGTTGAATAATCAAACTGCTGACATCTAATTAAATTAACAAATAAATGCCCAGGTACTTTGAAAATTTCTACTATCAGAGTTATTTTAAATTAAAATTCATATATCCATGATGATTTTATTCCCAAATTTAATTTTAGAGAGTTACATTACCCACTCCTAAACATCTCAGCATTATTTTCTTAAATGGTAAATAGCCTCAACATATATCATAAAGATGTTCAGATTTTGGATAATATTAAGTTTTTTTATCAATTAGATTCTAATCATATTTTAAATCAGTTTTTAATTTTAATTCTTTATTATATTAAACAAACTTAATAATAGACAAAAAAATTACAACTTTATTTTCAAGAAGTTAGGAAATAATTATTTCAAGTTTTCATAAAACATGGCAATACTTTTATTCAAGTATAAAAATATTTTGAAAAGTGTAAAATAAAAACCTATTGTATTTTAACTCTAATGGTAACTTAGGATATATAAACAATGTATAATATTGAATTTTTATCCATTTCCTAAAAGATTTCTACATTATTGCCAAAACAGATATTTCCTTACTAATTAGGTATTTATGCATCTATGAGATACTATTCTTAATCTTAATAAAATCTTGATTACTTTAAAAATAATTTCAACCAGTGAAAAAATGTGTCCTCTCTCTGGGAAGGTAACATATTGGAGTAAGCATTTTTCTCTAGCCTAATACTTAAATTATAAGAAGAAAGGAAGAGAACACCTATTCCAATCAACAGTATAACCTGACAACTTCAGGTAATCGAGATACATATATCATAAATAACCCCAGGCACTATGAAACACTAGTGGTATATACTTACATATGCCATAACCAAATAACCTTAATCAGATGAAAATAACAACGATCTATCTATCTATCTATCCATCTATCTATCTATCTTGAAGCTAAATAACCCTAACAACTATAAGAATACCAAGTCTCAAGGAGATATTCACATATTTATAGCTGAACAACCCTAACTACAATGAGAATACCAAGTGGATATATTTTATCTTTAAAATATGTAAATTGGATAAGGGTATTTTATTAATTAAAATATTTCTAATATTTTGCAACTCAATTACATTTTTAATACAAGTTCCTTGCTTTTATTGAATTGAGGATAAACAGCAACAGTTTAAAAGTATTTACCAAGATGTTACTTTTTAATATTTGTTTATTATGAAATATACAAACAAAAATTATGTACAATGCATATGTACAACAGAATTATGGCATCTGGTTGTTGTGTACACCAGAAATTGTTCACCATGAATAGACTGTTCTATATATTCTGTGACTCGGCTTCTTGTTGCTCGCCTCCAACTCTGAAATGTAAATTTAAACAGAGTACTTTCACAGAGAGAAGACAGTACCCAGCTGTTTCAAGAAATAGGGCACGAATGTACAACAAAAACTTCATTAATGTCTGATCAAGTAAAGCAAAGTGTGAATAAAAATATGGATGAGGCTCACCCAAGAATTATGTTTTTAGGTTTGAAAGATGGTACAATGCTAGCGAAGATTTTGGTCATGACAGTCCTGAATGTGTCTATAATTTGAGTCACACTGTTCCAGTGTGGACTGATGATTGGTCCTCTGTATGAGATTCCTCCCTTCTGCCTTCTGAGGACCTCCTTAGTCTCAATCATGTTGAATCTCCTGTTGCCTCTAACATATATCCTCTCATTTTGAGGTGTATCTCTAATTATGGTGGCTTCTAGAGAAGTCCAGGAAAATTCCATTTTATGAGATATTTCTGTACCTCTGAATATGTCTGAATGCTTTTATTTTACTTTTGTAAGTAATTGTTAATTTTGCTGGTTTTAGAGTTATAAGTTGAAAATAATTTATACCTAGATGAATTTCAAGGTGTCTTTTCATTGCTTTCTTACTTCTAGTCTACTGTAGAAAAACCTGAAATATTGAAATCCTTGATGCTTTGTGATTTTTTAAGCTGTCTCCTAGATTTATTTGATCTCTTTGTCCCTAGTATCTTGAAATATTGTAGTGATAGGCATGGATCTACTTTTATCCATCATCCTGGGCTCTTGCTAATTTTTTCACTTTAGGTACTATTGTCCTTCAGTTTGGGGAAAACTTTCTGAATCATTATGTTGGGGATTTCCTTTTCTCTGCTTTCTCTGTTCACTCTGATGACTTCTCTTAACATTAAATTATTTTAATTTTTATGAGTTCTTATTTTATGGCTGTAATATCTTCCCTCATGTCTCTGAAAACATTAACAGCAATCCTACGCTATTCCCTTCTTTCTGAAAAGACCTGTTTCTCCCCGAGATGCATTCTTTTGTTTGCTTCTTTGGACTCCTATCTTATGTATTAGAGGTTTTCTTCAAATTTTTGTCTTTAATTCTTAGCAGCATGTGAATGATTATGAAAAGGGGACTAGAATATGAGCTGGAAGTTCTACACGCTCAGAGGCATAAGAGAGAATATTTATCTAATTTGAGCTTCACCATAGATTTATCTAGATGGGCCATTCATTGATGAATCCTTCAAAATGTCCCTATCTTTGGACATTTCCCATTAGTCCTGTTAGATTCTTGTGAAAAATGTCTTTTAATTTCTCGCCTAGAGATTAAGGCCCTGATGGCCAGTGTTTTGATAATCACTGTTTAAGAGACTTGGAGCTATCCACATTCTGAATTCAGAACAACGTGGTCATTTAACCACCTGTTTCAAATATAGTATTTAGACTTTCAACTGGACCTCGCATGCTCCAGCCTGGAGTACAGCATTTTTAATCTTTTGAGAATAACATACTGTCCTTGCTAAACTGGTGAAAAACAGGCTCCCAGAAGTCAAGAAGAGGGAAGGGAATATAGGGACCCACTGTTTTCAAAATACATTCAGTAAGTCCTCCTTATTGTATTTTCCCTCTATTACTAGTTCTTAATGTACTTTGTACAGCTGGTTCCTGTGCCTTTAAGAATTCTGTGATACAATCGGATTGGTTGACAGCTTCTCACACTGCCCACTTCACATTCTAATTTTTTTGAATCTGCTTAGTTAACTGTCTTTTGTTCCTATGCCTGTCTCTTTCCAAAATTTTGTTGAAATAGTCACCTTTCTGTTCTCTTTATTCTTGGAGTTTTATGCATTAAAAACAAAATCTGTCTACCGTAATTTTTATGGTTAAGGAGTAAAATTTGTTGCATACATTCAATCCTTCACTGTTACCTGAAACAAAAACCATTCCCTTTAAAAATGATGTTATGCGGAAATACAATATAGGAAGCAAATAAAAACTAGGACTGCTCTGGGTCAAGTGGTCTGGTCAAACAGACCTTGCTTTTCTAATTGTAAAGAACATAATATTACCGATGTCTTCTTCTTATGAAATAATTTTTCTGACTCTGTATGTAAGGGAATACATTCACCATAAAAATGAATTTCAAAGAATGGAGCCTAAGAATATTTCTGAAATGGGGAATAGTTCTATTTTAGTATCTGTCAAATAATGCTAAATTTGGAAGCCAATGTAATTTATACCCTAAGGGCTTAGGTCTAATTCAAAACATTCCAATTTCTATTATATAAAGCTCAAGAAACATGTGTTATAATGTAGATAAGGAACACTTTGTTAGTGAACCACACTGAACTGTAAGATTTTAAGAATTCATCTTTAATATATTGCCTTACACTGTATCCCACTTTCACATTTATTATGAGGGTAACTTAAAAAATATTTTTAAACGAGTATATTCCTGCCTGTTTACAAAGAATTTCTGTTTTCCTATATTTCAACTGGATATTTCTATAATATTATAGAATATAGTATACTATGGTAGGTGGCAATGTCTTTGCTCTGCACAATGCCGTTCACTTGTAATAACTATAACTTTGATTCCCAAAATTTTGTTTAAAAATTTGGGCACTTTAATTAGAATTGGCCTGTTACTCTGTACTCTGCCAAATGAATCAATTAAATGTGTGCCCATTTCTTTATACTTAAAAAATTAGAGAATTCACATTATAAACCAAGTTTTGTGTTAGATATTGGATATGAAAAGCTGACTGAAAAAGAGACAGAGTGCTCACTGTCATATTTTGAAGAGGAGGCTGACCTTAATGAAATATGCTAACTACCTAAATACAAATTAAAAAGTGCTGTCAAAGAAGTGTTCTTTTCTATTAGAGTCTGATAAATAATGAGACTTCTGTCAGTATCTTCAAGCAGCACAATTTATGATGTAAAAATATGAGAATCGGTTAATATTTATAAAAGATGCACAGAGAAGCACGAATTGGTATAATGAGACACATTACTGATTTGCGTCTCCCTCCCAGGGGTATATAACTTCTATTGAGTTCAAACTTTGGCACATGGTAGGAGTTGTCCAGGTGTGAATAACATAAACTAAAATGTTAACTATGCTGTTAGCACACTACTGCCATCCCAATAATCAGGGTGGTGGTTTCTCATTATATGCAAAATATGCCACCATGACTTTACCTAAGGACTTCTTTGATCTGTGCTATTCCCATTTGTGTTGCAGTTTTTTTCCTTTGTCCTCACATAGGTACGAGAAACACATCACCAGTGCTCCCCTATTTTTAAATATTCCTTACTTTTCTTGCAGGGTAGATGTAAACAGTGGCCCAACTATTGACTGTATAACACTGACAGCATTATTGTGGAACACAGTCAAATCTCAATTATTTAGTCCCCGTCCAAAGTTTACCCAAGAAATACCCCTGAGTTTTTCTCACACAGATGAAGGAAAATCAAAGTACAGTATTTTATGAGTTTTTAATAAGGAAACTTATTTAGACTAGAGGATTGGGGCAAACTTCTCTGAGGAAGTCATGTTTGCACTGAGATAAGAATGATGAGGGGGTGCCTGGCTCAGTCAGCTGAGCATCTGACTCTTGATTTCAGCTCAGATCATGATCTCACAGTTTTGTTAGTTTGAGCCCCACATAAGACTCTGCACCTGCACGAAGCCTGCTTGGGATTCCTCCCTACCCAGCCTAACTCTCTGCCCCTCCCCTTCTGGTTCTCTTTCTGTCTCTCTCAAAATAAATGAATAATCTTAAAAAAAAAAAAAAAAGAATGATGAGAAGCAGGTATTCAGCAAAGAGAAAACAAACTTCACAAGCTTATGACAAAGTACATGTAGAAATCCTGGGACAGGAGGAACCATGGCATGAACTAATAGAGTTGATGGGGCACAAGGAAGAGATGAGCGTATGTAATTGGGATGTATTTAAAATATACCTAGGAGTCAGGGGCTCCTGGGTGGCTCAGTCAAACATCTGACTCTTGATTTCGGCTCAGGTCATGATCTCACTTTCTATGAGATCAAGCCCTATGCTGGGCTCTGTGTTGAGAGCATGGAGCCTGCTTGGGATTCTCTCTCTTCCTCTCTCTCTGTCCCTCTCCTACTGTGTGTCTCTCTCTCAAAATAAATAAACAATAAATAGATGATTGATGATAGGTAGATAGATAGATGATAGATAGATAGATAGATAGATAGATAGATAGATAGATAGATAGATGATAGATAGATAGACAGACAGATAGGAACCAAAACTTAGCAAGGTAGTGTAGGTGACCTTAATGATTCGATCTTTATCCAAAGAGCAAAGGCCAACTATTTAAAATCTCTTAAGGAGAAACAAGATTACTAGATAAGATCATTCAGGCTGCAATTTGGAGCACAGTTTAAGTAGGTACCTGAATAGGTATGGGGAGATTAGCAAAAAGACCATAACAGTAAGTAGTCTGGGTAAAATACTATGTTAGTTTTTAGATTAAACTAATTGGTAACAGTAAAACTGAAGAGAATGAGACAGATTCAAAAGATATTTAGCAGGCAAAAACTCACATAATTTCCTGGTGAATTCAATAATAAATATAAAGGTTGTTCATAAAAGTTGTGCCATAATTTATGAGTGCTTTATGCAAATTACCTCTTCCAATACTTTGAACAATCCTATGAGGATGGGACTAATACTATCACGTTTTATGGACAAAAAAACTACTGACAGGAGAACTTAATTTAGAAGTCTTACAGGAATCAAACCTAGGCAGAATGACTCCAATGTTGTTTGGCACTATATTTGGTCACAGTAACGAGCAACAGTGACATCTCAATGGCTAATCAAAATAAAAGTTTATTTCCCATTCATGAAAACTCTGCTGTGGATTTTTAGGTTTTTGTTTGCTTTGTTTTGTTTTTTTCATGTCTCTCTATGGCTATTACCTTCCCTTGGGTAATTCATAGTCCAGATTGTTCAATTTTTTAGTGCCCTCATGAAACCTTCTCCTACAATACCTGTAAAAAGGCTCTTTGGTGGATCTAGTTACATGGTCCTGACCTACTTTAAGGGACTCACAAGTGCTGTAGGGGGTTGCAGTCTGGAAGGAGAGGAAAACTGGTTTTGTGAGAAATAGTAATATCAATTAGGCTGTGCAAATGTATATCAGATATGTGGCTTTCCCAACTAATTGCCATCAACTCATATAGAAATAGAAGAAAGTATAAAATATTTCTAGATTTATAAGGAGGAGAATGCATGTGGCTTTTGACACAGGTGGAGATATCTCTGAAAGATTCACGTGAAAATTTCTTGGAAGCAATTAATTATACATGTATTAATTGGAGTCTGGGGTAAATGCATAAATTTTAAAGTCAGCATCCAAAGATACTAACTGAAGTAGAGAATGTAAACAAGAAGGCCTCAGTAAAGAACACTGAGTAAAAAGAGATGAGAGTCTAGGACAAAGCCTCCTACCCCTATAATTATTGGATAATAGCTGTAGGTTTTGTAAAAGAGATAGTGAATGCGTTGCCAGAAAAATGGGACTATAATGTTTAAAAACTTTACAGTCTTTCCGTGCAACTCAGAGAAAGGTCTGTAGAGTTTTATCTTAGGTTAATGTCTGCAGCTCTTAAAATCCTACAGATAGAAAATGAAAACATTCTCAAATTATTTGCTGCAGAAATATGATTAACTTATACTAGATTTGATGACCAGAAGAACAGTAATGATATAGACATTGTAAATCAAGAGTACTTGGGAGAAGCATCTGTGGGCAGCTTGGGGCTCTACTGACACTGTAAGTCAAGCTGACAACAATGTCATGTATTCCGGGAACATGAGCCAGCATGTGATAGTAAAATTGGTTGGGTGCTTCACTTCTGGAAACTTCACTAGTCAAACCCAGGCAGAGATGGTTTTTATTTCAATCTATTCACCACTGCACTGAGTAACATAGGTTCATATTTTATTTGAACCTTGCCATCCTATACCATGCAGAAACTCACTTAGTGAATCTAATGTAATTGATGCCATCCTAGGAAGTCTTGCCCCTGTGGCTTCATTTCCTATGAGTGTCCATGAATGTCATGTTGATCTGTGTTTATGTCAGGATCAAGAAATTAAAAGGAAGAATAGGACCCTGCAGAAAAGGCTGTGTGCAGAAGTGGATTCAGGATGAATGGACCACTCCAACTCATACTTTCTCTTGACCAAGCAAGATGGTATATGAGTTTGAAGGTGTGCAAGGGTGCGTTAAATGGCTCAGTCAGTTGAGCATACCACTGTTGATTTCATGGTCTCACGGTCATGAGATCAAGCCCCGCATTGCACTCTGCACTGGCCATTGAGCCTGCTTATGATTCTCTCTTTCCATCTTCCTCTTCTTTCCCACTCACACTCAATCAATCAATCAATCAATCAATCAATTAAAATTTAAAAAGTGTGCTTTTAAAAACCACATAAAAATACTCTATGTGCTTTTGGGGCAGCTCCCTACTGAATACTGTAGTGTTGCTCATGTGATAAAACACTGGTGCACAACAACCACTGCTTAGGGTATTGACAGGTAGACACAGCCATAGCATATTCACGTGTTCTCAGACAAGCTTTTAAACTGACTATGACATAGATTGATAGAAAATAAGTCTTTTCAAAAGCACTCAAAAAATAAACTTGATCTACAATAGGGACCCAATAACTATCCTGATCCCCTTTACTCCAAAGCAATTTTAGTAACCCACATGTCTAGCCACATCCTTGCCTTCAGTGACACAAAGAATGAGCCTTCACTTCCTGGTATCAAATGTTGAAATTACTGTCTTGGAGCAAAAGGTCTTTTTTCCACTTCAATTCCCTGGAAACATATTTTACTCCTATTTCTCCTAGTTCTTGCCATTCCCAAGCTTTTCAGTAATTTCAGTAGTTTCATTACATCCTTCCTTTCCTGTACTTACCTTTGGACAATACACAGTGTAAATGAGAATTTCCAGAGAAAGAGGGATAGAGAAAGAGAGAACAAGTATGATAGTCTCTATCTCTTTTGAAACATTCTATTATCTTAAAAATGTGTTGCTGAGATTTGTTCATGTTTTTTCTAATAACTCTCATTCTTTGTTTTTCACTGCTGTATATAATACTTATTGACTAAATCTACCATAACTTATTTATTTGTTCTCTAGTCAGTGACTACTAAAATTAAGTTTTATATTGTACTGGTATGTATATGTTTTTGTTTATGTTTTTTGGTACCCATGTGTTATAATATTTATTAGATAGACATATTATGAGACTTAGGGTGTGCCAACTCCACAACACTGCCCAAACTGTACCAGTCAGCACCTAAATCATCAATATATAGGAGAAACTTTCCTCTCCATTTCTTGGTCTTTCTCAATTTTTTTTTTAAGTTTCTTATCAAATGTGTCAAATGCCATGTGGTCCTGATATTCAGTTTCCTGTTGACCAGTGTTATTGACCGTCTCTCATGTGTATTAGCTATTGTGCTTCATATTCTTACAGAGGTCTACTCAAGTCTTTTACCCACTTTTCTTAATGATTTCTATTATCCAAAATACTAGTGATATTATCTAATCTGTTATTTGGTTTTGTTTGCTGCGCACATCTCCTCCCCACGCGTTGTCTATGTGTTTTCACTTTTTAAAAAGGCTGTTTGATGGACATAAATTGCTAATATTAATGTTGCCAAATGTACAATTCTATTACTTTATTGTTCCTACTTTTGAAATTCTATTTAAGGAATGCTTCCTTTATCGATAACAGAATGACATTCATCTATATGTTTTTCTAAAACATTTAAGGTTTTGCTTTATAATTTCAGTTTAACTCAAATGTGTACATTCTCTTTTCCCTGCCTGTATAAACATTTTTTCGCCCATTTAATTTGTTGAGCAGTATCTCCTCCTCTCAGTGATCTCCTTTGCTACATCTGGAACCTATCAAAATTTCATACATGCATGGGTCTGTTTCTGGATATTATATTTAATCTTTTCTTATTTTTTGTCTTCAGAAGGATCTTGTTACATCACCTAAATTTCATAATCAATCATTTAAGTTACACACACACCCAAACATAACTGTTGGAACTTTAATCAAATGAAGTCAAATTTTTGTATCAATTTGGAAATAATTTTTGTATTTATTTGATATTAACTTCTTACTCATGAGTACTTTCTTGCCTTCTTTAATGTCATTTGCAATTTTTTTGCATATAGTTCTCACATGTTTATTTCATTTATTCCTAGATAATTTATAATTTTTGTAGCTATTATAAATGGTGTCTTTTAAAAATGTTTTTATACTGTTTGTTCCTTGTATATAAAGATATACAAGGCTATATTATATATGTAATCACCTTTCTAAACCCTTTTTTTAATTTCTACACATTTGTCTCTAGATTATTTTGGATTTTCTATGTAAACAGTCACATGACATGCAAATAATGGATGTCTTCAAATTTTTAAGTTTCTTCTTGTCTTATAGAGCTATGAACTCTAATGCAATGTTGAATGTAAAGGTGATAGTAGACATCTTTGTTTCTTCCTGACTTTAAAGGAGACATTTCCAACCTATTTGACCTTACTCATTTCACTTCTGCTGACACCATTATCTCCACTCCCCCTCAGCAGTTGTCTAGATCTCCAACTACGTTTCCAAGATAAACAGATCTCCAAGTTAAACAGATACGTATACACCACAGTCTGTTCCCAGGGAGAGAGTTCCCAGGGAGAGAGTTTCTGTAGGGGGGAGCGAAAGCAAACAAGTAAATGTCCTCAGATAGTTTAGATTCTTCGTATGTGCCTATACAGAGCCAGACCCTCATTATCTTTCTCTATCCCAGGGTAAGCACTTTCTATCTAGTTTTCCTGTTTCTGACAGTTTGCTTTTTAATCCACTCTTCACACTCCCAATATATTTATTTGCAGAATAATACCTGATAAATCATTTGTTTTCTGCAAAGAGCAAAATAGTCTTTAATTTTTTTTCTGTTGCCTGCAATATAAATAATAGCTTTTTGGCATGTCATTTAGAGACACTTTGACCTCTACACAAACTGATTACAAATTGTCTTTTTAGCCCCTTTCATTCCTGTGCCCCTAGGCTCTTTATTTCAAACACTCCAAGTAACTGATTAATAATTTTGCCATGAATGTTCTCATTTCTTGCACTTTCTATACCTGAAACGTTCTCATCACCTTCTCTCCCTGTCAGAATTTTCTGCTCAGTTTCATGGTCTAATTCACAGGTAGAAATGTATCTAAGATCTCTTTTTGAAGTCTTCCAGGACTCAGCAGGGTTTTTCATACATTATGGTAGGTGCTCATTATTTGTGATACACAATTTTTTCTTTTGGAAATAATTTTAATTTATATTTTATACCTTGAAAAATGTAAGCAGATTAGTTTTAAAACTAGTTAAATTCCAGAAGGAGAAGATTAAAAATAGAACTTAAAGAAAAATATTCTTGCGATTTCACTGGCAATAGACATAGAACTGATTTACAGGATTCATTTATGATAGTTTCAAATGTATAAGGATATGTTTTAAGGATTTACCTCTACTTTGTCATGCTTATGGTTTTATTATTCAATCTCTACTGAAGTAAACTTTATTTGTTACAAGTGTCAGTAATATTTTTTAAGACTAGTTGAGAGTCCATAAATTATGATTTAGGATTAACTTCTTTCTAAAGAAAATAATTTGAAACATGTTAACTCCACATATGTTCCCCAAAAACATCTGTGAGCCAGATATCATGGTTATTAGCTAAGGATTGAGTGATTAGCAAACAGACTGGGTTTTCCTGTGATACAGCTTACAGTATAATGGGGGAGGCAAACATTGCACAATAATTAGACAAATCAATAGATTGTTACATCTTAAGCCCAGTAGAGTGAGTACAGAGCATTACAAAGGATGTGGTTTACATGCGTGGCTAAAGGATAACTGAGTAAATGAATTTTTAGGTCAAACTGCGAAAACTGGAATTGGACCAAAAGGGACAGAGCAAGGATAGAAGTTCTAGGGAAGACCCTCTCACAGAATAGCGTGGGTGAAAACAGAGTCAAGGAAGAGTGAGGACTGCTGTAGCCAAAACACAGTGAGCAAGAATAAAATGACTTGAGAGTAACATAAGCATTTAACCATAGACTGACTCATTGGAGGCTTTATTGTCCATGTAAAGTATTCTGTATTTTTAGTACAGTCAGAAACACTAAAAGTGTGTAATTAGGGGAGTTATGTGATCAAATCTGAGTCTTTTTCACAGGCAATTTTGGCAATTGTGGCTTCAGGAAGAACATCCAGAAAACCTTTAGGGCATTCATGAGCCTGTCACAGTAAACAAAATGCTGGAAATGCATGGATCTACATTTGCAAAGACTTACTTTGCTGAGTTTTCCAGTTAAAAAAAAAAAAACAAAACCCTTATGTCTACTAGTAGGGAAATATCCTTTTTGATTATTCAATAGACAGCTGGGAGACAATGTCCCATTATCCTTCACATAACTTATTTTTGTCTATTCAAGGCTTAGATTATCAATAAATATTTGTTGAAATAAGTGAACAATAGTATCTCAAGAAAATAATAAGTCACCAATTAATAGTTAAAACTCCATTGGCAAAAAATGAGTGGAGGGAGAGAAAGCTGTGCTGGTGATCAGGTGACATTCAACTGTTAGGAGAATTGGGTTTAGAATTAAAGAAATTATGGTAAATAATATCAAGAAAATGCAATATGAAATTTTTCATTAAAATTACTAAACTAATGGAGAGGCTGGGTGGCTCAGTTTGTTATCCATCTGGCTCTTGATTTCAGTTCAGATCATGATCTCGTGACTCATGGGATTGAGCCCCACATCAGTCTCTGTGCTGACAACATGGAGCCTACTTGAGATTTTCTTTCTTCCTCTAATTCTGCCTCTATCCCTTTAGCGCTCGCTCTCTCTCTCTCTTTCTCTCTAAAAATAAATAAATAAAAATTTTTAATTACTAAACTAATACTAGAAGCAGATAGAAAGATGGAGAAAGCATGGTTACCAACATAAGTGAATCTTTTAATTTAACTTTTAATATTAAACTTTGGACTGAAGAGGAAATCAAGAAATCATGAAGAAACATTGTCCTTCTTGTCTTTCTCCACGATCATTTCATACAACCTCTTTACTAAAACTGCTAGCTAGATTTCAGTGACTCCTCATCTATATTGAGCCTAGAATTCTTTAACTGCCAGACATCTCTATGTAACTACAGACTGTTTATGAATTTCTCCCACATCTCCTCTCTCTGTTTTCCATATCCTGGTAAAAGTCACTGCTAAGCACTCTACTAGATATTGAAGGACATAAATATATTACAATTAACAGATCAAAATCCTTTGTGTAAAGTACTCTCCTTGGCTTGTACAGGATTTTATGACTTTGCGGAGGAGGTACCTAATCCAGATGGGGGACCAGGAAAAATGAATGGGGAGAACCTCCTCAGGGGATAGTACAGAAAGTGACCTGGGAGAACCAACATAAATAACCAGGCAAAGTGTGGGGCTTGGGATGCAGAGTGTTGCCAGTAGAGGTAGAAGTCTAAAGACAGAAAGAACAAGAATACACTTCTTTATTCTGAAAATTATGGAAGCCTAAATATAGTTCAAAGTTTACATTTGAGGTGGTGAATATACATCTGTAGAAGAAAGGAAGCGTTCTAAGTTCTAAAGGAATGCCATTCTTAAGAGTTTCTACTTCTAGGAAATGGACACATTAAAATATAAGAGAAGGGTGTTTGATTATCTTCATATTTTAGATAAAAAGTCACTTCAGTGGCGGGGTAAGAATTGGTTTGAGGGGACCTAGATTTGAGTCTAAGTAAAAGGTGGCTGTTATTTAACTCTTGTAAAGAAAAGTAAAACAAAAAGAAACAAACCAAATTAATAGAAATGGGGATGAAGAAATTTGAACTACTTTGAGAGAAATGAAAGAGTTCGAGTTATAAGATATAATTGCTTGTGGAGAAAATATACGGGAGGAGTAAAGGTGACTCCTTGGTTTCCAGCATGGCCAACAGCATGGGGGAGTATATCTTATAATATGGTATGTCTTACCTAGGACAGAAGCAAACTGTGAGAATGCTCTCTCACATCTCATTCTCCACCACCCCTACCCTGGGTTATCATTAAATTGTATTAACTTTTCTTCCCATTTTTTTTCATTCAACAAGTAATTGTTTAGTTAAATAATATATTTGAGATAATACACTAAATGAATCAGTACCTTTCCTCAAGGACCTTATAGTCAACTGCCCTATTTTTGAAATTTTCTTCTTCCTTTACCTCTAATACTGCCTTACTTCAGACTTGGTGCATTAATTTACTTTTGGTCTCCAATCATCATATTCCCTTAAATAACTCTCAAAATTGCTGAAATACTCACCTTTTTAAAATCAGCTAGAACTGTTTGTTTCCATTATAATGTTAATGACATATTGTAATGATGTTCTCACATGCCTACCTTCACTTTTGGGCTATGAGATTCTCATAGGAAAAATCTGTATCTTCCTTTTCTTTGATTCTCTTCCTCTTACCATTTATTACACTCAAAGGTTTCGGAATGACTGAATGGAATAAATGAATCAATGACTAACTTGAGATACCCATTCATATCTGTTGAAGTTTTACAGAGAGATGTCAGTGAGGAAATGCGTGTTTCCACAAGACTCATGTTTTCATCACAGTTCAAAATATAGACACAAGCTGGGGTACCTGGGTGGCTCAGTCAGTTGAGTATTAATTAGACTTCAGGTCAGGTGATGATCTCATGACTCATGAGTTCAAGCCCAACGTCGGGCTCAGCATTGACAGTGCAGGGTCTGCTTTGGATTCTTGGTTTTCCTTTCTCTCCCTGCCCCTTCCCAGCTCTCCCTTTCTCTCTCTCAAAAAAAAATTTTTTAATTAAAAAAAGACACTCACAAGCTTAAAAAATCCATGAGGTTTTTTTCATTTGTACTAAGAGTTTTTGGCCTCTGTATAATGATCTTTTTGGAAGCTGTACCTTTAAGTAAGATGATTTATCCATATAAATGCAAGTTGTTACACTATTTACAAATGTTTGAGGCCATGTGAGGAAGGAAATGCTCTAGACTTGTACTGTGTGATAAAGTGGCCACTAGCCACATGTGGTTGTTGAGTATTGAAATGTCCAGCTGATAAACAAAACATTTAATGTTATTTATTTTAAATTTATATGTGAATAGTGACATGTAGCTAGTGGATACTTTATTGCACCGTGCAACTCTAGAATAAGAAAGGAAATTTTTCTCCCATGTTGATGTACTGAGTCTTAATGGACCCTAGTATATAATTATATGTTACTTTTACATTGGGTTTTGGATCTAGCTTTGGTTTGTCTGATTTGATTGTCAACCTGCCTTCTTTAATTGTATCTAATACACCTCTCTTGGGTCTCTTCCACTGCCTCTCCCAAACTCAGTTGCAGAGAACCCTTGACATTAAATACTGCTAGTCTGATGTTCTGTATCTGGTTCTCAACTGCAGCATCCTACCTCTGGCAGCCATGTCTTTGCTAGATGTGGATTCAGATTGTGCTGATTAGCATGATCCAAAAATCACAATATGTTTATGTTTTAGTCTGAATGAAAAATCATAAGTGTAACTGAAATGTGCTATAGATGTATAGTGGGTTATAGGCATTCTCTATTCTTTAAGAAAGTTGAGAATTGGGAAGGAAATGGGAAGTCAATGATTATTTTCAGAAGCGATACAAGACTTGCTAGGGAGATGAAACTCAGATTATAGGTAATGAGTTTTATGACTTTAAACTTGGAGCATCAAGTTACCTTTTTCCTGAAACTTCATTAGGGATTTTCACTCATTCTGTTGTGCCTGCCTGTGAAGGGAAAGATCCCTCCTGTTAGTGAACCACACATCATGTCCTGGGAGAAGGCTGGAGGCACACGGATTTTATTTTAACGGGACATTTCCTTTTTCCATGCTTCAGGTTGACTAAGACTCCTTCTTCTTACACTTTCTTTCCCCTTAAGGGAAAAACATCTTTTTAGTTACAGTTCCATCTGGTTTCCCTGTCAGAAAGTATCTTTATTTATAATTTCCAAGTTCTTAACTTTTTCAATGGCTTCTGTCATGTACTACATTTCTCAATTGTTTTGACTTAATGGACTGATCAGATCAGGGAGCAGCCATCAGATTTAATTCATCTGATGTATCAAGAATTCTTAAATGATTTAACAAATAATTCAAAAAGCATTATTAAAACAAATATTGCTTATAGAAAAATATTAAAAATATTAAAAAGATATAATGATATTCACACTGTACTATTGCAAAGACACTAATGAAATCAGCTGCCTAAATTAATGTCAGATTTATCAGAAAATAAAGCAGAATGGGTTATTGATAAAGTTCTAATATTACATATTGTGGTTGTCATGTATCAACAGTATTATATGTGTGAAAGAAATTGTCATCTTGTTGACATGCCACAAAGTATTTTACTTTTTAATTGGTTTAAATCACTTACATGTTCATTAAAATTAACTATTAGTATAGTCACCATACATAATGGAAAAATGCTTTTTGACCTTTTGTTTTATTTAATAGTGAAAAATTATAAGCAAGAAAATAGATTCCATTAAATATAGATGATTTTGTTAGCCATATTGTATATGTGCAAAGGTGCCAAGTGATCAGTTATGATGGGACATTTGATAAAAAAGTGTATTACTATGTGGAAGAAAATTGTTTCTTTTCTAAAAATATTTTTTATGCTTTATTTATTTATTTATGAGAGAGAGAGAGAGAGACAGCATGAACAGGGGAGGGTCAGAGAGAGGGAGACACAGAAACTGAAACAGGCTCCAGGCTCTGAGCTAGCTGTCAGCACAGAGCCTGACAAGGGGCTCGAACCCACAAACTATGAGATCATGACCTGAGTGGAAGTTGGATCCTTAACTGACTGAGCCACCCAAATGCCCCAAAAATTGTTTCTTAATACTAGCACAAAGAAATCAATGGTCAAAAACATTCTCCTTATTTTGATTCTAAAAGATACATTTCAGACTTCATTTGAGTGGTGATTTGCTTCTATTATTGATTCGATAGACTCTTGTAATACAACTATGGCTTGAAACTGCATGTGTCTACTAAAACTCAGGAATTTTCAGGAGATGGGTATGGTAATACCAATACGAGCAACTCTTCCATTTAACAAAAATCATAACATATAAATTAAATCCCAAGGATATTATTTTGCTAAGTGACCCATAATAAATAAAAGGTAGATTGAAATAGAGATGAAAATAAAGTACATGATAATATAATGTATATAAGTCAAATATATGTATTACATATTACATATGTAGTATATGATATTAAAGAATTAATGACTATATCATTATCAAAGGGAGTAGAAATCTTAACAGGGGTGCTACTCAAGAGAAGGAGGGATATTTTGTAATGCTAAAAGGATGAAAACATTTAGAAAATACAATATTGAATGTGCATGCACTCAATAACAGAGCAAAGTATTCCTAGAACTAAGGGGAGAAATAGACAAATCCAATCAATAATCACAGTTAAAAATAAACTGTTCAAAAAACATAGTTAATCACAGTTAAAACCTTTATTTTAATGCCCCTGTTAATTTTTAGAACAAATAGACAAGTCAGCAGAGACAAAATAAATATGAACATTATCTATCCATTTGACCTAACTATTAGAGAAAACTATCTGCAGAAGTTACAAAAGGCATATTCTTTTGAATGTATATATAGAACACACTAAAATAGATCATATGCTGGATCTTAAAAATGTTTCAATAAAATGAAAGGGTTGTAATCTCTGACCACAAGGGTATTGCATTAGAAATGAAGAGTATCCATTAAAAATAAGTGCCAAAATATCTACAAAATCTGCAAATGATTGGAAATGTACACACATAAATAACCCATTAATCAATGAAAAAAAATCACTAAAAAATGAGAATATATTTTATGCTAAAAGAAAACAAAAACAAAATATCGAAGCTTGTGGAATAAAGCTAAAAACATCTTTTAAAACAGTTTATTTATTTATTTTGAAAGAGAGAGGAGAGAGAGGGAGAGAACAGGGAGAAGGAGAGAGAATCTTAAGTAGGTTCAGCACTAACAGTGCAGATTTCACAAATGTGAGATCCATGACCTGAGTTGAAATGAAGAGTCAGATGCTCAACTGGCTGAGCCACTTAGGTGCCCCCCCCAAATAAATCTTTATATGGAGGATTATAACTATAAATATCTATATTAGAGAAGAAAAACATTAAAACTATTCACATTAAGAAGCTCAAAAAAATGAGCAAATAATATCTAAAATAAATTTAAAAAGTAATACAGGTAACATTGGAATCAAGGATATGAAAATAATCATTAAGAAAATATTTAGGGACACCTGGGTCGCTTAGTTGGTTAAGTATCCAACTATTTTTGCTCAGGTCATGACCCCATGGTTCATGATTTCGAGACCCACATTGGGTTCTATGCCAACAGTGCAGAGCCTCCTTGGGATTCTCTCTCTCTCTTCTCTCTGCCTCTCTCTCTCTCTCAAAATAAATAAACTTAAAAAAATAAAATATTTAAAAACCAAGAGATGACTCTCTTAAAAAGTTAAAAATATTTATTAAATCCTAGCAAGAAAACAAAGAATACAAATGACAAATATCATTATTGAAGCATAATAGTAAAATTTTTACAGAATGAAGGCAATACAGGAATGTTATGAACATTTAATGTCAAAATTGGAGAACATACATTACTTAATTTTAAGATGTAATAAAACACTAGATATAATCAAGAGAATGTGATTTTGGCATAAAGATAAATAAATGGAAAAATTAAACAGAATCAAGTGTCCTGAAATAGACCTGTTGTTAATTTTTTGACCACTTTGCTAAGTTGATTTGATCAGTAGAAAGAATTTCTTTTTGGTAAATGATACTGGAATCACTAGAGAGCCATATAAAAAATTGATCAATCCTAACTCACTCTGCACACAACAATTAATTGCAGATTGACCACAAACTAAACCATTAAATCTGAAACTATGAAGATTCTTTTTTTATATACTTTTTTTTAAATAATTTTATTTTTTTATTTATTTCTAGGAGAGAGAGAGACAGCATGAGCAGGGGAGGGTCAGAGAGAGAGGGAGATACAGACTCTGAAATAGGCTCCAGGCTCTGAGCTCGCAGTCAGCACAGAGCCCGACGCGGGGCTCGAACCCATGAACCGCGAGATCATGACCTAAGCGAAAGTCCAACGCTTAACCGACTAAGCCACCCAGGCACCCCTGAAACTATGAAGATTCTAAGGAATTATATTACATACACGAATTAATATATATATAATATTAATTATATACATATAGAATATATACATAATGCTAATTAAATATAAAAGAAAATATGGATTAATAAGACTTCATTGAATTAAAATTTTCTGCTTATTAAAAAATGCCTCTGAAATTGAGAAGACCAGCTATTGACTATGAGAAAATATGTACAAACGTGATGTCTAATTCAAGTTCTTGTGTGCAAAATATATAAAGATCTTCAAAAATCAATAAAATAACACAATGTGGCTAAATAAAAATAAGCAAAGTTATGAAATACACACATCATAAATAAAAATATAAAAATGACTAAATTAACAGATGAAAGGTGTCCAGCTTCCTACAGAAATTAAATGTTTACTACATTTTACTCACAAGAATGTTACAAATAAAAAACTTAAATTCTGATGAAAGCAAATGGTTGTGGGGTGCTGGAGAAATTTACCCAATATTTGCTGGTAGTAGTATAAAAGAATGTCACAATTTTAGTTAAGTGTTTGGCAATTTCATAAGTACTTAAACATACATCTACCCTAGGAGGCAGTAATTCCACACATTGGTATAAACAAATAAAAGTATAAAGCATACTTTCAAATAAATATTTGGATAAGAATGTTTATAACAGTTTTATTCAGAATAGCCCAAAACTAGAAAGAACTCATATATCCAGCATCAGAAGGAGAATGGATAGGCAAGGTGTTTCATATTCACACAATGGATTACAAAGCAATTAAAAAACCCATTAATATGTACAAAAACATTATTGAAACTTAAAAGCATAATAAAAAAAAGAAACCAGGCACAAAATACTATATACTGTATACTTCTTTAAACTCTGACAGCAATGAAAAGTAATTTATTGTTAGTGAAGATGAAGAGTAAGATATTCTCATTCAACAAATTAAATGATTTTCAAATTAGTTAAATATCCCAGAACAAATCTCAAGAATAGTTATACAAATATAAAAAAATTATTCAATGTCTAAAAAGGTAAAATTCACAATACCTAGCATCCAATAACAAATTAGCAGGTATTTAAAGAAGCAACAAAAAGCATGCAAGTGAAAAAAAATCAATAATAGAAATGGACCCACAAATGATGCACATGATGAAAATATCATAAAAGGCATTTAAAACAGTTTATGACTATATTCCATATGTTAAAGAAACTAGAAGAAAGGTTGAAGACCTTAAGATATTTTAGAGATAAAAATGACAATGTCTGAGATGAAAAACAAAATATACTGGGTAGAACCATGTTAAATTAGACATTTCAAGAAAAAAGTTTAGTGTACTTGAAATATAGCAAAATAGTTTCCAAAATAAAACACAAAGAGGGAAATCACTTAAAACAAAACAAAACAAACAAACAAAAAACCTGCTGACAATGACCTGAGACACAACTTTCACGTGCTGATTGGATATATGGGTAGTATCCCTGAAGAAAGAGGACCAAAATTATTTGAAGAAATAAAGGCTGAAAATTATCCAAATTGAGTGAAAACTATTTTTCAAGCAGTTCAAAGAACTGAAAGAGCTCTTAAGAAGTATGAAAAGAAGTACAACAACAAGCATTATAATCAATTTGCTTAAAATTCGTGATAAAGAGAAATCTTTAAAACAGTAAAAGGAAAAGGATAACAAAAAAAAACAAAAGTAAAGACTAAAGCTGACTTCTCTTCCAAAGCAATGCTAGACAGAATATATTGAAGCAACATCTTTAAAGCAATAAAGGAAGTAACTACCAACGTAGAATTTTTTGTCCAGTGAAATATTTTTCAAAAACAAAAAAATAAAATAAATAATGTCTTATACAGACAATGGGAAACATTCATTACAGGAAATTTTAAATCGAGTCCTTTTAAAGAAAGAAAAAATAATAGCAGAAGGAAGACTAGTTCTACAAAAAACAATAGAGAACACTGAAAATGGGAACTACATGAGTAAATATAAAGTTTTACTATTATTTAATATCTCTAAACAATAAGACCAAAACAAAAATAATAAAAATGTATTTCAAAGTATACAACATATGTACAAGTAAAATGCATTACATGAACAATGCCAAATCTTTGAGAGGAGAAACGTAATGAAACTACTCTAATGTTTTGATGCTAGAAACATAGAACATTTACCAAGATGGACCATATCCTGGGCTGTAAACCAGGATCATTAAATTGAAACGTGTTTAAATAAAACAAAGTATCTTCTCTGTACACAATAGGAAACTGAATTAAAAATCAAGATTGAAATTGTTAACCAAATATAAAAATATTTTGGAAATATACCATACTTCTAATTAATTTATGAGTCCAAGAAGAAATAAAAAGATAAATTTAAAATATTTAGTACTGAATGAAGAGGAAACATAGTATGTCAACAGTTGTGAGGTGGTTATAGCAGAGAATAAGAGGAAACTTATCAGGCAAAATGCCTTTTTATTTATTTTTATTTTTTTAATGTTTCTTATTTTATATTTGAGAGAGAGAGAGAGAGAAAGAGAGAGAGCAGGGGAGGGGTAGAGAGAGATGGAGACAGAAACTGAGACAGGCTCATGGCTCTGAGTTGTCAGCACAGATCTGATGGGGGAGGGGGGATTGGAACTCATGAGCAGTGAGATCATGACCTGGACTGAAGTCAGACACTTAACTGACTGAGCCACCCAGGCATCCTTTTTAAAATTTATTTTTAAACATATGTTTAAACATAATTTTTTTTTAGAGTGAGAGTGGGAAGAGGGTGAGACAGGAAGAGGGGCAGAGGAAGAAGGAAAAAGACAATCTTAAGCAGGGTCTAGGCCCAGTGAGGAGCTGGGAATGGGGCTTGATCTCACAACTGTGAGATCGTGACCTGAGCCAAAATCAAGAGTCGGATGCTTAATTGACTGAGCCACCCAGGTGCCCCCAAAATTTAGAAATACATCTCAAATCAATGACCATAGTTTACACCTTAAGAAATAAGAAAAGGAAAACAAAAACACAGTGTAAAAGAAAGAACATAGTGAATGTTCAAAATATTCAAAAATAAATTAACAAAACCAGTGGGGAAAATAAGTGAGATTAAAAATTTGTTCCAACATCCATTCCTGATTAAAAAAGAAGAAGGAAAAAACCTCTCACCAAACAGTAAATAGAAGGAAAATTATTCAACTTGGTAAAGGTTGTCTATAAAACTAATAGTTGATATCATGCTTTGTGATGAAAGACCATGTTTCCCCCCTAAGATCAGGAACAGAACCAGGATGACTGCTCTTTATATTTCTACATTAAATTGTTCAGGAGGTGATGGGTATGTTCACTATTTTGTTCAAACTGATATTTTGCAGGTGTTTACATATATCAAAACTTGAAAAATTGTACACTTTAAACATGTGTAGTTCATTGTATGTCAATTATACCTCAAGAAAACTGTCAAAATCTATGTATTACATGGCATCTAAATTATACCATAATAAATATATTACTAGAAAAATAACACAAGTGATTCCTGTCTTAGGGAATTTTGAGATTTTTATTCAGTACCTTATACAAAGAAGTGAAGAAATGGGGCACCTGGGTGGCTCAGTGGGTTGAGCAACTGCCTTCAGCTCAGCTCATGGTCTCGAAGCTAGTGAGTTTGAGCTCCACATCTGCTTTGGATTCTGTGTCTCTCTCTTTCTCTCCTCCACTCATGTTCTGTCTCTCTCAAAAATAAAGAAACATTAACAAAAATTCTAAAAAAGAAAACAAATAAGTAAAGAATAAACATGTCTTAGAGAAGAGGAGAATATCAAGTCTATATCTAGGTCCAAAGTTTCCCATAACTATGCTGTAGACTGTGTATTTGTATACACCCCCCCAATTTACATGTTAAAACCCACCCTCCCCAAATGATGGTATTTGGAGGTGTGGCCTTTGGGAGGTTATTAGATCATTTGGGTGCAGCCCTCATGAATGGGGATAGTGCTCTTACAAAAGAATTTCTTTAGTCTTTCCACCATGTGAGGTTATAACTTATGGAGAGAAGACAGCCTTTGTGAACCGGGAAGCAGGGGCTTATCAAATACTGAATCTGTCAGCACCTTGATCTTGGACATTCCAGGTTTCAGAACTGTGAGAAATAAACTTCTCTTGCTCATAAGCTACCCAGTATATGTGTTCTATTATAGCAGCCTGAATGGACTACGGGCCATAGAACTAGAGTGATTTTTCTAAATGCTAATATGAACATTCCAGCTCCCTAATTTAAAGCTTTTCCTTTGACTCCACATGACAAACCTCTTAAAAATGACCTATAGATTCATGCATTGCCTCTGTTTAACTCTGTCTTTATCTCTCAGTAATATCTAAATTCCATCTTTCAACCATCCCATTGTTTCTCTCCATCCATGGCAAACTGAGCTCTGTGCTGTCTCAACATATATTAGATTACACTGTACAATCTCTTGTTTCAGTTTCTTTAAAATTCTTTTGGTCTGCCTGGAGAATTCATCTTCATTGTTCTTGTTTCATCTTCATACTTCCTCCAGAGACCCTACTTTGACCCTTAATGTTATATTAGATTCTTTTGCTATGTTTGCTAAGTGGAATGAATAGCTTCATATTCATGAAAGATTATTTTGTACCAAGAACATTATATAGAGTTGAAGAGTGAAATACCATAATATTGCAAAATTCCAAGTAAGAGATAAGGTCAAAAGGAAGAAGTATTTTAATTTCAATTCCTACTCATCTGATTATGGGTTAGAAATTGTGCATAAAGTTTAATGACATTGATTATTGTATTTAAAAGATAAAGGATTATATCCTACCAGGGCAGATAATGCAAACGATGGCTAATGTGAGTTTTAATGACTCCAAATCCCAAAATTTGGTAGCTGCAAACTTATCTCTTTCTCTTCCATCAATAACAGAGAGCAGTGCTTGGAATCTCTCTGGAGCTATATTTAGACATCCTTAAATATGAGCTCATGCAACATTTTTTTACTGCCCAATACATTCATATTCATCTCAAACAACTGGAGGTAAGAAATCTAGGATACAGAGCAAAGAGTCATAACAAAAACTGAAATAATTAGATTTCAACTTTATTTTAGAGCAAATAAAAATGACTGTAAAAAAATTAGAAAAAAATATTTATTTATTTTCTCATTTAATTTAGAAGGATGAAATGGAGAAATAAATGTAGAGTGAGGTGAAATAACATTCTAGGGTAAGTTGAATTCAACAAAAGACATTTTGTATTGTTTACTCAGATTAAAATAGGTATAGCCTTTATAGAATTTTAAAGAATGTAAAGCATTAAAAAAAGAAGACAGCAGTTTCCCTAAACATTTGTCTGCATGAAAATGATGTAGAAAAATTATTAAATTGTACATTTCTAAACCTATTACTTCATAATTTGAGGTCAATTGATATAAAGTGTGTCAAGGGTCTGAATTGAAAAAACATCATATCAGATGATCCTGAACCACACTTTCATAACCATCAAAGTGGAGATCATTCAAAATTTTGTGCCCCACAAAGAAATCCCACTAATGTTTTAACATATGTTTTAGCAGATAGTTTCCCAAGGTTTTTAGGTCTGAATATATTTAGCTATTTTGTCTTAAGTCTTAGTAAAGCATTCATATATGTGCTGTGGGAAGGACAGAATTGATTTTTCTATAGGCCTAGTGGTTTGGAAGAGATTTAGTGATAGCTAGAAGTCTGGGTCTAAACTTGGCTCCATTGTGATCTGAATTTAATTGATTTATTTAATTGTCTCATATCTGATTTTCCCCATCTATAGTATTAAATAAAATATTAATTAATTTTTATAGTTATTTGGCATAATATAGTTAACACAGTAAGCTAGCTATCATTATTATCATAGTAAAGAGTTGCCTGTATTTTTATATAAAACCAAAGCGCATACTTTAAGTGACAGATTTTAGGCTATTTGATTTAAAAGCAGTAATAAATGAAACACAAGTATATTAGCATTATCCTTTATATACAAGGTAAAATTTTCCTATGCGAAGCACAAAAAAATAGCTAGAGTATTTTCTTACACAACAAATGTACATTATCTAGTAAATGTTAATCATATTTAATATTAGTGTACATGATGTGGTTAAAAAGAGGACTTATTGACAAAATATTATCACCAACATTTATTTGTAAAGTTGGAATCTACTTTAAAGTTGTAATCTAAGCATAAACAAAGGATATTCAAGTAAAGATAAGTAAAATCACTATAGATATGGCCAGTGTTTGGAAATGTAATTTCAATGTAAATATATGGCTTATCCTTGACAGTGATAAATATAAGAAGTAGAGTCAATATAAGAATGGCTATCCAATTAGAACTATGATGATACATTCCTAAATGCACTTAAAAGATGGGTATTTCTTTTAGGCAATTGAAAAAGAAATGAAGAGCTATGCTAAATGCATGGTTTCACAGCAGTGTGAAAACACAAATTTCATGTGGGAAAAGGAAGAAAATTGCTTTTATATCAGAGAAGGCCTGGGGGAAATTAGTAGGGTGTGTGTGTGTGTGTGTGTGTGTGTGTGTGTGTGTGTGTGTAATGCAGAACAGCAGGGTGGTGGCTTAGAAGGGTTTATTTTCTGGCAAACATTGTAGCCATTTTTATTTTTAAGGGCTAAGGCTCACCTGCAGGAAAAAAAAATCACAAACAGTGTTTTTGAATAAATTTCTATTTTCCAGGTTAACTCTTTCTTTGTTGAAGTCTATTCCTTAATCTGAGGTGTTACTGTGAACACAAACCTGACCTCTCTGGTGTGAAATACAAACAGCTTTCAATTACAGAACAATCGGTAATAAAGATTAAACCTTCTGTTTAAGCAATTAACTTTGAGAAACTAGAAACCATTCATGAATTCTTAAAATTGTTCTTCTCTACTATGGATTCTATCTTGTGACGTAAAAACACAATGTGACTTTCAAATCAACATTAAGTATGAAAAGTTATTTTCTGTAAGTGCAAAATCTAATACAGAATTGGTAAGTCTAAGATGAAGAAAATAGCTATTAAAGTGATGGAAAAATATACCTTTTAATGTAAGTGTACAAGTGATCCATCAGAAAGACATTTTTCCCCTTCTATGTACTTATTTAATTTTATTTATTTAAAATGTTATTAATTAAATTAATTTATGTTTTTATTCTACAAGAATAACAGTTGACCTCCACTGAGTTTTGAGAAATATTTTTCATATTAACAATTCTATCATAGGCAAATATCTAACCTTATAAAATCGAATGTTTTGAAACTCTGAATATGGTGTTAGATAGTGTGAACTCCTTGAAACTATCAGAATGAATGATAGCAATATCCATTGCTAATTAGCAGAACTTCCAAAATGTCATTGGCAGGTTATGAACTAAACATTAACCAACAACCCCTTGCAACTTTCCTTTACATTGTCAACTCTCCCTTGTTGCTTCACTTATACAATGCTCTTAACTTTGTTGATCACCAATACCTCTGACATTGTGGTTAAACATACTGCAAAAATCAGCTGGAGAAATAGGCAAACATGAAGAAAATTGCATGTCGTAGTTGCAGGGGATATATGGGCTCTATAAAGGCTATTTGTCATCTGACTTGATATTCTAGTGTCAGGTCCTTTCAAATTCTGTGCCCGAGGATATAAATATAAAGAAAATTACTAAACTATGAAAAAGAATGACATCTTGCCATTTCTAATACCATGGACGAACCTAGAGGGTATAATGCTAAGTGAAAAATGTCAGTCAAAGAAAGACAAATAATATATGATATTACTCATATGTAAAATTTAAGACACAAAACAAACACGGGGAAAAAAAGAAATAAAAAAGCAGACTCTTTTTAAAAAATTTTTAACATTTATTTTATTTTTGAGAGACAGAGAAAGACAGAGCATGAGCGGGGGAGAGGGAGACACAGAAACTGAAAGCAGGCTCCAGGCTCCAGTCTATCAGCACAAAGCCTGATGTGGGGCCTCAAATTCGTGAAGCTCAAGATCATGACCTGAGCCTAAGTCCTCTCTTAAATGACTGAGCCAACCAGTGCCCTGGAAAAAATAAAAGCAGACTCTTAAATACAGAGAACCAACTTGTGGTTGCCAGAGAGGCGGATGGGCAGACGGATAAAATAAAATAAAAAAAGTTTTAAAAATCAGCTTCAAGAACCAGAAGCCCTACTCTCCCCTTAATTCACTGAAGAGAAATAATTCTAATATTGAAAGCCAACAAGCAGGTATTGGTCTTGGGAACAATGTAATCTTTAGAAGAAAATTAAATGATTGCAACATAATTTGCATTTCTTCTAGAACCTCTTTTTAACTGTACTACATACAAAATTCAGATTTTATTTTGTTTCTTTCTTGATATCCTGAGATCACTCCACTGTGAGGAAGTGCAGTGTAACCTACCACAAAATGAGAAGTGATATAGGAGAGAATTAAGGGACCCAGTTTATAGCCAGTATCCATTTTTAGGCATGTAAATGAGAATATCTTTTTTTCTGTAATATTTATTTATTTTAAGACAGAGAGAGAGCACAAGCAGGGAAGGGGCAGAGAGAAAGCAGGCTCCGTGTTGTCAGCACAAAGTTCAACTTTGGGGCCGGTTTTCATGAATCATGAAATCATGACCTAAGTCCAAACCGAGAGTCAGAAGCTTAACTGACTGAGCCACCCAGGCACCCTGGTAACATCTGGAACCCTTTAGCCCCAGTTGAGCTGTCAAATGACTGCAGATGCAGAAGTAATTCCAACCTACAGGATTGTAAAAATAATACAGTGCTAATTTTCACTATTGTATTTTTTTTTAAGTGTGGCAATAGCTAACTGAAAACAATGGCGAAATCTATGATCTTCTTTCTGGCTCTGCACTCTGACACCATCCACAATCTATACTCAAACCAGTACCATCACTGCACATGGAAGAACTTCTGGATTCCTTCTAGACCTCATGGAAGGGAAGGAACCTAAGAGCACCAACATAAGTAATCCATGTTCCTATGTAGTGAGAGATATGATGGGGCTGATTAGTACTTGTTGATTTACCCTTGGCCTTTTCTGATTTAAATAGCTTTGTAGAACCCCTTGATTTCTTCTGTTGGGTAAATGTTCACTTTTTCATATCTCTTCGCTGTCACCTCCTCTTCCCCAAGATAGCCACGAGGTATTGACAAAGAAGGCATGATGGTACTGTGACAGGGGTGTATATCTGCCCTCTGCCCTTTTTTCTCTTCTCTGACCTCTGGGCAAGGTGACTTGTCTGTTCTGTAAGATAGTATCCCTATAAAACCCAAAGTTGGGAAATTCATTGTTCTCCTGGTTTGGCAAAGCTCACTGGTCATTTTATAATCACTCAGTACCACCTCATCTTTTGTGGGTGATGTAGAAATTTTTCTGCTTCACTTGTATTTGACACTGATCCTGAGTTTGGTTTCAGAAACACTTTTTCCCTACCAGAGGTAATCCCCTTCTTCTAATAGCTATCTTCTTACTCCCTCATGGAGCTTCTGCAAAATCCTGAATCTCCTCCGTACCTCATTGGAGCCAAAGGAGCTATAGGAGAGGTAAGAATGCAGGAGTGAGGGGTATCTGGCTCTTCTCTCTGCACAATCAGGGCATGTTGTCCCTTTACCCTGAAGCAACTGCTCTATATTGATTCAAGACAACTCTGTGCTCTTCTCTCCCCAGAGATTGAAAATACAGAATGAATATTAAAGCCTCCTTGTTTCTCCTTTTCTAGCACTAACTCTATCTCTAGAAGTTCCTCTCAGAGGGGACAGTGAGGATGGGCGTATATGACCACTCCTTGTTTTACTTTTAATCGTGTAGATACACGATTTTTCTTACATTTACCCTTCCTGTCAGTCAGTGATTTTGCCTACATTTTATACTCCTTTCTTGCATGTTATTTGTGCTTCTCATTTTCTAGGTCAGTGATGTTGAAATGGCTCCCAGGGAACATGATCTTTCTGTAAGAAAAATAGATTTTTTTTTTCAAAATAAAACCATTAGATGCATATTTATGTTTCCTCATTTTGAGAATAAACCTCAAAATCTTTATTTCAATAAAAGTCTAATCAGGATGGTACTCCCTTTAGTCCAGCCTCCATGGGAATGCAGCTTGTTTGTTTTTCTGAAAATATGGCTATTACCCTCCCTGGACTACACAGATTAACTAGGGAATAAATCTAAAATAATAAAAACAAAAAATAAAACAAAACCCAAAGCCTTGATACTCTATCTTCAAATGCAAATTTCAAACCCCTTAACTGATTCTTTTGTCCTCCTCTGACTATAATATATATTCTCTTATTCTATCTGACCAACTTGTTTCCGTTAATTTTATTTTTAATTCTACTTAAATGTCACCTCCTTCAGGAAGCCTCCCTTGACATTCTTTATTGGCTATTCCTAGCCCCCATGTTTAGGTGCTCCCATAACACCCTAAACAATAACTACCTCTCTCTCTTTCTCTCTCCCTCCCTTTCTCCTTTGCTCTCTCCTCTCTCCTCCTTTCTCTTCCTGTCTTATCTCCTCTCTCCCAACATGGCTGTGAGTTGCATGAGAACAGGATCCATTTTGGTATACCCAATGCCCATGTAATTATTGACACATTGTATGTGTTAAATAAAAGTTGAATAAAAGAGTCAGTGTACATAGCTATACATGAAAAGCCAGAAGATAACCGAAAGACTGATTGATAAACACAATATTAGAGCACTACAATAAAGTTGTAGACACCAAATGATTAACATTGTTATGTTGTGATTGTCATATACATTCGTCATAATACAGTGAGGACTTCGGTACGCTTAAAATGCTATAAAAATGTCCTGATCCGAGACATTGCGGCACTTAGGTCATGCTTGTGCAAATAGAATCTGTGACAATGATTTTTCGAGGCTTCTATTATTCACTAATTCTTTTCTGATTGAAATTATATTTCTTTAGCTATGCTATTACCTTCTAACCTTTTTATTCTAACTTTAAGATGTACCTATCTGTCTCTGATTTGATCCATTCTGTTTATTTTGTACTTTAACTTCCTGATGACAATCTTCTTGTCCTCATTTTTGAGTTCTTTTATTTATCATCCAAACTAACACACTTATGAGAGTGAGCTGATGCAGTATTAATAATTATGACAGAACAATAGGCATAAATCTATTTTTGGTTTATGAACTGTTTGACAAACTGAGATGTCACCTTACTTAATTCCATCTCTTAAAGGCTATTCACAAGGGTACAAGATTGAATCCCTGCCCAACACCAAAGCCTAAGGGCAGGGTTATAAATTTATATTGTTATTCTAAAAGACACAGAATGTTTAGGAATTAATGGTGACATCTAGTTATAAAAACTGAACTTTACTTAAATAATTTAAGAAAGTATAGAACATATGAACAGGCAAATAGTTAAAGTAAAATAAGTAACCATAGTATTAAGCACTTAAATCCTCTGAGACTTTTCATGTCACAAAATAAACAAATACACAAAATATGACCTCTCTTTTGAACTTATTTGGATGTCTTCCATGAAGCTATAGATTCTATTGTTAATAGGGGAAGTACTGACTTGTTTCTCCTTGTAATTTTCCAAGTTCAATGCTGATCTCTCATTTGTTTGAACTGTGTGTCCTCGACTCCCATCAATTCAAAATACCTTTTGTAAGAGTGCCTGGGTGGCTCAGGTTGTCAACAATTAGAATCTTGATTTTGTCTCTGGTTATGACCTTGAGCTTCATGGGACTGAGTGCCAAATGAGGTTCCATGCTGACAGCATGAAGCCTGCTTGGGATTCTCTCTCTTCCTCTCTCTCTGCCCCTCCCCTGCTTGCTACTCATGTACCTTTCCTCTCTCAAATAAACTAAAAAAAAAAAACCTTTTATTGTAAGAACTTCTTTTCTCTTTTTCTTCAGGAAGTTCAAACTATTCACTTTCTACATACCCTCTAGTTCACCTCTGCTTGCATTATTATGATTTTACTCTCCTACACTTTGGGAATGACAAACAAATACACGTATACCACACAGGTGCACAGACACACACACACACACACACACACACACACAAATACATACATACACTCACTTTCATGCATTTTCCTACTCCTTTTCTCTATAAAACTAGATACTAATCCTCACTGTTTGAGATTAAAATAAAAAATTGCCTTCAAGTAATATAAACTTTGAAAGTGAAACTACTAAGTCAGAGTGGAGAGAAATTATGCGGAATATATCCAACTCACTGAGTTCTAAGAATTAAAATAAAAGCAAGTCAAAAGGAAAGAAACTTATCTAAATAAATATGATAAATTGTTGAAAGAGCAGGGATTATGTCTATGTATTTTGAATTACTTGACTAATATTCAGTGTAATAGTGATGGCTAATTTGACTTCCTTGATTTTCCATTAGGAATAGGAGGGAAGGAAGGAAAGCAGGAAGGAAAGGAAGGAAGGAAGGAAGGAAGGAAGGAAGGAAGGAAGGAAGGAAGAAGGGAAGGAAGGAAGGAAGGAAGGAGAAAGAAGAAGAAAGAAAGAAAGAAAGAAAGAAAGAAAGAAAGAAAGAAAGAAAGAAAGAAAGAAAGAAGAAGGAAAGAAGGAAGGAAGGAAGGAAGGAAGGAAGGAAGGAAGGAAGGAAGGAAGGAAGGAAGGAAGGAATGAAAGAAAGAAAGAAAGAAAGAAAGAAAGAAAGAAAGAAAGAAAGAAAGAAAGAAAGAAAGAGAGAGAGAGAGAGGGAGGGAGGGAGGAAGGAAGGAAGGAAGGAAGGAAGGAAGGAAGGAAGGAAGGAGGGAAGGAAGGAAGGAGAGAGGAAGGAAAGAAGAGAGATGGAGGTAGAGGAGAGATATAGGGGAAGAAAAAAGAAGAGGGGAGGAAAGAGAAGTGGAGAGAAGAAGAGGGGAGAAAAGAACAGAATTAAGGTTAGTTCTTGTCAAAATTTTTCAAGGTCCACTGAGACTTAAAGTCAAAGTGAAGGGGTGCCTGGGTGGCTCCGTGGGTTAAACATTTGATTCTTGATTTCAGCTCAGGTCATGATCTCAGTTTGTGTGACTGTGCCCTGCATTGGCCTCTGCTGACAGTACAGAGCTTGCTTGAAATTCTTTCTTTCTTGTTCTTTCTCTGCCCCTTACCCACTGGTGCTCATGTACTCTTTCTCTCAAAAAAAAAAAAAAAAAAAAAAAAGAATAGACTTAAAAAAATTAAAATGAATAGCAAAACTGATTAATAATAGGGGCAATTTGATTTAATTTTATTTGTAGCTCTTTTAGGAGATTGTAGCTGATGGCCACATAGAAGGATTGAACTTTCCCCTCCTTTTTTGTATTCATGTTGTGGTATTAGGTGTGGCTCTCATACCTGATTTAGCTTCCTCTGCTGCCCAGACCTGGTGTAGCCATCTGAGCCCATTAGCCACACCTCTTCAGACTAGGGGCTGTCTCAGAGGCCCCTCTTCCCTCCTGTGGTAGGATTCTGAGAAGCTCTGGCACCCAGGCCTGCCCTCACGCACTTGTGGAAACTGACTTCTTCCATCCCTTCTGGACTTACACAAAGTACATATTCTGGACCTGGATCTGATGTGGCCAGCAGCTGACTAAAAGATCCAGGAAGCCGTTCTTGGAAGCATGAGAGAGTTAATGCTCTGTGGAAAGCCTTGTGCAATGAGAAGCAGAAGATGGGAAAAGGGGGATAAGCTTCTTTCTTTCTCCCATGACTAGGGTGTGGTAAGATGCAGGGTTTCCTCCAGACCTGCCCTGTGACTGAGCAACTACCCATTTTACTGTGAGAACTGGGGCCAAACCCAGCAACTAACCACTTTGTTTTCTTTCCAACTCTTTTCTTCTTGTTATCATCTTTCTTGTCTAGGATCCTACCACCCAGTAAAACCTTCACTTTGCATCAGGCTGTTTTCTAGGGAAACTCCCCCTAAAATTGTGTATCTCTATTCTTTAATACTGTTAGAGATGGGAAGTTGCACTTTTGTATGGATTTTTATAGATTTCAATGAATTTCTTCTATTCAATCATATCAACTTTTGGTGATATTTATTCTAAGTTTTTCTGAAGTCCATCTCTCTTACTTACTCCTACTTACACTGTCGTAGCATGGGCTCTCATCATCTCTGTCCTGGAATATAGTATCAAGATTCTATTTGCCAATTTCTACTTTTGTTCTTAGATTCAGCCTCCATGCAGCTGTCAGAGTGATCTTTCTAATCTGAACTGAATATCCTTTCCTTTTACTTTAAAACCTTTTAATATCCCCTCTTTGATAATAAGCTAAATTCCTATCTCTAAGGTAAGTACAGTTTGCTCTGGGATGTATTTCCAGTTTTTTGTATCTTTGTATCATTGCTCATGTTCACCTCCTCTGCCTAGGACACCTCACCTGCCCTCTCTTAACTTCTACCCATCCTTTAAGGCACTAGTTCTTGACATGTTGAGAGTCACAGACCTTTTACTATTCAAGTAAAAGCTATGGAATCACTCTTTCAAACAAGACAAAACAAACCGAAACATAATGTATGCATTTTGCCCAACATTTAGAAGGAGAATAGACCTTCACCTTGCCCCCAAATCTACTCTCATTCATCTCCTCTATTTAATTACCCTTAGACTGATGTGCCACCCCCTGAGAAGTCTTCCTGATCTATTGATGTTATTGTCTCTGTCATTGAGATCTCCTTGATACCCCAGATTGTGCTTATTTCTGATTCCTTGTTTCTGATTCCTCAAGTGTCTTTTATGTAACAGACAAATGATATTTATGTGTTGAATGAATGAAATAAATGAATTTATTGGTCCTCCCATTGTGTATTTGAAACCTTCAGGACATAACTGATGGGACTCATGAGACACACACAGTAAAATTATTTTACAAATGGAAGAAGGACTTGTAGGATGACTAAGTGACTGGATTCCATGACAGAACAAGAACCAAAACCACCTTCTCTTGATTACAAGTTCTTGAATGCATGGTTATGTATTTAGAATGAAACAAAACGGCTTTAACCTGTTTCCTTGACTGTTTTTGCCTTGACACTTTCAGATTATTAAGAGACAAAATTTAATCCTGACTATATATCAAGTCTCTTTTATTATCTGACCTCCAGAACAACTTTGGTAAAAAGAAATTTTTAAAAATTTTTTTAATGTCTTTATTTTATTTTGAGAGACAGAGACAGAGAGCAAGAAGGGGAGGGGAAGAGAGAGAGGGAGACACAGAATTGGAAGCAGGCTCCAGGCTCTAAACTGTCAACACAGAACCCAACATGGGGATAGAACCCATGAACTATGAGATCATGACCTGAGCCAAAGTCGGACGCTTAACTGACTGAGCCACCCAGGCACCCCAGTAAAAAGTCATTTCTAGCATGAAAGATACATGAGTGAGAGAGTCTAGTCCAGATGCAATTTTGCTTACTGACTCATAAGACAAAGTTAGCATACATTTTTAAATGGCTTTATAGAACCGAACCTTTCCATTTGGGAGTGTGGGCAAACAGCTTTGTTTTTGTTTTGGCAATTGACACCAGAGTTTACATTAGGATTCAGAATCTATTATCTAGGCTAGCTGGCTTTGAATACATTTCCCCAAATTTATATACTGCTAATGAGATTCTTCTTGAAAACATTTCAGGATCCTTCACTGAGGGCTTCTCTGAAGAATTTAATTATAATTTTATTTGAAATATAGAAATCATGTTTGTTTTATATCACAGAAGTGAGCTTGTTTTATTTTTTCTTTACGTTTATAGTTCTTACAACTCTGTCAAAAGCAAAGACTTTATGATATAAGCAGTTAACTTTTGTTTTTCCCAATAATAGATCATCATGTGTTTAATGTTTTCAGCTTATTTCTCATAAAGCATTTCATTGCCTGAAAGTCTATTCATAATAAGCACAGGCCAGTACTTCCCTGTTCAATGGCTAAATATGTTATCCCTAAATGATTTATTTGGGGTGAGCCAAGCAAGCATTTATTTTTTCTTTCTTTCTTTCCCTTTTTTTTGGTCAGGATTTAATAATCTCACAGCTATTAAAAATTTTCTGTCCTTCTGCATACAAGCTAAGACAGAAGAAGCATAGAGAGCATAGACCAAAATAAGGCAAATAAATATCATTTTTTGCATTAATAACATACATAAAAAATATTTTTAAAAACTAAGAGAGAAAGCTGTGTTTTACCGTATTCTAACCACTAATAAAACAAAAGTCCCTGAACATTGTTATTAAAAAAAAAATAAGAGGACTTCAAAAAGTGGAAAGAAGGAGGCAGACTAGCTTGGGAACTTGGGACCCAAATAATGACAAACTGTGAGTTTCCTGAGTTTTTTTTTTTTTCTTGTCCCTAATATCTTAAACTTGGTTGTCAAGACCTAGCATACCAGAAGCTTCAGTAGACATTGACATAAAATGTCTAAGTAAAAGCCTTTTCTCTTTAGTCAAAGGACAGGAAAAACTCAACATAACACAACAGAAAACTTTTAAACAATTATCTCCATACTCCAGAAACACACCACAGGAAAAAAAAGAAAAACAAAAAAAACAAAAAAAAAAAAAACAAAAAAAAACTGTGGCTCCACAGTGTCAGCAAAGGCTGAGTGGAGAGTTTAGATTTCCACCTTTGCAAGGTTACAATGAAGTCTCTCAATACAACTGCTAAGTCTTTAAAATAATGAAGTAGACTCAGGGATCTCTTGGGTTACTTTTTATTCCCCCAAACCACAGGGTAAGTATATTTAAAAATAACATGTTGATGTTTCTTTATACAAAATTATGTATAAAACCTGGTGCTGCAGTCCAAAATTTACAGACATAAAAGTAAATGTTGAAATTCCTTCGACTATGACCATATCATTTTGTATTGTCTATTAAGCCATTCTCAATACACCATAATCACAACAAATTCTAATTCTTCAGTCCTTATTAGAATCCCTAAGGCAATTTTCTCTGTCAATTTTCAAACGATCTCACAGCATGGCCTTGAGGATAAAATTAGAAAGTGTTTGGTAAATTGAAAATGTCTGTCTGTAACATGACAATCAGCATACCTCAGTTCTTCATCCAGAGATGAACAGACTCAAAAATGCATAGTGCGATGTGAAGTGATAATGTGTAAAAGCATCTTAAGAATGGACACAGAGGTTTTTCAATTCTAGAAAAACCTTTAAGTTGTCATTTCACCTCTCAATATACCAGTTTGTTTCTCAAAATCTCTTTAAGAAAGTAGAGACTCTATCCTTTACTGGATCTTCCATGTGAGCACATGGCCGATGTCAGTCACTCAGTAAATGTGTCATGTGATTGAGTGAAGAGTAAGCTACCAGCTTTTAAAAATGTTCAGATAATTGAATTCAATATTTAATAGCTTTTAATATGTAAAAGCATGTTGTAAACTGCAGAGTACTATTGAACTAGCTGATCTACTTCTTGTTCCTGCTTCTTAATCAAAGTCATATGCACTTGCTTCTCTCTTAAAGCACCCAAATTTATTTGTGTTTTTTAAGATTTATTTATTTATTTAAAAATTTTTTTTTAATGTTTTATTTATTTCTAGGGGAGAGAGAGAGAGAGATAGAGAGAGAGACAGCATGAGCAGGGGAGGGTCACAGAGAGAGGGAGTCACAGACTCAGAAACAGGCTCCAGGCTCTGAGCTGACAGTCAGCACAGAGCCCGACGCGGGGCTCGAACCCACAAACCGCGAGATCATGACCTAAGTGAAAGTCGGACGCTTAACTGACTAAGCCACCCAGGCGCCCCTAAGATTTATTTTTAAAAGCAGCTTTGAATTTACAACGGAACTCAGAAGAAGGTATAAATATTTTCATATATCCCCTGACACCATAGATGCATAGATTGCCCCCATTATTAATACCACTCACCAAAATGACACATTTAACAAAGACAAAGCTACACTAACAGGTGATAATCAACCAAAGCCCATAGTTTATCTTAGGGTTCCTTCTTTGTGTTGTATAGTTTATGGGTTTGGATAAAGTATAACAATATATATGTATCCATCATTATGATAGTATACAGAGTATTTTCATGGCCTCACAAGTTCTCTGTGTTCTGCATATTCATTTCGCCTCCTCTCCCTCTGGCAATCATTGATGTTTTTATTGTCTCCATAGTTTTGCCTTTTCTAGAATGTCATATAGCTGGAATCATACAGTTTGTAACCTTTTGAGGTTCACCACTTTCCCTTAGAAATATGAATGTAAGATTCCTCAGTACTAAAGTGTTAAATTCCTGTTGCAAAACTTCCACCTGCTAAGCCCTTTTTCAGTCTTCCACTTCCATGGAATTATTCCTCTTCATTCCTTACAGTTTTTAGTTCCTGCATTCCCACTGAAATCTAACTGTTTTTGCTCTTCTGTGCTTGAATATAAACATGACTGGAAAATGTATAGAAAAAAATATTGATTTTCCTAACTTTAAAATTATGATGACTAACCTCAATGGAGCTTTAAAAGATACCTTCCCATTATCCCTAGATCTACTCTTTCTAAATGCTGATTTAGGGGACCATGTGTTAGATTAACAGAGCCCTTTGCCAACCCCCCCATTTTTGGTATTTTTTTAGTGTTTACTTATTTATTTTTTATTTTTAAAAAGTTTTTAATGTTTTTTTATTTATTTCTGAGAGAGAGAGAGAGAGAGAGAGACAGTGTGAGCAGGGGAGGATCAGAGAGAGAGAGGGAGATACAGAATCTGAAGCAGGCTCCAGGCTCTGAGCTAGCTGTCAGCACAGAGCCTGATGCGGTGCTCAAACCCACGGACTATGAGATCATGACCTGAGCCGAAGTCGGATGCTTAGCCGACTGAGCCACCCAGGCGCCCCCAATGTTTACTAATTTTTGTGAGAGAAAGAGAGACAGAGTTTGAATTGAGGAGGGGCAGAGAGAGAGACACAGAATCTGAAGCAGGCTTCAGGCTCCAAACTGTTACCGTAGAGCCTGAAGGACAAACCGACAAACAACAAGATTGATCATTTTCTAAGCCAAAGTTGGAGGCTTAGCTCAGTGAGCCACCCAGACGCCCAACACCCTGCCCCTTTTAACTTCTGTTTGGATTTGAACCAAGAGGCAACTGCAGGGAAAAGGGAGTGTGTCACGGATACTTTCAGGGGAGTGCACTCTGCAGAACCCATTTCGTCTCGTTTTAGTAACTTTTTCTGTCTCTTTCAGACTAGAGGTGAATGCTTGAAAGATACTAGCCCTGATTTATTACACTATGCATTAAGGTTGTCTCATACCGACACCTTTGTAAATAATCTCATTGTGTGTTAATTCTCTTTGAATTATCCAACTTCCAGTGTGCCATCTGTAACAGAAAACAAATCCTTAATGTTGTTTGACACTAACACTTTTCTCCCACTCTCTTATACAATTAGTTTCTATTTTTTCTAATGTTCTCAAATGGCCTGCAACTTTTTTTCTATTCTCACTTTCAGTTCATGACCTTACTCTGAAAAAAAACCAAGAAAACGAACTCAATAGAAAGTTTGTAATATCCCATTTCTATCTACATCTACCCAATATACCTGAATCCAACACTGACACTCAACTGTGTCAATACTTCTATCATGGCTGATTCAAAGTAATCAATATGATGCCTTGAGGCTGGAATAACCAGTTCTCAGCATCTATGCTAGCCCGTTCCCACACAGCTCTGTTTAGGCAGGGATTTGATCTGTTTGTTCACTGCCCTATGTGCTGTAGATGATTAATTAGTATTTTCTGAATAAGATAAAAATGGTAGTTAACTACAATTCAGTATTTAGTTGCTAAATAATTTCTGAATACGGCTGAGTAAACATGATTATGGGTAGGCATTTGTGTATATAATATAATTTAAACTTATCTGTTCAGCTATTACTTTAAAAAACATGTTTGCTTTAAAGTTCTCGACCTTTTCTGAACTGTAAAGAAACTTCCCTTTTCAACGTTCATTTATTTGTATTGCCAACATGAGTACGTCTAAGAAAATGAAATATGTTTTTTCCTCTGCTTTAGTATATGAACTCTCACGCCTTACAGAGTAAATAGTAATATTAAGAGACAGAGTGTATGTTGACAACTGATTCATAGCAAGAATATACATGTAATTGAGTTAAAATCAGGACTGTGTTCTGTGAAATATGATTAATTGTACTTATTTCCAGGTTCAGAGCAGAAGTTGAGGCAGAGTAGAATAATGCAAAATAGAATATTTAAACAGCAGGCCAGGAAAACACCCAGTTGGTATCACAGTATTTTGTATAAACATTTATTTACTTATTTGAAATATTGCCTGTTTCTTAAGAACCTTGCTGATAATTTTCTTTCAAGGCCAAGTGGAGTGATAAGCATTGGCAGAGGAAATCTATGAAAGTAGAAAATCCCTGGATTTTAGATTAAAGTGTTTTCCTCACAGTTTATGAACTCTAGAGACTATAAACTCTTCTTTGAAAGCTCACTTTACAGTCCTTCTGGTTGTAAAGATAGCCTTCAAGCTGAAAATCAGTGTATACTATAAGCGGAGAGTAAATTTCTTTCATTTGCTTGTTAAAACTCCTTGCACTTATTGTTCAGTATATTTGGGAGTACAGAACAGAATAATACGTATTTGGCTTACAAAGAATGGAACAAAAATAGATCAGTTATAAATTTGCCAAACTCTTCTCAGGATACTAACAATACTTTGGCAGTTGTGCTTGTGGGTAAAGAATAAGTTACATTACAGATTTCTACCTGGTGCACTGTACAGTTAATATGGGTTTATCGTAGGAAAAAATAGACTCCTCTTCTGAAGAGCACATAAAGCTTTCCTGATTTGCAGACAGCAGTTTCATATTGTGTTTCTTCATTTCAAAAGGTAAATAAATAAGTGCTTCTTGTGGTAGGTTGAATAGTACCCACTGTCCCAGACTTGCCCATGTCCTACTCCTTAGAGTCTATTACCATATATGTGATAAAAGGAGATAAAAAATATGTGATTAGGTTAAGAGTTCTGATATGAGGAGATTATTTTGGATTATCTGGGTGTGTCTAACATAGTGAGAAGGCTCCTTATAAAAGGAAAGCTGGAAGTCACACAGATGAGATGGTGATGTCACTGAGGGAACATATAACAGAGTGATGTGATCACAGGCCAAGGAGGGCCAGAAGCCTCAAAAACTGGATGAGGCAAGAAACAGATCCTCCCCTGGAGCATCTAGATGGAAAGTTCTCTGCCAACCACTTGATTTCAACTCTGTAAGATTCCTTTGGAATGTCAGACCTCGGGAACTATTAAGATAATGCATTTGTATTGTTTTAAACCACTAAATTTGTAGTAACATGTTACAGGAACAAAGAAAAACTAACGCTTTTTTAAGTGGTAAACTTACTTATAGAAATGTTTCAAAGTAATTTAAAGTGAAAAATATGTGTAGTTATTATATATATGTTATACATATGCTGAAATATATATGTTGAAATGTATGTATGATGAAAGCATCTATAATCTTTTTGGCAAGTTATGAGTAGGAAAACCTTTGAACTTTTAAAAGTTTATTTCTTTGAATGATAAAAGTATTTCATAAAACAGCAGACTTTTTTGATATAGAGCATAAATAGTCTTATTTAAAATCTAGTATACACAATTTATTTTCAATGGATTTAATAAGCATTTTCATTGAAGTATGTTCCCAGCCTTATCATCTCATAGATTAGAATTATATAAATATACTAAATATTGATAAATAAAATCAAATAGTTTTACATATATTTCAATTTTGTCTCAATCATTTTTTAACTGTAAGCATGCTTGAACTAGAGAGAAGAAACAGAAAAAGATTAAAAGAAATTTTGTGAAGATGATGAATTTCTTAATGACAGAAATCGCAATATTATTATATATTAGCAAACATGTTGAAACTTGAAAACTAATTTATAATGAATAAAATCAATATTTACTGTTAGAGATACGATATGGGAAATCTTAAATATTAAATTCCAACATTACTAAATTTATATACCAATTCTTTCTACAAAGGCTGATTATGTATTTTATCTTTTGACTAATAACTTCCAGTTAATAAGTATTTTTAAAAGAAATTATGAGCCTTTGTTAAATAATAATTGCCATCACAAATAGTTGTAAATTTAATAATAAAAAAATAATAAACATTTTATTATTTCAAATGCATTCATGCAAATCCTACCGAGAAAGCCAAAGATTTTCCTTTATAAATTATGTTTTTAGAGAAAAAAAAGGAAGGTGTCTGAACAATCTGTGGAGAATCTTGTGTGAAGCCACAAGGTAGTTAAATTAAAACTAATTGGTTTAAGGCTAGGTGAAAATATGAATTCGTTCAGGGAAGAAGAAACAATACATGACCAATAATTACATGAAAAATAGCTAACAGAATTATTAATAGTGAAATAAATACAAAATTAAAAATATTTTAAGATAAAATGTGTTGCTTATCAAACTGGGAAATTATTTTTAACAGGATAATGAGCAGATTTATTATAATTTTATGAGAGTGACACATTTCCTTCTGACAGTACAGGAGGGAGTTTGAAATGGTACAGACTTTCTCGAGGCTAAATTGGCAATACTCTGTATCTCCAGTTCCTGGTAGATTTTTACTTTGATATTTAGTAAAAATAAGATGAACATGCAGCAATACTGCCATCTTAATAGAGCAAGGATATTCTGGGAAAGTTCCAGTACCTTCTTTTATCCTGATATAACCATATACAGTTTCTATGAAAATTGTATGAGCAGTGCAATAGTGATCTTTCTCAACTACTGTATGAGATTATTTGTAAATATGATGGTTGAGGAAGGTAGTGACAAGCAGATTTATCCCTTATTGTAACCAAGGCACCAACACACAAAGGAGTTAAGAATTAGACACAACATTTGTGAAGAAGCAAAAGTAATGGAGACTGTGATGCTTTTAAATAATAATCATAAAAAATCCCATTGGCGTTACCACAGGGTGTATTAAAATTAATTGTTTTCCACTAACATGAAAGACAAACCAGGTCTTCTAAGCAGCTGGATTTCATGCTGTGCCTACCACAGGTCCTTTGAAGTGTTCACTCTCTTCCATGTAGAAGCAAGGTATTAGTATTTGTGAGAGAGAAAGATGAAGAATTTTCAGGGGAGGAAGTATTAGTAAATACATTTTTATTTATTAAAATATTGAACCAAAAAATCTAAATTTCATGACATATTTTAAATTCTTAAGATACAGAGCTGGGAAAACACCATTCATTTGAGTAGTCTTACTTTCATTTGAAAGCTATAATCTGTGTCTTTTCAGTTTAAGAATTTAGTATGTACTTTCATTTTCTGCAGGATCTGTCTACGTGGATGAGGTTTAGGGGATTCAGACATTGCATATAAATCAGAAGTTGAAAAAAGCACAGCAATCTGAAAACTTTCTAAATGACTTAAATCAACTGAATGAACATGTTTTAATTAACACTGGCACTTCTTGAAACATAATAAACCATAAAATGGACTTGCAAGTAAACTAGAAACCCAAGATTTTGTTTGTTTGTTTATTGTTTTGTTTTGTTTTCAGTTTTGTGTGTGTGCCTGTGTGTGTGTGCAAATAATATCCTACTGCCTTACCCAGTTCACCAGTATCAGTTCTCTTCCTTTTTTAAAGTTATTTATTTATTTATGAGAGAGAGAGAGTGAAAAGAAGAAAGAGAGGGAGACCCAGAATCTGAAGCAGGCTCCAGCCTTTGAGCTGTCAGCACAGAGCCTGATGTGGGGCTTAAATTTATGAACCATGTGATCATGACCTAAGCTGAAGTCAGACATTCAACCCAGACTCCCCAGTTACCTTTCTTACTTAGGTTTAACATTGCATTGAGTTCCTATTGCTGTATAACAGATGACTGCAAACCTAATTACTTATACTAATTTGCTATCTCACAGTTTCCATGGGTTTCCTGTCCAAGCATGGGTTCACTGGGTCCTTTGTTCAGTGTCTCACAAGGCTGAAATTAAGTTGTTGTGTGGGTTTCTATCCTTTCTAAAGGTTGGATCCTTTTTTCAAGCTCACATGGTGGTAGAATTCATCACCGTCAAGCCATTGGATGGTTAGATGCCTCCAGTCTTGATGGCTGTCAGCCAGATCCTTGTCACATGGTTCCCTCCAATCGATGTCTTCAAGGGCACACCTGATGAGAACAGGCACAACCAGATAATCTCCATTTTGATTAACTCAAAATCAAGTAGTTAGTAGTCTAATTATGAGAGTAATATCCTGTCATATTCACAGGTACTGTCTGCACCCGTGGGGTGGAATTATACAAGATGTGTACACTGGATGGGTACGGAGGAGAATCTTGAGGCTGTTTGAGCACCTGTGCTCGCTCTCTCTCTCTCTCTCTCTCTCTTTTTTTCCTCAAAAATGTAGTCATTTAGGAGTAAGTTGGAGATATAATTCCCCTTTTCTCATGCAATATTTTCTAAGGCTGATCTAATTTTCTAAAATTATTCTTTCTCTAATTAGGCACAAATAATATTTTTGAACATTCTTTCTTTTTTCTTTTAGTTACTGTGACCACACTGAGTAAAAATATTTCTTCCACAGGCAACTGTATCATTTTTTAAAAATGTATATTTTAAAATCCTTCCTTAGATCTTATTACTGTTCCCCAGATGGCTGGGGGTGAAGATGCTACTCCTTTTCTATACCTGTGACAGATTGCTATTATGCCTACATTTGTTATTATCCCCCAGAATTTTCTATCAAGTTCTGAAAAACATGTCTGCTTTTGCATAATGGAATACCTGCTCCTAGACATTGTCCTGTACCTACATTGCTGCCTGTCCAGTATATGCACATAGTCAATTTTAAGAGTTAATGATATATTATTTTCCTAAGTGTGTGTAACAGTTTACATTTGCTCCATCAGTATATTGGTTCTTACTACTCTACAATCCCAGCAATACATTTTACATTTTGCAAATTTATTAACTATAAAATATTTTTTCATTATAGTTTCAACATACATTTCCTGATGATGGGCATCATTCCTTATATCTTTTGTTCATCTGTGCTTTCTTTTGAGTAAAATGCCTTTTTATGGTGTTTCTTTAGTTTTCTGTTTGTTTCTTTTTCTTGTTACTGATTTGCAAAAATTTGCATATATTCTATACTCTAATATTTTCCAGTTATATCTGCTGAAATATTATCTCTTGGTTGGGGCCTTGCCTTTTCACTTACTTTATAGTATTTTAAGACAATGGGATTCTATAATTGTATTGTAATATATTACTTTCCCCATGACATTTTGACTATCTTATTTATAAAACAATACAAAGCAAATTTCCTTTCTTTCTTCAGAATCATGAATATATTTCCTACATTATTTGAAGAATTTTAAACATTTGCATTTCACATTTCAGTTCCAAATTCATCTGGAATTATAAGGACTTGTAAGATAATTTACAATTTTTCTCTTTGTTCTTTTTAATTAGAAAAATATGTTAATTAGGAAAGTATTATAGCACTTACTTTTTAATGTTCTTTTTGAGTATAGTAGACACACAAGATTACATTAGTTTCAGGTGTACAGTAAACATAGTTATTCAACAACACTACAGGTTATGCTGTGCTCAGCACAAGTGTAGCTACTATCTGTAGCCATTAAACCCTATTACAGTATCTTTGATCATATTCCCTATACTGTACCTTTTCTCTCTGTGACTTACTCATTCCATAATTGGAAGCCTCCCTCCTTTTCACCCATTCTGCCTATCCCCCCATCATCTACCCTCTGATAACCATTGGTTCATTCTCTGTATTTTTTTTAAATGTTTATTTATTTTGACACAGAGAGAAAGAGAAAGAGAGAGAGAGAAGGAGGGAGAGAGAAAGAAAGAGAGAGCAAGCGGGGGAAGGAGCAGAGAGAGAGGGAGAGAGAATCTCAAGCAGGCTCCATGCTGACTGATATGGGGCTCCATCTCAAGAACTGTGAGGTCACTACCTGAACTGAAATCAAAAGTTAGTTGCTTAACTGACTGTGCTCTCTATTTTCAGAGATATGATTGTTTTTTTTTGTTTATTTGTTTTCATTTTTAGATTCCCCATTTAAGTGAAACCATATAGTATTTGTTTTTCTTTGCCTGAGTTATTTCACGTCATAATGCCTTCTAGGTCCATCCATGTTGTTGTAAATGGCAAGATCTTATTTGTTTTTAAGGCTGAGTAATATTTGTATATACATACACACACACAGCACAACATCTTCTTTATCCATTCATCTATGAGTGGGCACATGGGCTACTTCCATATCTTGGCTATTGTAAATAATGCTGTAAGAAACAGAAAGTGGGTGCATATATCTTTTTCAGTTAGTGTTTCCTTTTAATACCTTTACTACTGATCATAAATACTGCCTTGTTATATATCAAGTTTCTATATATTTGTTAATTTATCTCTGACTTCTCTATTCATTTCTTTTGATCTATGTGATGATCCATATACCACTATGAAGCCAGGGCTTGCTCACAACATCAGACAGCCAGCAGCAGAGACCAATGTTAGCCCCTGATGCAGCACTACTCATTGAGGACACCAGCCACATGTGAACTGGCTATTTGATTATGCCACCCAACTTTCTTTCCTCACTCTCACTTTACACAGGTGCCAGACCTAGATCACAATTTGAAAACTCCTCCCAACCACTTCTCCTAAGCCTTTTATATTGCACAGGTTTTTCCTCAAATAAAACCTTTAAAATCTAATCTAGTCTTGCTGTTGTCAGCTTCTCACACATCATTAACTGAAACTTATGTTCCTTCTGAGAGAATTTGCTTATATTTCTTCTAAGTGTCTGAAATCCCTACAATCATTTTAGACTAAATTCTTAGCTTGGATTATTTTGAACCATACATTTTAAGTAATGGAAACACAGTCTCAGTACTAATTATTTCCCTTTCATCTGAGAGCCAATACCTGTAGAAGCAAATTTCCATACTGTCTTCCTCTGGGATGAAATTTCTTTCTTTACCCTTCCACAGAGGATATACTTTTAGGCAGTCCCAGTTTTATGCAGAAGTCTTCATTATGACTTTTCACTTTTCTGTCCTTTGTTACCTCAGTTAATCCATTAAAAAGTTCTGCAGCAAATTTTTCTTCTAGTCCATATGGAATAAAATGCCCATATTGTATGATCTGATGCATATTAGAATTCTAGGAAATGAGAACTAATCTGTATTGGTTGCCTGCAAAACGGGCTATGGGGAGGGATATAAAGAAGGGACTAGAAAAAAGTCACAGGGAACTTTGGGGAATTAGATAAACCCATTTTTTGAATGTGGGGTTTTTTTTGTGTGATGTATGCATTTGTCCAAAGTTGTCAAATTATACACTTTATGTACAACTTATTGAATGTCAGTTATGCTTCAATAAAACTGTTTGAGGAAAATTGGGTCTGGCTCCTGAGGAAGTAAATTTCTTGCCTTATAATCTTGAAAATAAAAATATGTTAAAATATTTAGCTGTTATTCTATTTTATTTATTTTTTTTTAAATGTTTTTAATTATTCCTAAGAGAGAGAGAGAGACAGCGTGAGCCAGGGAGGGTCAGAGAGACAGGGAGATACAGACTCTGAAATAGGCTCCAGGCTCTGAGCTAGCAGTCAGCACAGAGCCCGACGAGGGGCTTGAACCCATGAACCACGAGATCATGACCTAAGCAAAAGTCGGACGCTTAACCGACTAAGCCACCCAGGTGCCCCTTTAGCTGTTATTTTAACCACTTTTTAGTGATGAGATTTTTTTTCTTTAGGATTTGCAGTCTGTCATACAGCCAGAAATGGAGGCCTCTTCCTGGACTTTTTTCCCACACAATCTCAGTCATGAGCTATTGAAGAAATACTGCTTTCTAAAACCAAAATATAAGAACCCAATTGCACCCATGATATCTCCCTAATTTTGTTCCATAACAAAAATTCTGTCATAATTTTGAAATCTTTGTTGGCTTTTTAAAAATTAAAGCTTATTACCTAAACTTTCCACCCTTTTATAAACTGCCTTTACACTAGATATTTTCCCCACAACTGCATCCTATTCATTAGAAAAATACTAAATAGAACAGAGATACGGCAAAAGCCTTCATAACCTTATCAATGGTAACTCTGAATTGAAACTGACACACCAAAATATTTGTTCAGTTGAATCCTGACTTGACTAACATATTGCCTTAGTCTTTGTAGAAATTTACTTATATCATTATCTTGATATATAAATGCATTAATTCTTTAAAAAAATGTTAATGTTTATTATTTGTTTTTGAGACAGAGAGACAGAGTAGAGAGGGAGACATAGAATCTGAAACAGGTTCCAGGCTCTGCGCTCTCAGCACAGAGCCCAACACTGGGCTTGAATCCACAAACCATGAGATCCTCACCTGAGCTGAAGTTGGATGGTTAACTGACTGAGTCATCCAGGCGATCCTATTAATTCTTTAAAAGAGAGGAGATTCAATTATTACTTAAACAACTTCTAGGTTGCCCTAAATTCATCTGTTTAATAATAAATTCTAGAATTTTGGAAATTTTAGATGCTAAGCCACTTTTCCAAATTCATAAGTATTTTCTTCCTGTATTAATCTATGTATGCGTTGTTCAAATATTATCACTGGTGTTTCTCTTATCATCTTAAAGTTCTTTGCCTGGAGCAAAATTAACCAAACCTACCATTTGTACCCTTGGGGTTAACTCAATGCCCCAAGTTTCAATTTCATGACTTCCTGAAAACTCTCCAGTAATACTTAATGGCAGTCGCTTCTCATTTGAAAACCATTGTTGTGTTTTACTGCCAAATTCTTAGTCTTTTCTGTGCATTGAATATGGTATGAGATTTTCAATTTAAAATTAATGTTTGTGAGGTGGGTGTGGGGATAGGTTAAATGGATGATGGGCATTAAGGAGGACACTTGTTGGGATGAGCACCGGGTGTTATATGTAAGAGATGAATCACTGGGTTCTACTCCTGAAACCGAGACTACATTGTAGGTTAACTAACTTGAATTAAAAAAAAAAAAAAAAAACTAGAAAAAATAAAATTAACGTTTGGGGGCACCTGAATGGTTAGTCAGTAGAGCATGCAACTTTTAATCTCAAGGTCATGAGTTCAAGCTTTACGTTGGGCATGGAGCCTATTAAAAAGGAAAAAAAAAGAATAGCATTAATATTTGTTTCTCTCAAGTTTGGTTAGATAAATATTTTTTGAATTTACTTTATCATATGTATCAGGCCTACATATTTGACTATTTCCTTTTATTCCAATGTACAATTTTCAGCTTGCTATACATAGACAAGAATTTTCATCTTATGATTGAGAGGGGACGGTAATTTATACTATGTGTCCACTTCATTGGTCCATGGGTGCCCAGAGACTTGGCCAAATTATTCTCTGTGTTTATACAAGGGTGGTTCTGAATGGGATTAACATTTGAATTAACAGAGTAAAGCAGATTTTATCCTCCATAACATAAGCGGGCCTCATTTAATCAGTTGAAAGTCTGAATTGAACAAAAAGCTCTTGCCTCCCCCAGGTAACAGAACTTTCCAGCAGGCTGCATTCAGAATTCATGGACAACATGACTCTTCCCACCTCATGATCTTCTATCAATAGTTCTTCCTGAGTCTCCAGCCTGTCCAACTCACCTGGCAGCCTCCATAAGTGTGTGAGCCAATTGCATATTATATTATGTATATTATAATATGTATGTATATTATATGTATATGTATATATGTATATTATAATATATTATATATATTATATATATATATATAATTTTGGTTCTGTTTTGCTGGAGAGCCCTGATTAATATAAGGGGAATTTGCTAAAATATGTAGACAGATACAGAAAATATTGCAAGCTTTTCATCACTTGGGATAATTCATTTTATCACATTTATAATTTAAATTTCCTAAGTAGAGTTTTTATTTGAGATGGATTTGTCCAGGCTTTCCTCTTTATTATGTTTTTCTTCTCTAGAGAGAGGATATGGACCTTAATGATTTTAAAACCTTTATTTATATTAAGACTCACATTCCATGAATATGAGTTATGTGATTGGAGTTACAGCATTTTTGTGCTTCCTGTCTAAAGAGATGTATTGAGTAAAATAAACCATCTAAAAAATAACATACAGCATCTTTTGTTATTTTATAAAAATTATTTTAATGCTTAGCCCCAAGCGGAGATGGTATCTGCATTTAATAACAGCTACTTCAAAGATATGCAGAAATACATTTGCATATGCTATGACTAGAAGAATTTATGTGCTTAGTTCACGGATATTAAAATTAATTGTAAAATGCCACTAAGGGAATTTGTCTTTTGATGTTCTCTGTAGGGGAAATTTTACGTTTTGAGATTAACATTAAAAATGAAAAAACAGAAAGAATGTATATTTTCATCCTGTGATTAGTGGGTAGGGCACAGATATAGCTCAACACATTATTAATTGAGTGTTTTCAAAGATCTGTGTTTATACTCTGCCAGAGGAATGTATTCCCATTAACTTATGAAGAACTCAATTTCTCTTCTTAAAAAATAATTGCATGTGGTTTTCTTTTGCTGTAAAAGAAATTGTGTCAGGTATGTGAATATTGTGAAGATATTTACTGATAATTCATCATTTAAAGGTTATAAAAGACTTTTATTAGTAAATATATACTAAGAAACTTAATGGAAATGCCTAGGGAACACATAAAAATATTTTTTCTATATTAATAAGAGTAAAAATCAGAGGCAAGTTGACCTCCTGACCTATAATCATCGTATCCTTTTTCATAATTAAGTTTCCACGTCATTTCATGGCCCTTACGTAACAGAATTCTTTGGACTCTTCGTTCATTTCTAGTTTTCTCCTTTCAATATTTCTGGAGAGTTCTTCAGTCTCAGTGGACATTGGCATGATAATGTGCCAGCAAAGTGCCACCCCTGCTGGCCTCTGGAAGTGCTGCTGACTCACACGTGGTGCTAAAATAGCCTCAATGAACTGTTTTGATAGGACAGACAGTCCCTTTGTTGCCCAGCAGTGGATCAATAAAAAGGAAAAGAAATCATAGAATATTTGAGATGGTTATGAGATGCAAAATCATCTGGTTGAGAATTGGGAGGTACAGCTAACATTCTGGGTACAGTTCCTTTCAGGTCATGGTGAAAGCACAGATATTTACAAGGAAGGAGAAAATGAGAAGGGTTGCAGAAAGCAAGGCTAAGACAGGGAGGGAGAAAGAAAAGAAGAAAAGATATAGGTGCACAAATGAAAATCAGTAGTATGACATAGGTAGTGGATATTCTTAAACAAGTGTCTGGTTCACTATGCTACCTATCAGATTAAATATTTGACTCATGCCAATAGTTTTGCTGGGGTCTTAATTAAGTCCTCTGATATGAGGACATGTTACGTCAAATTTTATCAGAAAAAGTACAGTAAAAGTTGATGAGGATTGTCTCTAACAGTTTTTAAATTGTATCAAAGCTCTTCTATACTTATCTTGCTAATACATGTCAGGGGTGGGAGATTAGTTTCCTAATCCAATCAAATAGACTGTTACTCTAAGATTTCCATATATATTCAAAGATAATATCCTAACATGAAATATATGAAATAAAGTGTGTCTAGGGAACACCAACTGATACGTCATCTTTAGGCAGGAACTTCCCTCCACTCCCACT